>CM076581.1:139255276-139855276 GCA_034641835.2 Pinus albicaulis
AGGTTGTTCTTGTGAATCTTGTCCAATGAAGTCTACATGCATGTCAGATCTCATAGGTTCATTGTATTTTGTTGTAGAAGGTCCTGCTTCTTCTTCTTTATAACTGATGCCAGTTTTGTTGTTGTAAGATCATTGATTGTTGATGAGTTCTTCCAATTCCCTTGAAATATTGGCATAGTTTTGGATAGTTTTTCCTTTCTTCACTTCCTCATGCAGCAAGACTAATTCAGCTTCTAATTCTTCCCTTTCTTGGTTGCTTTCTTCCAACTTCTTTTGAAGTGACTCTTCAACACATTTGTGCTCTTCAACTTCAA
This sequence comes from Pinus albicaulis, assembly GCA_034641835.2. Classification (NCBI taxonomy): domain Eukaryota; kingdom Viridiplantae; phylum Streptophyta; class Pinopsida; order Pinales; family Pinaceae; genus Pinus; species Pinus albicaulis. Next base: position 139,255,591 of record CM076581.1, read on the forward strand.
TTTTGAGACCTTGAACTTGTTCTTCAAGAGTATTGGAATAGATCTTCTCTGCCTTGAGATCTTTTATAAGTTGATTGCTTCCTTATAAAATTATTCTATGGTCAATCCTTCTTCTTCGTTGTTTTATAACTCTTGTTTATTGTTCTTGGGTTTATTGTGCTTAGCCATAAACAATACTCTCTCATTGGCTTCTTCTTCTTTGTCATTGTCTTCATCGGATGATGAGCTATCTTATTTAGAGAGAAAGTTCCTTTTGGATTCTTGCTTGTTGAATTTCTTAAAGCCTTTTTGTTGTGTAACCACCTCCAAAAATAGAAGAAAAGAGATATCAACGCCTTAGAAATAAGCCACTTTGAGGGGGAAACCTCTAATACATTACATAGATGAATAATTCTTGGATGATACAATTTACAAAACCTCCTTTCTATATATAGGAGTCCATGTGGCCATAATGTAATCCTAGTGGGCCACAATGTAATCCTAGCCGACCTAACAATAATAATTTAAGGGCACAATAATAACAAAATGGGGATTACAAGGGTACAATAATAACAATAAGGGGGTTACACTAATAACAATAAGGGACTATACTAGTAATATAGGGACCTAACATGCCCCTCTCCTCCAAAAAAGTGTTGTCCTCAACACTTGAGTAGCTCTGGGTGCTTCTGTATAAACTTCTCATCCTCCCATGTAGAATCTTCAGTGGGTAAGTTCTTCCACTTGATGAGATACTCTGAAATTGATCGATTCCATAGCTGTCGAGTTCTTGTTTCTGTGACCGCTTTAGGTTCCAATATGATTTTTCCTTCCTCATCAAGTTCTGGCAATATTGTTTGAACTGGAAGATTTTCACCTATAACCTTCTTTAAGCATGAAGCATGGAAAACTGGATGTACTCGCGAAGAAGCAGGAAGCTCCAATTTGTATGCCATAGTACCAATCTTTTGCAACACCTTGTAAGGACCATAGTACTTTGGCGATAATTTATTATCCTTCTTTGCTTGCTTGAGGGACATTTGTTTGTATGGTTGTAGCCGTAAAAATACCCAATCTCCTACATCAAAACTTCTCTCGCTACGATGTTGATCTTCCTATTGTTTCATTCGATTTTGTGCCAAATTCAGGTTATCCTTTAAGAGTTGGAGAACTTCTTGCTGATGCTCGATGTGATCTTCCACTGCTTGAACCTTCGAATTTTCCCTTAAAGATGATGTGATGGATGGTGGATGATATCCATAAAGTGCCATAAATGGGGTCATTTTTTGCTGCAGTATGGAAGGAAGTGTTATACCACCATTCAGCAAGAGGTAACCACTTGACCCATTGTGTTTGTTTATCAGATACAAAACAACGAAGATATCCTTCCAAACATTTATTTACGATCTTAGTTTGACCATCATATTGAGGATGATAAGATGAGCTATGAGCTAATTGAGTACCCAAACAAGAAAATAACTCCGTCCAAAAATTTCCAGTAAAAATGGGATCTCTGTCGCTCACAATAACCCTTGGGCTTCCATGTAGATTTTGAATTCTGTCCATAAATGTAGTAGCAACTGTACTTGCTTTAAATGGATGAGATAATGCACAAAAGTGTGCATACTTGGTAAGTCTATCAGCTACCACCATGATGACACTCTTTCCTTCGGACTTAGGTAAACCTGTGATAAAATCCATTGAAATCTCCTCCCAACGTTGACTTGGAATGGATAAAGGTTGTAGAAGTCCCAGGGTCTTAATTGTCTTCACTTTATTCTGCTGGAAAACCAAAAATTCCGCCACAAACTTTTGAATATCAGATTTAAGGCCATCCCAAAAAAATTCTTTCTTCACCCTGTGGTAAGTTTTTAAAAATCCTGAGTGTCCTCCTAAAGGAGAAGTGTGCAATTCCAGAAGAATCTTTTGTTTTAGTTGGGAATTCTTACAAAGATATAGGCGATCTTTGTACCATAAGAAATCATTTTTCCAACTAAATGTATCAGATGTACTAGGATCTTGCTGCAACTTTTGAATGAGTGTCCATACATCTTTTTCCTTCTTCCATTCATCTCTTGCTTCGGTTATCCAATCTGGTTGGATAATAGAAATGGCACAAAGCAATGTTTCCACCTCTTCATTCTTTCTTGAGAGTGCATCTACAACAACATTAAGCTTTCCTTTTTTGTAGATTATTTCAAAGTCATAACCCAACATCTTTGTGACCCATTTTTGCTGCTCTTCTGAAGATAGTCTTTGTTCCAAAAGTGTTTAAGACTATCATGATCAGTTTTTACCTTGAAGTGTCTTCCCATTAGGTAAGTTCGCCATTTCTTTAGTGCATGTAGTAGTGCTAACATTTCCTTCTCATAAATAGGTTTCTGTAAATACTTTCCTTTGATTGGACGACTTTCAAAAGCAATGGGTCTTCCTTCCTGCATTAAAACTGCACCAATTCCATTTCCTGAGGCATCACATTCCACAATAAAGGTTTTTGTGAAGTCTGGCGTAGCTAAGACCGGTGCTAGGCACATTGCCTCTTTAAGATGTTCGAAGGCCTTAGTTGCTTCAGGAGTCCATGAAAATGCATCTTTCTTCAATAATGTTGTTAGAGGTGCTGCTATTCTCCCATAATTCTTAACAAACTTGCGATAATACTCTGTTAACCCGAGAAATCCTCGCAACTGCTTTATGGTTGTGGGAACTTTCCATTCCTTAATGGCTTTAATTTTGTTAGGGTCCACTTTAACCCCCTCGTGAGATACAATATGACCCGGATATTCCACCTCTTGTACTCCAAAGAAACATTTGGACTTTTTTGCATATAATTGTTTCTCCTGCAATAGTTTGAGCACCCTGTCAACATGTTCAACATGATCCTTCCAAGACCTGCTGTAGATTAGTATATCATCAAAAAATACTAGCACAAATTTTCTAAGGACGGGTTTGAAAATGGAATTCATCAACCCTTGAAATGTAGAAGGTGCATTGGTAAGGCCAAAAGGCATGACCAAAAATTCATAATGACGCTCATGAGTTCGAAATGTTGTTTTTGGAATATCTTCAGTCTTCATTCTAATTTGATGATATCCTGAACGAAGATCCAACTTGGTAAAATAAATTGCTCCATGTAATTCATCCAATAATTCATCAATCACAGGAATGGGACATTTATCTTTAATGGTGAGCTTATTGAGCTCCCTATAATCCGGACACATTCGCCATGATCCATCCTTCTTGTGTACCAATACTACAAGAGCAGAGAAAGAACTTTTACTAGGTTGAATTATACCCACCTCTAACATTTTTGCAATCATACGTTCAATTTCGCTCTTTTGGAAGTAAGGATATCTATAAGGCCTGATGTTTGGAGGAACACTTCCTGGAATCAAATCAATAGCATGATCATGATCACGAATAGGTGGGAGTCCTTTGGGAGTTTCAAACACCTTGGAATGATTGTCCAAGACTTGTTGGAGATCTGCAGGAATAGATGATTTTGATGTTGAAACTTCTAGTGAGCATAATTGTGCAATTACGCCTCGTTGTTCTTTCTTTAGAAGCTTTGTCATGACATTAGAGCTTATTATCTTTCCCGGCTTCCCTTCAATACCCCGTAATTCGACTTCCTTTCCTTCTGAAAAAAATTTCAAGAAAACTTCTTGAAAATTAAAAGCTATCGTCCCCAAAGATTGTAACCATTGTACTCCTAGTACAACATCAGCACCTCCCATAGGAATGGAAAGCATTGGACTAGTCAATACATATTCCCCAATGGTTAGCTTGATATTATGGCATTTCCCAGAGCAATTTATAGTTCCTCCATTTGCAACCATCACTTGACATTCTGGTGCTGGGTATAGGAAACAATTTAATTCCTTGGCTACCTTACAATGAATAAAATTATGGGTGCTACCTGAATCAATCAACACTATTACCTTTTCTTCTTGATATGTCCTTCTATCTTGAGAGTTTGAGGAGTGGTAATTCCTGCCAATGCATTACACGATATGGTCGGACTCATTTCTTCCTCTTCTAGGGTTGGTTTCTGGTGTATATCCTCTTCTTGTTCATTTTCTTCTTCCTCTTCACAATCTATGTAAAATAATTTCTTCTCAGCACACTTATGACCTTTAGTGTATTTTCTATCACAACTGTAGCAAAGCCCTTTTGCTCTTTTTTCTTCCAATTGTTGTGGTGTCAGCCTTGTAGGTTGTGGAAATCTAGGCGTAGCAACACTTCCTTCTTTATAGAATTGAGTGGTAGGCTTCCTTGTCGCCATAATTTTACATTCAACTTTTCTTGCCAACTTGAATGCCTTCTCCAATGAATCAGGTTCCAAAACGCGAACTTCATGTTGGATGTTATCCTTTAAAGTGCCTATGAAGAGATCAATCCTATGTTCCTCTGGAATATCAGTTACCCTTATATTCAATTTTTGGAAGTCCTCAATGGGCTGCCCCACTAAACCCTTTTGTTTGAGATTTATCAATTGGCTAAAGAAGGTGTTGATATTTGTATCCTCATAATGTGCTATCATTTCCTCCGTAAAAATTGACCAAGTGACAATTTTTTTACGGGAGCAAAGCCATCGATACCATACAAATGTATTTTGTTCTAAATGTAAAGTTGCAATGCATACCTTTTGTGTGTTTTGCATATTATGGAGATCAAAATATTGCTCCATCTGTAGTATCCATGTTACAGGATCCTTCCCATCAAACTTCCTCATATCCATTTTTGGAATATGGTGGTTCTTCCCACCAACATTAGAGTTTATGAAATCGTGATTAACATTTATTTTGTTCTCATCACGAGGTTCTTCTACTATCTTTTCACCATTAGGAAACATTTCTTGTATCAACTTGGTCAAACCTTCGATGTCTGCTTTTAGATCATTCTTCATGTTTTTCATGTTTTTTTCCATGTTGTCTTTCATTTCATCCATCTTAGCTTCCATGCCATCTTCCATGCCATCCATCTTAGCTTCCACGCCTTTCTTCAAAACTTCCATTTCATTTTTTGTTGCTCTTTGCGAGAGTGAAATTTGTTGCACTTGCTCTTGTAATTTTGATAGATCATGTTGCAATTCTTCATCTTCATGAGTCATAGTAGACCCTTCTGAAGGCTTAATGGGTGTTGAATTGTTTTTATGGGGCATATTTTAGAACCCAATACTGATATCTATTCTACAATATGCCCTTGGAATCAATTCAAATTGATTCTTCAAACAAGACTTATGCAATTCGCAAAACAAATACACACCTTTTTCTTGCTTTTGAGGAGCTCGATATTGAAATTAGATTATCTCTATAATTGAAGCACTTAAATATTTGAATTTTGGTACTGATGTAGCCCTCTGAATTATCTTTAGAATGCCACAGGTCTGACTTGATTTTGATTCTCAAAATGATTGTGCCCCAAATCTCTAAGCAAGCCTAATTATGGATTAGTTCCCAGGTATATCAGCATGCGACTTGCAATCATCACTGTTTCGTCCTTTGTCTCTGAAATTGATAGCCAAGAAACTGAGGTCTGTGTAATTGCGAAATTTTTTTACGGCACTCCAATCCGATGCCCAGAGAGAGAGTTATTGAACTTTTCCCACGATCACCTCTTTGAGATGAAATTCGGGAGCCTGAAAAAGCACTACCTTCCACGGATCATATCTCCAAAAATATTGCGAACCAAGCTCTGAAATTTTTTGACGAATTTCTTCAGGATTTTAAAAGCACACACCCTATGAATTTGGCTTCGTCCTTGTATAAAAAAAATTATAGCACAAATTCCCGCAGTGGCTTCATTTTAGGGCACGACAAGACCTAACTTCCACAGATCATATTTTCGAAAATATTGCGAACCAAGCTCCAAAATTTTTATAAAAACTTCCTCAAAATTTCAGCTTTGCACCCTAAAAATTTCAGCTTCTGAAGCTTCGTAGCAAAAAATTTATAGAGAAAATGCCACGATGACCTGTTTGGAGCAGCGAAACCCTAGAATCCAAAGCTCTGATACCAAATGTTGTGTAACCAACTCCAAAAATAGAAGAAAAAAGATATCAACGCCTTAGAAATAAGCCACTTCGAGGGGGCAACCTCCAATACATTACATAAATGAACAATTCTTGGATTATACAATTTACAAAACCTCCTTTCTATATATAGGAGTCCATGGGGCCATAATGTAATCCTAGTGGGCCACAATGTAATCCTAGCCGACCCAACAATAATAATTTAAGGGCACAATAATAACAAAATGGGGGTTACAAGGGTACAATAATAACAATAAGGGGGTTACACTAACAACAATAAGGGACTATACTAGTAATAGGGACCTAACATATTCTTTCCTTTTGAGTTTCCATTACTTCTGTTTGGACATTTTGCTGCAAAATGCCCAACCTCATTACAGCTGAAACATATCAATGGAAGTTTACCTTTGAATTTTCCCTTACCAATTTTTATTTTTCTCATGAAGTAAGCATATTCTTCATCTGAAAGACCTTCTTCATCATCTCCCTTTTCTTCACACTTGCAGGTGCATGTCTTTTCAATTGAAGGTTGTTTATCCTTATTGGTTTTCTTAGATGCAACGAACGCAGTTTCTAGATGCGAAGTACCCTCTTCTTCATCAAATCTCATTTCATATGCTATGAGAACTCCATGTAATTCCTCTTTGCTGAGTTTGTCCAGATTTTCACTGTATTCTAAGACCGATACCTTTGGGTTGAATCTCCCTGGTAACATTCTAAGAATCTTCCATATAATAGTCTTCTCGTCAGCTGGCTCTCCCAATCCTTCCAGAGTATTGGTTATGTCATCAACGTATTGAAAGTATGCAGCAATGTTGAAATCTTATTTCATTCTGAGTTGCTCAAATTTTTCTCTATAGATTTGAAGCTTTGTTTCTTTGACAATTCAGTCACCTGCATATATATTCTCAAGCTTTTCCCATACATTTTTGGCAGTTTTACAACCCAACACCTTATGATAAGAAGATTCAATAAGTCCACTGATAATAATATTCTTTGCTTTTGCATCATTTACCAAATTCTTCTTACCTTTTTCATCCTTACTTGATGTAGATCCATTTTGAATAGTGTCCCATACTTCGTAACCTTGCGCCAAGAGATAGACCCCCATTCTTCCTTTCCAGAGTGCATATTTATTTTCATTAAATAGAGGTACACCATTCTTGGTATGCTCCACTACCTCCTTCCAACTGTTAAATTTCTATTGAAGGAACCAAGCTCTGATACCAATTATTGGAAACACTGAGGGGGGGGGGGGTGCTGAATCAGTATTCCTTTCTATTAGAGCATTATTTAATCTTCAATTATTATCAGTGTTTGTACAATGATAGCAGAAAACAAGAGGAACACAAATGCACACAGGTTTTAAGGTGGAAACCCACTCTGGGACAAAAACCACCTAATTCTTTTCTAATAATTCTTTAATTTTCAACTCCAATTGAAAATAAAGCTCCACCTTCTTAGAATCTAGAAAAGCATTCTTCTCCAGCTCCCACTGGATGGACGCTCCAACGCCCGAGATTATTCAGTAGTTAACTGAATGGATGCCCCAACACCCAATCAGCTACAGCTCACCCTAGCAGCACCCTACCACCCTATAGAAGAATAAAATATGAATGGACTCCCATACGAGGGAAAATTGTCCACTTTACAATGATATCGAATGTTGCAGAAGAAGAAGATATACTAGACCATAACCCCAAATTTGACACAACCACCTAATGATGATCCTAGACCTCCCAACATTGCCTCTTCAACCCTTCACAGATAGACACTAGTACAATTTGTACAATAATGTATTTACAATGACTAAGTACAATGATACCTTTACAATGATTGTATGTAGTGCTGCCCACTTGAAGACTTCATATGATAAACTTCCTGCTGTTTTTATGCACCTTGGTTGCTACTCTTGTCATGCTACCCTCTGTTGCACCTTTCTTTGCTTTGCTTCCATAGAAATTCTAGTTCTTTGCAACCCTTGACAACACATGATCTAGCTTTTTCTTTCCTTCTAGGAGCTCGATATTGAATCTGGTGTATCTCTGTTATTTCAGATCCTCAATATCTAATTTTCAGTCCTATAGTATTCCTCTGAGTTGTCTTTCCAATGCCATAGGTCTAACCCAATTTGGATTCTTCAAGAGAGAGTTATACCCAATCTCTCACATGCTCTAATTATGGACTATTTCAGTATAGCTCAATTTTACAGCATACCACATGTCACTGTTTCTTCATTTGAATCTAAAATTGATAGAGAGAAAATTAAACTTTACACACTATCTTCCACTTTTTATGGAATTCCAATCCGATAATCAGAGAGAGAGTTATGACGAATTTACCAAGGTCACTTCTTTGAGATGAATTTTAGGAGCCTGCAAAAACCTTGACTTCCACAGATCATATCTCCAAAAATGTTGCTCACCTTGATCTGAAATTTTTACAGCAGCTTCCTTAAGATCTTAGCTTCACCTCATAAAAATTTCATCTTCTGAACCTTCTTAGAAAAAAATTTTAGAGTGCAAATTCCACGATGAACTGTTTCAGATAGAGAAATCCCTTTGCCTAAGGAGGAAATGAAGATCAAAATTTATATAAATGCTTAGGTTGAGAGGGGCTTCAACAAGTGAACATGAGAGGGATTTTAGGATCTTAAAAAAATATTAATTATTACTTTTCAATTACCCATGCCCCAACCCCATGGGGTTTTAGCCCACTAACTAGCGGTACAAACTTCAAACATGAATATCTCTCAAACCGTGAAAAGTTACATGGCATTCCATATATCAACAGAAACATCTTGACAAGTAGAAACCATCAAAATCATTATTGACCCAATGTATATTAATTTATTAGGTCAAAATTCCCATGCAATATTGGGTTAGCCCCTGGTGCTGCTTGTGTTGACATCAATGACAACCGCTAATCAACAGAATATTAATTAAATTATGGTTTAATTAATTAACCCTTGAGGAAAATCAGAAATGGATTTATTCAATTATTCCTCATGGCGTTTCCTATTTAGAACATAAACAACTTAATAGATTATGGATTACTAAGTTATTTTTCATAGTGAAAGCAATTTTACTAGGGAAAAATTGGTCTTACATAGTGTACTTTGGTCCATCTAATCGTGACAGGTTAGATGACCAAAAACTGGTGTAACAAATTTCCCCTAGCGTGCGGGCGTTAGGAGCTAATCGTATGATCAAAGTGCATTGTAAGAACTCAATTACTGGACACCGAAGGGGGAGTGAGAGAGAGAAATATAAGGTAGAGTCTAGAAAAAAGTGCTAGAGGATAATACCCTAAGGAGGTGAGACTTACAGGTGCGTCTAGTATCTTTTATGAGTGAGTACCTATTCTACAAGAGGCGGGGGAGGCATACTTATGCTTGCCAAGATAACACAGTACAAATAATAATACGTCCAGTAAACAAGGGACTGAACTATATAGTACATGATGGCATAAACATGGGCTTGATAATAACATGATAATGGATCCCACATACATCCTCTGCTCGGGACAATAGCCAAGACTTATACAATAATATCTGAGTACCTGAGATATAAGTACAACCAAAGAGGCCCTATAAAAGAAGAAAGGGCTTTGAAAAATCTAAATGATACATGGAAACTAAAGAGGCATTGCAAGTATATGAGACCAGAACCATCCAATCTACGGAGTTGCATCCAAGGCTGTAGTAGATAAGTCATCCAGGGATGTGGGGGGCTACCTGAAGGGCCACCCTCTGATGAGGTCTGAAACATCTCACCCACACCCGAGAATCACCAGTACAATCTACTGCATCACTGAATCATCAAGTATACGAATCTCGATCATGTCATAAGGAGCTGGAGTTGAGAAAAAATAAACTCAAAGCGGAATAAAGAGTATGTTTGCCTGATCGAGGGAACTTAACAAGAGTGGAAGATGGAACCAAGGTACACCTCCCTCTAGACCTATATTTTGGAATGACTAAGCTGATGTCGATAGAAGGAGGTTTGCAAACCTATGGAACTCCCAAAAAGCGTCGTTTAGGGCCTCAAAACAACTCTGGAAGTTCAAGACCCAAAAAACTGTTATAAATAGTAAGTTGTGATGAAACTTACAAACTGAAATAACTAATGGTGGGGGTTCAAATGGACTGAGTGGGTGGCCAAAAATATCCACCGTGATCATTAAGTCCCCAAAACGGCTTCGAGAGTGTAGGACTCGAAAACCTGCTAAAAATAGTAAGATGTGATGAAGCTGAAAAACTGAAAGAATTAATGCTGCCGGTCCAAATGGAATAGGTGGATGGCCACCGATATCCACCTGGACCAGTGAGGCAGTAAGGGATCTGAAACTAAGGCACAAGGGATAATAGTAGAGTGACTGATAGACTAACACTAGGAACAATAGTGAAATGGGGGGTATTGAGTAGCGGGCTATTGACTTCCCTTGTTAGAGCATAAGGGGCATGGATGACCTGGCAGCTACTCACTCGACACCGAAGGGGATAGGGGAAAGTATGACAGAAGGCAAAAATGTGCGACACGAGAGAGGAACAAAGAAATGAAGGATGGAGGATTGTGGCTAGATTGTAATATTCCAAAATTTGCATGCAGCAAATTGGAATATTAAATTTTGCTAATCTCACTTAGTAGTTGGATAAATGGGTAAGGAAGCCCATACATAATAAAAATCTGAATAAAATCCCTCATGGTGTGGAAAGTGATCAAGGTAGCAGCTATATTTTACACTCTCATGTATTAACAGGGACCAATGCAAGTGGACAAGGTCAAGTTTGACCAAGTCAACAACGAAGGTATTAGAGGAGGAGATCATCCATAGGGACAACACAATGCAAGTGGGAGGAATATTCCTTGGTAAAGGAAACCCTAATGAGTGGGGCCCAAGGCAAGAAGGCTCACACATGTTTAAAAGGATGGCAAGGTAGTCATAACAAGTTTATGCTTATGATTTGATTTTGGTCTAGAAGACTATTTTTCTTTCTGCAACTGTTTAGTTGAGATTGTTGTGCTGCTTAGCACAAGGATTTCCTTTTTAGGAATCCTTATCCTTTCTTGAGAATAATCTTGAAGGATTTGTACTGATTTGCCTCACATCTAGGCTTGAGGCCAAGCATCCTCATTCAGCTACAATGTTATTTCTGCAGCACAATAATGTTGTGTTGCAGGGTGTTGCAGTGAGGGGTCACAACACCACTCTTGACACTTGTTTTTCAGAGGAGCATGCTCTCTTTCTCTTGAGAGATTAGTGAGGAATCATTCTGGAGAATATTTTACCATCTTGGCACTTGTCCAAAGTAGTCCCAACATCTACAGCGCAATCATTTGCAAGAACTGTGTCTTTTCTTGTAGTGTTGCAATGTGAGGGTTAATCGCCTCAATCTTTAGCTTGTTTCTCAGGGAAAGGGACAACCCTTCTCCCGGAAACATTGTAAGAAGGATTCCCCTTAATTTTATGTATTTTTCAGATATATATACTCATAGCTTCAGTTAGACTACATTTTCCAGATCTAGATCTGCAGATCTGACATTTTACACTTGTACCTTCATGAAACCCTTTCCGGGGCATTTCTATAATGTGTAAAAGAGGCTTTTCCTCCATTTTACTCCATGATATAATATAATACTCTCCATGTATGTTATTTAAATCATATTTCATGATAAACCCTCAGAAAATTATGCTGTAAATGCTTCAGTAAATTCTGCATAAGCTAAGTCATGGGATTTGGGCCTTTTTGAGCCATATCGGGACCGGGAGATCTGTTTAACTTATTTAGAGTGATTTGTTTTTGCTAAAATTTGGTATGTGAGTCACATATGAAATATTATACTGGATCCCATCATTATTTCCTTTGTTCTTACAAAAATAGCTGGGAATACCACTTTTGGGGCTTATTTTGCTGCTTTTTCCCAACTTTTGGATCATAAAAGGAAGTAAAAGTTGATGCTGAGACACCAACTGATGATAATTTGTTTCTTGACACATTTCATGAGTGAATAGCTTGCTGCAGCTCTAGAATTGTGTTTACATATTGTGGTAGTCCCATTATTGGACATTTTCTGGCCATTCTAGGTGTTAGAGGATTGTTTATCTCACCTAACTTGCTTGGTTTCTGATTTCCTCTTGGATTTGGATCTTAGATTATCAGATCTAAGAGATCCAAGGGCTAGTTTTTTTTTTCTTCTGTAGGATACATTCTTGAAAAATGCGTTTTTTCAGGCATGCCTTGCTAGCAATCCCAATTTGGGGATATTACAATGGTATCAAAGCATAATATTGGCTCAACCTGTGAGATTGAGCTATACAAAGGAGCAAGATCAGAATTATGAAGAGAATGATTTTGATCTCATTACTTCTTAGATCCAAGAAAGACCTCCCTAAGGAGGTTAAGTAGATGAAGAGTTTCAGTGAAACTCCTAGAGGGTTTCAAGAAGAGGAAGAGCCATGCACTTCCTATTCTCGAAGAGGAGAAGACAAGATACATAGAGGACACTTGGAATATGAAATTCTAAGTGGATACCTTGCTGAGTACCAAGCTAAACCTATAGCCTTCAAGGAGACTCTATCTTTACCATAGTTCATTCAGCTGGAGGAAGAAAGGAGACTCTACAACCATGAAATGATGAGAGGCAATAGATTCGTACTGTCCACTTTTGATGGATCACTCACATGTGCAACAAGGGCTTGGGTGATGAAACTAGAGGCTTTCTTCCTACTACATCCAATAGTAGATATAGAGGCTATAGAAATTGCAGCGCTGCACCTTGAAGGTGAAGAAAACACCTGGTGGTTCCTCCATTTGAGCCATGCAAGAGTGTCTACTCTTGCTGAGTTTTCTCAAAGGTTGACCAGGATATTTGGGGAAGGCAGATAAGAAAAATAGAGATCCCCACCACCACTTGGAGAAGCATGTACCAGCGTTGTCACGACCTCGAAGGAGTAGCCTTCATGTTCAACATTGAAGGAAGCCAACATAGTTGAGGGAGGAACTCTTACTTCCACATTTCACCAAGGTAAGCTTAAGTTTCCATCTCCTATCATTTAAAAAAATATTATGGAGGGATCTACATTATTGTATACTACTGATTTAGAGCAAAAAAGTTACACTACGCTGTATAAGAGCAGTGATGAAGAAAGAAGGACCCATTCTTTATGTGAGCATTCAAATGACAGGTTCATTTATGAAGCAATGGAGGAAGAAAAGGTAGATGGTAGACATCTTGAAGTGAGAAACACTTTCTCCTTTCTATATGACACTTTCTCAATGAGCACTCCCCAACTCAAAGTGAAATTTATACCTATAGTAGATCCAAAACCTTATTGGTTTTGGAAGGCCATTGATGAAGAGAAGGTCTCATGGAGAGATCTCATTGGAGGTGCACTTCAACACATCCTAGAGTGAAAGGTTCTTCAACAGTTTGAGGAGGTGTTCCCCTCATCACTTGGATCTTTGTGGATTCAAGAGGGACACTGATGAGAGGTCTTCTCTAGAAGATCTCAAAGGATTTGCATTTCAACATCCCATGAAATGCAAGAGTAGAAATCTGATTTGGCTGAATGATAGTTTTACTTGGGAGAGTGTTAAGGAAGAACTTTATGGAAGGCACCCACATGTGGATGGATGGGTGTGGATGATGAGCAAGAAGCTGGAAATCTACTTGCAAATCTATGATACTGGGCAGCATGAGGCTTGGCTGTATTGGTTGCTCTTGAAAGAGTTTGGTCATCATCCTCTTTCTAAGGGTATGCGGCAGGATACTTGCATCATAGAGAAGAAAAGAGTATGGATGCATTGTGTTGATATGAAATTCTTCACCATGTTTTCACTCCATGATTTATATGATGGAGGTATGAGGAGGCAGCAAAAACTTTTGTTGCTTGGCTTATTCTTGGGAGAGCAAGGGCAGATTTTCTCTCACACTTTGCATGATGTTGCAAGAGTAGAAGGTGGCACTATCATGGTGCAAAGGGGCTACTCCTTGGCCTCAGATATTCAAGAGGTGCTTCCACCTTGGGAGGATCTTCTTATGTGTAGCAACATTATGGGAAATTCATTTGACATTGTGCATGTCAAAGAATGGAGTTATGAGTTGGCAAGAACTTATTTGCATGGGCCGACAGTGCTGTCACCTTGGGGGTTGGAATTATTGATGGAGTGTCCCCATGATCACTTCACATTTGCTGCACTTGGTGAACAAGGAGAAGGTGAGATTTTTTTTTTTGCATCTATTGATTATCTAAAACAATATTTGCATGCTCTTACCATTTCTATGCAGTGCCTTGCTCCACAAGAGGGCAATTTTTTCATTTAGCTTCATGGTCAATTTAGGGCCAATCTATATGATGGAGACATCCATCTCTCATATGACCTTGGGCAAGTATGTTTTGCTTACATGTATGATCAACTATTGTACCTAACCATTGATTATTCATTAGTAGACTTGATGACATACATAACCATCCATGTATTAACAAACAACTTGCCATTCTATTTTCTGAAGCAGCAATTTCGGAAACTGTGATGTAAGTACATGGGAAACTATTGTTACTTCCATGCACCACATGAAACCTTCAGTATTTCCCTCATATTGATGCTGATCATGGCCTCTTTTGCTGATATTTTTCTTATCTCTATTGGGAGCATGATGGGGAGAGAGACACATGGGATGGATGTGTCCTTTTGGGAAGAGGATTCCCACAGTTTCTGCATTGCATGTTCTAATGGGAGCATGGGAGGAGATATGGCCACCAAAATCCAACACTTGTTTCTCTTTGAGGTGGGCCATGAGATTGATGGGATGCCATATGGTGATGATTTCCTATCCATCACATATGGGATGATTTGGGCCAACTTGATTTACAACGTTGGAGAGGAGATCTTTGGAGATCTCGTCTTCATCTTACCACTTGAGGGCAATTGTTTTGCACCCCAATATTAGCATATAATATATACTTATCATAAGTGGAGAGGAAGATAGTGTGGGGTAGGCTATCTTTTCTACCATGTGCATATTTTCAGCCCACATACTTTGCAGGAGCTCAAGGTGGAGGAAAATTTTCTGGAGTTGCCATGGTGGGAGGTGACTCATTTTTCATGGATGATTTCTTCGGGATGGGGGATCCACTTGGGAAAGGTGTTTTCCCAATACATTTCAGTCTCCATGCCTTGGGAGGAAACTCTTCAGTTCTATGCTTGCAGTTTCTTGAGGACAAGCAACATTTGGGAGGGGAGGACTATAATATTCCAAAATTTGCATGCAACAAATTGTAATATTAAATTTTGTTAATCTCATTTAGTAGTTGGATAAATGGGTAAGGAAGCCCATGAATAATAAAAATATGAATAAAATCCCTCATGGTGTGGAAAGGTATCAATGTAGCAGCTATATTTTACACTCTCATGTGTGAACAAATTGCTGCATTAAATTATCGACCAGGGAAACTCGTGAGCTTGTGATGGTACCAGCAATATATATGCAAGAGTAGGCAACTAACTCTATGTCTAACTAAATTATTTATGATTCAATATAATATGCAAGGGAAGAGGCTCCTAACTAAGGAGGTCCTGGTTGTCCTTCCCTACAGTATCATAGAGAAATCATTCATAAAACCAGAAACTTGAAATAAAGACAAGATAATGAACTTTAATTGTTGTTCAGATTCAAAGAGAGAGAAAGACTAACTTAGTCTTTTGATTGTCCTCTCATGTACTAATCCAAACTAAACTAAGATCCATTCATAAGCATAAGAAATGAAATGACTTGAAACATAAAAGCAAAAGAATGAATTTCAATTATCATGCAAATCAAATAGAGAGAGAGCCTAACTTAGACCCTTGGATATCCTCTCACATGTTGATAAGATTCTAATTTAAAACTCATTCATCAATCACAAACAAATCCTTAAACATCTAAGCAATGAAATGAAACAAAATCTAATATGAAATAAAATGTTTCTCTCATCCTTTTAGAGTGAGCTCAATTCTCTTAAGAACAAGACAAATTATTCCATATACTACATTAAGGAAACTTATATCTTAAACTACATAAATTCCATAAATTCATATTCTACATTAACACAATTTACATCTAAAACTACATAATGGAAATATATGAAAAATGAAGCTTTATTCTATTCCATCATTAATTGGATACAATGCTCTAAGAGTCCTCCTCTTGGAATGGAGGAGGTACTCCTATTTATACAATGAGATGAGATAACAAACTCATAATGATGATCCACTAATCTCTCTTTTAGTTCCATACATTTCTCAACCATCTTAGACACATAACCCTATCCTCCATGATCTCCTCCATGATCTTTTCCATGAGGCTTATCTTATCAAATTCGAATTTGATCATTCAAGGCCACATAAAGATGCCTTGGAAGCTTCCTTTGAGCCTACACATGTCAACAAACTCATGCTAATTGTTAGGTATAAGTATAAGCATATTATTTTCTAAGTTTTAGCCATAAATTCACTTTAAAATGTTAAGAATTAATAAACTTTGGAAAAACATAGTTATGACCCAATAATGAAGTGAATGTAATGATATGGAGGTGGAATGGAGGTGACATGAAGGTAAAATGTGAAGATATTGATGAATAATGGAGTGAAAATAGAGACTATTTTGAGGCCCAACAAGCCTCTTGAAGGAGTTGTATTTATTTTTCTCACATCCATGCTTGAGGCCAAACATCCTCCTTCAACTACAGCATTATTTTTGCAACAGAATAATGTTGTGTTGCAGGGTGTTGCAGTGAGGGGTCACAACATCACTTCCGGCACTTGTTTTTCAGAGGAGGAGTCTCTCTTTCTCTTGAGAGATCAATAAAGAAGAATTCTGGAGTAGATTTTCATAGGTTGGCACTTGGCCAAAGCAATCCCAACATCTACAGCACATTCATTTGCAGGAACTGTGTCTTTTCTTGCAATGTTGCAATGTGAGGGTTAATCCCCTCAATCTTGAGCTTGTTTCTCAAGGAAAGGGCCAACCGTTCTCCCAAAATTTTTTTAAGAAGGATTCTCCTTCATTTTCTGTATTTTTCACCTGAATATACTCAGAGCTTTAGTTAGACTACATTTTGCAGATCTAGATCTGCAGATCTGACATTTTGCACTTGTACCTTCATGAAACCCTTGCCAGGTCATTTCTATAATGTATAAAATAGGATTTTCCTCCATTTTTCTCCATGATATAATGAAATAATATCCATGTATGTTATTTCCATAATATTTCATCATAAACCCTCATAAAATCACACTGTAAATGCTTCCGTAAATTCTGCATAAGCTAAGTCATGGGATTTGTGCCTTTTTTAGCCATATCGGGTTTCGAGATATCTGTTTGACTTAGCTAGAGTGATTTTTTTGCTAAAATTTGGTATGTGAGTCCCATATGAAATATTATAAGGGATCCCACAATTATTTTCCTTTGTTATTACGCAAATGGCTGGGAATAATGTTTTTGGGGCTTATTTTGCTACTGTTGGATCATAAAAGGAAGTAAAAGTTGCTACTGAGAGATCAACTGATGATAATGTGTTTATTGACACATTTCATGAGTGAATAGCTTGTTTCAAGTCCAAAATTTTGTTTACATATTGCTGTAGTCCCATTATTGGGCATTTTCTAGCCATTCTAGGTGTGAAAATGATTGTTTATCTCACCTAGTTTGCTTGGTTTCTGATTTCCTCTTAGATTTGGAACTTAGATTATTAGATATAAGAGATACAACTGCTAATATTGTTTTCTGTAGCATACATTCCTAAAAAATTCCTTTTTCAGGCATGCCTTGCTAGCAATTCCAATTTGGGGATATTACATGGATAAAAAGGGACTCGAGACAGACTCCGTGGATGCGATGATGACTCAACTCAGACTCTATAAACAAGGGCGACTCGAATATGATGCCACATAGAACAGGCCCAGTGGGGACCATAAAGAAATGAGTACAATATGGTTGCTCACGACAAAAATTGACACGAGCATGGACAAGTATGAAGCCAAGTGGTGCCTCAATTACAAGCGTTGCAAGTGAATAAATTTGATATTGAGGAGTGGTGAAGTGAACCTTCTTGGAAAAAATGTATCTAGGTGAAGTATCAAATCACAAAAAAATAATGAATACCATTTGAGAGCCCGGTGAGAGCTTTCCAATAGGGCTGACAGTTTGTCAAACTAGGATACGGTTTTGTCGTAGCTGGCAAAATAAAAATATGGGGTTTCTCATTTAATAAGGAATTTTCCCTCCAATTTGATTCATTTGCAAGTGTAGCTTTTGTGAATGTAGAGATGCAAAAAGGCCCTAAATCTTGCGGTGATCATAGCTGAAAAACCTACCATTGGAATCGAGATCCATTAGTTTCAGGTAAGAGGCCTAACCATACTCTTTAAATTAAATGGACTGAAGTTTCAGAGTAGGCACCTAGAGCTTAGGAATAGGTTGGGTCTCACTTTTTGGGGTGTTCTACGACCTGGGTAGTAGGTACGGGGAAGAAAACTGCGACCTATCCCAGGAAATGACCTGAAAAGTGTGACCTGTCTGAGAAAGGGGGTTTTAGTGCCGTTTTTGGCTGAAGCTGGGATTTTTATGGCTGAGGGGTATAGTTTCCCCCAAGCATGTTATGGTGATGCCAAATGTATTTAGAAAAGTGGAATCTAAACACATTTTTCTGATGTGGTTCGCCATTTGTTTACATTATGGTTATCTTCTAAGGGAAGAATGGATACATGAAGTTTGAGAAAGGGAATGGAGGATTACCAAACTCTTTTGGTAATGGATATATGAAGCAAATTGACACAATTTATTGGTTCGAAAAAATGGTGTTGCTATCCCAAAGAGTGTCTTCGGAGATAATGAACTGGTGCTCACTGAGAAAATATAGAGGTTGATCAACAACAATGTGTAAGGGACTGGGTTGTTGATGTAAGATGAAGGAATGATGAGGAGGGTCATCCCTAGAATGATCTAAAGTGATATGGTACTTTGAAGGTTCTTCTAAATGGGGAGGAATGATGCTACTAGAGTTGACACTACCAGATGCACTCAGAGGGTTGTACAGAATTACTTCTCCTGAACCCTCAAATATGGGTGCCCCCTTACCAAAACATTGGGTGTCAATGTAATGACCACAAGGTGTATGTGGTTCTAATGAATGGTCTTGATGTAAGGGGTGATAGATAAAGTCAGGGGTGGTAAATTCTTCCATAATTTCATCATCGCAATAGAATATGGAGTGACTGGTGGACGAAAGACCATGTGGTGCAGCTAAGCTACTTGACTCATCATCATGAGAAGAAACGTTCACATGCACATAGTCACGGGGGGTGTCGGAAGAGTAATCAGATAAGGGATCTACTGATGTTGAGCCCAGGGTGATCACTGAAGGGAGGTCAGGCAAAACATAAGGGGAAATCCAAGATGGGTCTTCCACCGTGGATCTCATAGATGATGATAGGTAGAAAATTATGGTTGAAGGCTTCGTCATCTCGACATCGAGAGTCAGAATGCCAATGTGAGCAGGCCATACCTCTGGTTCTGCTGGAGAAAAACTCGCAAACAAGGGAGAGATGGACTGATTGGGCTTGGCTTCGATTTGGCAGACCGCTTCTAAAGAGGCACGAGATTCATCGAGGCGGGGACAGAGGTGGGTATAGTGGCCATGGAAATCACATGAAGCACAAGGATGATTTGTGCACAAAAACTTGAGTTTTAGGAATAAATCAAGTATAGTGACATAGAAGTTTGTGATATCAGACTCCAAAAATGCTTCGTTGACCATGGGTTTGAGTTGAGGAAATTTAGGACAGGTATGGGTTGCATAACCGACAAAATCACAAAAATCACACCGGGTGGTATGCTTTGGAGGATGAGGAGGAGCATGGGTTTTTTGGACAGGCTTGTCCTTAGGTGACTTCTTACGGGCTTTACCCTCGTCACCTGAAGCTATCACAACAGGAGTAGGTTCCTATCAAGGTGGTTAAGGCACGGAAGCAAAGGGAGTGGTTGTGGCGACTGGTTGGAAAGAGGTCAAAGTAGTATAAAGTTTGGGTTGACTAGGCGGGATAGAGGGTGGGGGATAAATGTACAAGAATGGGATCCCCAGGGTCATGTTGGGAATATAAAAGGTAGCCATAATAGGTACCGAAAATAATCCAGGAGGGGGGGGGGGGGGGTAGAAACGATATCTGACCGTAGGGGTAATGGCTAGGTGGGATAGCTATGACATGGTTAAGAAGAGGTGGAACCATTCAAGGAGGGTAGATAGGCTCATGGATACCAGCTGTAGATGAGAGGCCTTGAGGAGGGGGTCCTCAAGGCTGAGTTAAGGTGCTAGGAACAGGTCGCGGAGGGCGGGGCTACTGACTAGTTGAACTAGTCCATTTGAGGTCGGACCGAGACAATTGCATCATGAAAAAATTCGACGTGGCAGGATTAGAGATAGGAGGAGGGAGACGAAGGAATGAACCAAGAAAAGAGGAGTATTTGTAGACTCTGGTGAGACAATGGTTGGAGGTTCAACTGCTGGTTTATTGGCCACTAAAGAGATGAAAAAGTCAGGGGAGGTCTGAGTCTTTGGTTCATAATATGCCTATTGGTCGATGGTGACAATATTTCCATTATGAGGAAAGCATATCTTATATTGAACTGTGGATGGGACAACAAACATTGCGTAAGTGTAGTTACAACCGAATATAATGTTGTAATCTAAGGGGGCATCAATGAATTTTACATCAACACAAACTGTCTTACCCGTAAGAGTAATAGGACATTTGCAGAACATGCCAAGGTGATGGGAAGAGTAGCCATGCCATGTTCGAAGGGTGATAGTTGAAGGGGTTAATTGAGAAGATGCGAGTTGCTTCCAAAATGAAGTGGACATCAAACAGGTGGATACCCCCTCGTCAATGATACAATGGGAGGCATTGGCATTCCTGATCTTGACAAGGATTCGTAAGGCGATAGAGGCAGGAAGGGGGGGATGTTCTGACTAGTCAACATTAAAGATGATAAAATGATAGTCTGAAGGATCAATAGCACCCATGAAAGTTATTAGAGTTTTTCATTGTGAAGGGTATGACTGGAGGACTTCCAACATTAGCATGGCAACAGGGGATTGCACCAAGTCATCTACTATACTATACGAATGGGCAGCTTTTCTAGAAGCAACGTTTCGACGTAATGGTCCCTTGAGGAACTTGGTATGAACCTCTACCTTAGGCTGAGGGATCTGTAAAGGACCATTGGGTGTCAAAAGAGGCTTTGTAGGACCTGAAGAAGGGGGCATGGGAGGAGACATAGTGCGGGGCTTATTGTACTGACGGGGACCGACTCTAAAGGTTGAGGTCAATGGTAATGGGTTGGTCAGAGTTCATCATGAGAATTTGGTAATCAAAGGTACCAGATGGAGGTGGTTGAGTGGCCGCTTGAATTTCAGGGGGTTGAGTAGCCACGAATCCTTGATGGGAGAAAGGATTGGTAAACACAACCAGTTAGATAGGGAAAAAATTGAGAGGAGCTGAAGGGGAGGCTTCTTGCCCTCGGGATGCTGCTTGAGCTTCCCACATCTACAACATTTGAGGTAAAAGAGGAAAATTATGAGTGTAGTGACCATATACATGACAACAAGAACAAGGTTTGTTTGTGCAAACAAGCTTTTCTTGCTTGGGGTGAGTGTCCTGTTGATGGGTTGTTGTGTTAGGTGCATTCCCTTAGGGATTGGGTCATCGATTACCTAGGGAATATTGATTTTTTTTTTCCTTTCCTCTTCTTTATGGAAGTAGGAGGATTATTTGCACTCTGTTGTGCATACACCTGACCCTTGGGGGTGGTGGCTATTGTTGCAAGGGTGGAGAATGCAAGAGAGGTTGAGGTGCTAATGCTGGAGGAGTTGGAGCACCAAGTTGTAGATACAGATAATAAGGAGGTTGGGAAACATTGAGGTAAAGAATTTGTGCAAAAGGATGAGGCATGCCGTATCGTAGATACATGTTAGTAGGAGGGGGAAAAGTGTTGGAGGAGCTGGACCCTCCCTGAGGGAATCCGTAACCCATGGGACAATGAGTATATGGATGAGAAAGGCCTCCAACGATACCATTGGTGGTATGGGATGCCCTCGGTGCATTGGCACCACTGGATCTAGGGAGATAAGGCAAGATGGTATAAACATAACTAGACTGTGCGTAGATTAGGTCATATTTCAACGCAATCTGGTGGGAAGCTTCTTTGGCCCGAGGGAAGTGAGATGTGACATCTTTACTAATTGCAGGCAACATGGATTTGAGAAACCAGTCCATGTAGACACTGTCTTCGATGGTAGGGGCTCGACATAGCCTCTTTCTTCTCTGCCATTCTTGGACATTATCAGATAGGCGGGTCGTACACGATTGATAGAAAGAGGTCAAGAGTTTGGTACTAGTGTCATAGTGAAGGGGAAGCTAGAAGTAAGACAAAAAAGCTTGGGTAAGAGTTGCAAAAATACCATGAGAGGTAGAGGCTTGGTAAACATACCACTTGGAAGCTTCTCCAGTAAGCGTACGCTGGAACAACGGAAGATGGATAGAGTCATCGGTGGTGGAGTTAGATGAACACCACATGTGGAAAGAACAAACATGGTTTGTAGGGTCCTCTCCAACAAGCCCCTCAAGCTTGGGGATGTCCGAAGGGAGCTTGGTTGGCATAATAGGCCAACTAGTATCATGGTGTATGGGGTCATTAATCAACTGGTTAAAATCATGAAGACTGAGGCCTATCATATAAGAGAGTAAGGGAGAAACTGACATAGTTCTTGTTGTGGTCCCACTAGTAGTATTCCCAGCATTAGGGTTGGGACTACCAACAGTGTTAGTTCTTGAACCAGACATGGTGAAGGTGATGGGAGGAGAGCCATGGATAGAACCAAAAGGGTAACCCAATGAACCAGAAGTAGAGTCAGAATGGGGACTCAGTGGAGGATGAACTCGAACCCTATGCAAAGGAGTAAGTCCTCCTACTGGAAACTAAGGATGAAGGCCAAGGAGTCTCTGTGCTAAGCACCTTGGGGGAATAATGATGGAAAGTAGACACAGATCACAGAAGAAAGAGAGACCAACAAAGGTAGGAGGCCTGGGATCAAATGATTACAATGTCCAAACAAGGGTAGGGAGGTGTGGGATCAATTGATTACAATGTTATAGTCTTCGCCTCATGGTGTAAACCAAGCACTCTTCACTTAGGTGTCCATGTATGTGATAAGTGTGTTAATTTTATTTAATCAAAAATATGTTTAGAGAAAAAAGAAAAAAGATGTTGTATAACTGTAAATAAATCTAAAAATGACAGTAAAGTAAACTGAATGTGATAGAAAATAAACAGCTAAAGATACATCAATTTAAACACAAGGAGGAAGGCTTCCCAACAACTAGTGCATGGGTAGGAAAAATATAGTCAAAACACACAAAATGGACATTGGATATAAAGTCGGGAGGGACATGGATATGAAGGTCAAATCTGCTGGAAATAGGTGCAGAAAATAATAAAAAACCAGAGGGAAAAGTGCTACAAGAAAGGTAGCGAAAGGCTACAACCTGAAGGGAAATGGAGGGGACCGTAAACGAGGACCAAAAAAAAAAAGGAAAAGAACTATTTAGGATGGATGAATAGCTGATCTAAAATGTTTTTGATAGTATAGGATAAATCTGAATTATGTCTGAAGACACTGAAATCTCAAACGACCTAATTCAGTTAAACTCCTAAAAAGGTGGAAGCGTACTGAAGCCCTAAGGGGCTTGGTTCCTACTTTGACGACTAAAACAAAGCAAGTATGGCTCCAAGATGGGTGGAGAGGGAGCTTAGAAAACCCTGAACAGTAGCCCAGAAAAATCCAGAAAAATCACAGAAAAATTCCCGCAAACAATTTAGGTCGCAGTTTCTGACTTGTTTTCAGTAGAGAGCGCAATTCTCTGGCTATTTTCTGTGCCTTGAAGCTTGAGATTGCAGGTTTTGGCCCAAAAAGAGTGACCTACACTTCAGAACTTCTTGGAAGTAGGTTTCAAAAAAAGGTATTGTCTCAGCTGTGACTGATACCTATCACTTCCGCAATAGGCCCAGAAACACATGAAAGTACAAATTTTTACTATTTTAGGGTTTTAAAGGTTAAAAACAACATCAAGAAATGCAAAATAAGAAGATGAAAAAAAAACCTAGGGGTTGAAAGAACTGGTCATGCAGGGAACTGAAAAACAACAACAGTTGTAATTATAAACCACAGTGGAGTCTCTAGTTGTTAGTGTGAATTCTAATCGCAAGCATACGAAAAAAGCTCATGTTAGATGTGCATAACAAACAAACCTAACATCAAAGATGGCTATCAATTTCTTTAGATATGTAGTTAGTTGATTAGAATAAATGCTGCAAAATCCAGATCTATGCAGTTAAATACATTAAATAGCAAATATAAGCAAGAGTTGCCCTGACATGCATACAATAGACAATACAAGAATATTTTTAAAGAATTTTTTATTTATGACACTTGGGAAGGGAACATACAAAGATGTTATCAGTTCCCCTCAATGATATGGGTTCTTGTATGTCCTCAACACTTCAGATCTAAGATCTCTCTCTCTCTCTTGATGGTGTAGAAAACCCAAACAAACATGAAACTTAAAGGGAGCTCACAAGAAAAATGATAGAAAAATATGACAATGATGGAGGATCAAAGTCAGGCCAAAAGTATAGATCTAGAGTGATCTTTAGGTAACAAAAGGTCGTGAATGAATAGAAAAACCTTCTATTTATAAAAAAATATTGAATTGGTCTAGATATTGGTGCATAATTAAAATATTATTAACCAAATCTAGATCCAACTTTTATGGAATATTTTATTATTTTTGTTGGAGGGAAAAATAATTTTAATTTGGTCAAATCCCTTTATTTGTAAATAATAAATAAATAAATGATTTATTTATTATTTTAAGAATATGGTTGTGTAATAATTAAATAAATAATGATTTACTTAATTATTTAGAAATTATGTGATCAAATTCAATAAGGAATATTTTTTAAATAATGTTTTAAATAATTATTCCTAGAAAATAATAAGATAAATAATGATTTATCTAATTAATTTTCCTGTTTTGGATTAATGTTAGGTCCCTATAATACTATTGTGTCCCCTTATTGTTGTTATTATAGCCCACTTATTGTTATTTTTTTACCCCTGTAAACCCCATATTGTTATTATTGTTCCCTTACATTATTATAGTTAGGTCGGATAGGATTATATTGTAGCCCCATGGACTCCTATATATAGAAAGTAGGTTTTTCTCATTTGTATCATCCAAGAATTGTTCATTTATGTAATTTAAAGGAGATTTCCCCCTCAAATTGGCTTATTTTTAAGGCATTGATATTTCTTTTCTTCTATTTTTGGAGCTGGTTTCATAACATCTGGTATTAGAGCTTTGGATTCTAGGGTTTCGTTGCTCCAAATAGGTTATCGTAGAATTTTCGCTATAATTTTTTTTCTATGAAGTTTTAGAAGCTTAAATTTTTACAAAGCGAAGCCGAAATTCTGAGGAACATCGTGTAGAAATTTCAGATCTTGGTTCGCAATATTTTCGGAGATATGATCTATGGAAGTTAGGGTGTTTTTAGGCTCCTCCCTAAAATAGGTCATCGTGGAATTTGTGCTATAACTTGCTTTCTGCGAAGTTTTATAAGCTGAAATATTTACAGAGAGAAGTAGAAATCCTAAGGATCCTCTTGTAAAAATTTCAAATATTCGTTCACAATATTTTTGGAGATATGACCTGTGGAAGTTAGGATTTATCCAAGCTCCCAATTTTCATCTCAAAGAGGTGACCATGGGAAAATCATCATAACTCTCTCTCTGAGCGTCGGATTGGAATTATATAAAAGGTGACCACAACTACATAGACTATAGTTTCATGTGTATCAATTTTAGAGTCGAAGGAGGAAACAGTGACACGTGGCACGTTATACAAGTTCGCTCTACTGAACCATTCCATAATTAAGTCATTGTGGGAGATTGGGCATAAATTTTTCTTGAAGAATAAAAATCACGTCAGACCCATGGCATTCAAAAGAAGATTCAGAGAGCTATTACTGGACAAAATTTCTAATATTGAATATCTGAAATCACAAAGATAATTTAGTTTCAATATCGAGCTCCTCAAAACCTAGAAAAAGGTGTGTATTTTTTAAACAAGTTTGCATGACATTTGTTTGAAAAATTAGTTTGAAGTGATTACAAGGACATATTTAAGCATAGATATCAATATTGAGTTATATATTTCCTCCCAAAAATAATTACACACCCATTAAGCCCTCAGAAATATATACTATGACAGATGAAGAAGAAGAATTGCAGTATGAGATATCAAAATTATAGTATCAAGTGCAAGAAATTTTTATCTTACAAAGAGCAATCAAAGATGACGTAGGTGGTTTAAAAGAAAAAATGGAGGCTATGTTGGATGGTTTTAAGGATCAAATGAAAGCTAATATGGATGATAAAATAGTGGAATATCACATCAAGCATCAACAACAAGTTCTCCAACTCTCAAAGGATAACGTAAATTTGGTGCAAAATCGAATAAAACAATAGGAAGATCAACATCGCAACAAAAGAAGTTCTGAAGAAGTTACAGAAACAAGAACTCGACAATTACCAAATAGATCAATTTCAGAGTATCCCAGCAAGTGGAAGAACTTACCTGTTGAAAATTTCACATATGAGGATGCAAATTTTATGTAGAAGCATCCACAAATAATAAAGCACTGAGGCCAACACTTGTTTTAAGGAGAGGGACATGTTAGGTCCCTATAATACTACTGTATCCCCTTATTGTTGTTAGTGTAGCCCCCTTACTCTTATTTTTGTACCCCTATAACCCCCATATTATTATTATTGTGCCCTTACATTACTATTCTTAGGTTGGCTAGGATTATATTGTGGCCCCATGGACTCCTATATATAGAAAGTAGGTTTTTTCATTTGTATCATCCAAGAATTTTTCATTTATGTAATTTAAAGGAGGTTTACCCCTCGAAGTGGCTTATTTATAAGGTGTTGATCCCTCTTTTCTTCTATTTCCGGAGTTGGTTTCATAACTGTTAAATATGACCAAGAATATTAATTAAATTATGGTTTAATTAATTATCCCTTGTGGAAAATCAATTAAATAAGGATTTATTCAATTATTCCTCATGGGGTTTCAGATTTAGACCATAAAAACCTTAAGAAATTATGGATTACTAAGTTATTTTTCATAGTGAAAGCCATTTTACTAGGGTAAAATTGGTCTTACATGGTGTACTTTTGTCCATCTAATAGTAATAGGTTAGATGACCAAAAATTGGTGTAACACCTGCTATGCACATGTGATGGAATGTGAATGTGTCCATTTGCATTTATGCCACATCATCTCTTTTCACATGATGTCAAGTGACTTCCCTTCATATTCCATGGATATTCACGATGAAGGGAAAATAATCAATGGCTCTAAATAAAAGCCCAAAACTAAAACCCTAATCTTGCGCATACCATGGAATTTTCTCCAATTTTCTTTGTTTTTTTCTCGCTACCAGTAACCTGGCTGTTTAGTCTATTTGATGTCTCAAATATCTATCATGAATTATTGACGAGGTTAGTAATTTGATGAAGTGTGTTGCACTATATATGCTTAGGTAACCTTTTTTTCTTACTTCGTTGTGTATTTTTATGTTCTTTTGGGGGATTTTGTATCTTATGTCTAAAATTGGTCTAAGAAATGAAATCTCTGAATGCTAGTGAGTAATCAAATCTAAATGAATTTTAATGATGAAAACTAATTCTCAAAGAAGGAATAAAAGGAAATGTTGCTTATATTTTAATAAAATAAATTAAATTACAAACTATTTTTAATGGAATATGAAATTTAAAAGAAGGATGAAAATAAAATGTTCATTAAGTATCCTAAATTGCATAGAAATAAATCAAAATTTGAATGATGTTAGCAGGTTGACAAAAAATCTATGAAAAATATCTAACAAGTTCAAAACATAACACTATTCTAAATCTAATTGCATTCAAATGACAAGATGAAATCATTTCCTATCTTATCCATTGAAATCTTTAGACCTATGAAAACATAACATTTCTTCTATTTTAAAAACACAAATCTAATTTAATTCTGTCCTAACTTAAAATAATTATATTCCATGGATTAAAAGCATAAATCCTATTACTAGGAATTTAAATGACAGTGTTGACTGAAATAAAAAACATGTGAAAAGCATGTTTAAATAAAACTACAACCATTGTATGACCGAATACCTAAATGTGATCCAATTGAAAAATTACAGAGCGACTTTCTTGAGATGACTTAGCGAGCACATGATTACACAACTAATTGGAAACTAATTTAAGAAATCATTCATGAAACTAATCTATAAAATACTAAGCGGATTGAAATATGATTTGACGGGAATCTAACTATGAAAAAACTACAAATTTAAATATGAATTGACAGCAGAAAAAATAACGAATCAACAGCAAATTAAATGACAGAATTAAAACTACAAAACAATTAAAAACATAATTTCCATGTAGGGGCCCTCTGCAACAGAATGAGTCAAAAATATAATAAAATATGGGAACATCAAAGGATCTTGAGTTGGTACTATTATTAGCAAAACAGAGTTTCAAAAACATACACTGAATTATCACAAAAATTAGGACTGTTTTTCGGTTTCAAAAGACTAGTATTTATAGAAGTTTCATATTCAATTGTTTGAGGAAATTTTGCCTATAGATAACAAATAGAACTGAAATTAGAAGTTTGGATATAATTAAATTCTTTAATGGCAATCTCTCGATTTTCTACGTTAGAGAAAATCGAGATTATTTCTTTCGCATATCATGTTCTTTGACCGATCTTGACCACGAGCGTAGGCACGATTTTTGTTTGAATTTGAACAGTTGGATGTGATACTATCCATTTGTGGATCATTCCAGAGATACCCATATGACCCCTTCCTTACTTGATTCTCAAAACCTGTCAAACCATAACAATAGCTGCAGAAACAACGATTAGCTACAGAATTGCACACATTCTATAGCTAATTACATAAATTCATTTAAATAATAAGAAACATCATAATATAAAGTAGAGATAATTTAAATTCCTTCTCTGATGTGGAATATGTCAATTATCATTGATTGGAGTCATGAGTTTGTCAAAAGGAAGGACGAAAAGATGAAAAAGGGTGTCAAAATAAGAATAGTTTTGAGGTTGTACATATGCCCATTAAGAGACCATTACATGTCCTCATGCAATTCCAAAAATTGTGAGCGTTCACCTCCTATTGCATTTTTTCTAATACCTCTTCTAATACATCCAACCTCCTCTTCTTTCATTTCCTTGATGTGATTTCCATTCTAGGTTTCCTCATAAGGAGTTTGTACTTTAGGTTGATGACTTTCAGATTCAGAGATTTTTTTTTTTAGCTTCTTACTCTTTTTATACCACAGCCCCAAATGTAAGATAGTGTTATCACTAATGACCTTCTCCAATTGATTATGTTATTTTAGGGTTTCATTTTCTTGTTTATGTGCCTGTTCAGTATCTCTAGGTCATATATTTCTTGCTTGAAGGTGTTTACCAGAGGTTCTTGTGCACTGATAGGCTGCTCTTTAACGTTTGGATTTTATTCTGCAAGTCTTTTCTCTAATGACTCAATATAGTGATATATCCCCTTCTGTGCTGGGTCAATTTCTAGGGATTTCTTTCTTGGACTGTGTACAGGACTATATATAGGAGAGTGTATAGGAATATGTGCAGGAGAGACAGTATTAGGTGATGGCACTTGGGGTTCTTCATCTAAATTAACAAATTCTACCTCCTCCAATGGTGTCTTCTTCAAGGGTTTACAAAGTATAGAACTTCTCCTTGGCTGTGGAGGGTTTAAATATTCTAAACTTGTAAAATTTCCCTTTTTCTCTACATTTCCTCTCTTTTTAGTCCACTTTGTTTCTTATTTTTCATTAAATCTACAATGGTGAGCTCTTCCTCTTCTTGCTGTGTTCGAGGTAAATATTTCTTCTCAATGGTGAGTTCAACCTTTCTCCTTCTACCTTTTCTATTTTTTTCATCCTTAGGTTGTTCTGGTGCTTCATCTTGAAAGTGATTTCAAATTAGGAAACTTTCCCAAAAATGCCCTACACTTTTTAGATGGAAGTCAATAAGTATCTTTATCATTCCATGGTGGTGCATGGCATTGTCTAAGAATTGGACTCTTTTCTTCACATTTAATGACATTTTATTTATACTATTCAGTAGGAAGCATGGGAGGTTTATTTCTCCATCCTCCAAAAATTTCATTAACAATCGGGCATGATAAACAAACATATAGCCAAATCTACCCTCACAAGTAGCAAACTTTTGTAAAATTAAAAGAATAATTCTCCATTTGTTTTTGAGTGTTGAACTGGGAATTCCTTTATTGTAAACAATAGTGTCCATAGTTGGATCCTTCAGAAAAAAATTTCCATTCTTCGTTGTGAATTTCTTTGTTCTTAAACCATCTATGGCTAGTCTTCGACAGTTCTATAGCTTCGGCCATAAAGGCATCTCTCACTGAGAAATTTATATCTCCAATTTCAACCTTTGTCCCATCCAAATATCTTGCAGAGGACTTGGTGACCTCATGAAACCCATCGAACTTCTCTATAAACTGTAGCCATTGCACCTTCTACAACATTTCCTTTACCTAAGGATAGCCCTCCATGAAGTTGTCTCCTACATATCTAGTTCTCACTATTAGAACCATGTCTTTGTTGTGAGGAGTTTCACCTTCAAAACTTTTCTTCTTTGATTGAGTGAATTGAGGTTGTGGCTCTGGATTAAGGATTTCAAGTGTTTGTAGAGAAGTACAAGTGAAATAGATATTCAGCGAGGTTTTAGGTACATAGATGAGTGGGTTACAAAAGTAAGACATGACTCTTAATCATTAATGGGAAAATAATTATGGATTATTATGAGATATGATATGGATGTTGTGGTCAAATTATGAAATTGTGATGTAAATCTGGATACAATCAGTTGAAATGATGACATATTGAGGAAAAATATGATCATCTAAATTATATATACTAATGTTTTTGGTCTTACTATTTAAAAAAATATTTGTAACATACCTTGGAACTAACCTTTGTTTCTCTTCTATTTGTGTTGATTATTCAGGTATCCTTTCAACATTATCTTCAATGGAGTCCTCAATTGCTTTAGTTTAGTATGTTTTCTTCAGTAGGATGTATGAAAATGTAGTAGAGCTACATGCTATGATGATAGTTGTAGAATCTCCTGAGGGCTACATAATTGTAGAAATTATGTAGCTACTTCTTTTATTTCTTTATAGAAAGAAAGGGAACAAAGAATTTGGGATTTTAGAATGGGATAAAATATAAGATGTCAGAACTCTAATTTTCATATTGTATTTTCTGTATAAGGATGCCAATCATTGAATGGATTTCATACTTATACAATATCTCTCTCTCTCTCTCTCTCTATATATATATATATATGAGAATAAAAACAAGACTGAGTTGGGGGAGAAGAAGGATTCTTCTTGACCAACTTCATATTAGTATCGTTTTCAATTTTTTTGATAAATTCCTCCTTTTTAATTGGCTTATGATAGAATTTTAATCGATGCCAATTCAAAAGAACAAGTACCTTTTCTTCATCAATTGTCCTTATCCTGACTGCTCCATTGTCAAAGACGTTTTCAATCTCATAAGGCCCAAGGCAATGAGTCTGAAATTTTCGTTGGAAGTCTTTGAACTTTGAATCTAACAAAAGTGCCCAATCTCCTTCTTAAAACTTTATTTATTTTATCTACTTATCATGCCATATGTACTATTGTTGCTAGATTAGAATAGTTCTTTGAAATACATATTGCTTGATCTCATCAAGCTCATTAATTTGCTCCATTCTCTGCTTTTAAGCTTCTGATAAATTAAGTCCCAATTTGTCTACTATCTTGAATGTTTTGATCTCAAATTCTATAGGAAATAGGACTTGATTCCTTTCATGTCAGTGTACTACCATGCATATTAAGAAGAATGTTTTTGAAATGTTTTGCTGAACTCTTCTTGTTGGAATTTGTCCATGTTTTTGTTTATGTTTAAAGATTTCCCTTGAAATATTTCAATTGTAGTTTTATGAAATTCTTCCATAGAATATAAAGAAGACTCTCTACATGACAAGCATTCAATATTTCATTGTTCTTGAAAACTATAATCATCTTCACATTGCAAATATGTTTCAAATTTTTCTATTGAATTTAAGATTTGACCTTATTCACTAATAAAAGAAATAGTAAACACAGGTTGTATATCATTGTCATCATCCATCCATTCTTCATCTCTTATTTCTTTTATTTTTTTTCCTGGAGGATATAGAGTGACTTTATTTTTTTAGTTTCCATCATAAATAAACATATCACTGGGTCTACAATTAATGAAAGCACCAGCTGTAGCTAACCAAGGTCTTCGTAAAATTAATGAATGTGCCCCTAGGTCATTCTTGGGAGTTAGGATCATGAAGTCAATGGGATATTCCCAAGAGTCTAAGGACACATATATGTCTTCTAATACACCATATAGCTTGGTTATTGATGTGTCTACTAATTGCAGTAATGCTGGTGTATACTAAAGGTTTATAAGCCTAAGTTGTTCCATAGTTTGTTTGCTCATGATGTTGATGGTTTCTCATAAGTAAATTAATGTATTTGGAATCTCAATGCCATTGATATGTGTTTTTACAATTGGACTTCCTGGGTCCAAATATTTTTGAATGGCTATTTTTCCTACTAAATGAATCCTTTTTATTTCTTTTTATTTCTTCCTGATTTTTTCATGCTCAACTCTGTTATTGTTTTGACTAAAATAGGAATCCCTTTAATGGCCTGTAAAAAAGGAATTTTTATGCAGGGATTTTTCATTTCATCTATAAAATCATAATTAGGCAACAAAACTTGTTTTTCTATCCCTCTATCAATTTGTAATCTTTCAAGAAAATGAGGGTTAGAAATAGATATTGAAGGGTGCTCTATTATTAGGGTTGAGTTTATTGGATTTTTTTTTCTTTTCATTTTTAAAATTTGGGCTATGGTGAAGAGATGTCCCTTCTCTAGAATTCTTATTTTGTTGTAGAGAAATTTCTTCATCAAAATCATCTTTTTCTTGAATAATAACATAAGACTTTTCCCTTTCTAATATTCTACGAGGTAGTTGGATATTTTTAAAATCTAGTGTGGTAATTATGTAAGCTGGAATTTTTTTTCCTTCTATGTTATAAGGATTTTGAGAATTTTTGTTATTTAGGTTTGGTAATGGCTGGGCAGGTATTTAGTTTGTTTTTTGTGGAAATGGTAATGATAGTTGTGGATTCTGATTTTGGATTTGGTGTAGTTGATTTTGTTGTGCCAAATGTTGGGGAGGATATTTTGGATAGGGTTGTGGATACTGGTGATACTGAGACTATCTGCCATAAGGATTTTGCGTCTCTGGTGTCCAAGGTTGAGGCTCAGAACAAGGTTTTTGCGATGATGAATTCCAATTTTTTGGTGGGGGTTGATTATACATCTCGTTATTAAAACATTGAGTTTGTGGCCCATGCTATGGTCTTCTAGAGACAAAACAAAGAGGACCTACTAGAGATGGAGTTACTTATTATTTTTGAAAGACAACCTTAATACTTGGTATAAAGGGAATTTTTTTTTTTACGTGATTTTCTTCTCAAGTAATAGAGGTCTCTATGAATTTTACATCAAGAGGAAACTCTCTTAAATCACATTTATTTCTGCATTTAGGACGGAAAATAGTGAAGGCATTAGTTTCAACTTTCTGTTTTTTTTGTAATTTTGGGGTGTATATTTTTTCACTGATACTCCCTAAGATATATGTTTTAAATTCATCAAGCATATTTCCAATTTCTGGCCTACTCACTTTTCGAGTTGCAAATTTATTTAGTCTAGAGAGAATAGGATCTCTTGTATTTTTCTCATTTTTTGATTTTCCTCTTGAGAGATGAATGCACAATTCAACAATTTCAGGTAATGGTAATAGAGAGATATCTCATTTTCCCATCTATCCATTCATCTCTAATGGATTTCAATAAGAGAGATTTTAAAGTATCTTGATCTAGATTTTCCATGTTATCTTTTTTGATATTATAATTCAATCTCTCAATTAATTCTTCTAAGTTTTCATCCTCTCTCTACATCATTTTAAATACTTCATCCTTCATATTAATCGATGTCAAATAATCCAGATATCTTTGGAAAAAATCACGTTTCATATCATGCCATGTCCTAATAGATTGTGTTATCAAACCCATGAACCATTTTAAAGCTGCACCTGTGAGTGTTGCAGGGAATAGCTTCCATTTTTTATAGTTTTGTAAGTATTCATAAGATCTGCATAAGACGTCAAATTCAAATAAAAAAATTTCAGCATCCTCAGTTCTTAATCCATGGAAATTGGGAAGGACATAAGGTGAAATATTTTTCATTCTAAAATTTGTATCCTCATCAACTATAGGAAATCCAACAGTGTTAGGATATCCTCTGCCTCTACCTCTTCCTCCACCTTGTCCTCTACCCCTTCCTCCTCCTATTAAGGCATCTCCATTTAGAAATTCTCCTCCTCGTTATTCTTCTGCCATTGTAGGTTCCTTAGAGCTAATGTAAGGTTTTAACTATGTTGGCGTTGAACCGCTCAGCCGAAGGAAGGCGAGGTTCGAGGCAACATCAAACCAAGCTCGCCTTTCAGAAGCGCAGCTCCTACGAGGACATGAGAGGGCTCTCTCTAGGTCAAAACTTAGTGAAAGATATCCAATAGGATCCGAGATGACCCAAATAAAACATTAATATTGATTTTAGGCTAGTAAATTGATGTAAAAAGGGTTTTTTGATAAATGATTGGGTTTTTCTCGCTCTGTGACGGATCAAGAACAAATGTGAGCAGTAGATTTAACTGGGCATACGTATTATTACATACAAGTATATAGAGTGAAGTTTAACAATTAAACTGAAATTAAATGGGATGTAAAGACTGCTTAAGAAAGCTGAAAGGGGCATTTAACAATGAATCCTTTTCAGACAGAAGAAAATACACAAATCCTGAACGCTATTTCAAGGCAGAGCAAATAAATTGTATTCTACCTATCTCACTGCAACAGCATCCAGTGAACTGATTGTGAATGAAATGTAAACATTACGAAATTACATATGAAACAGTAGAAGAGACATATGCTAAACTTTACGCCACAAGAATCTTATAAAACAGAGGTGTACCATTCAATTAATCTCTGTCAAACAACTATACAAATGAAACTCTCTCAAGCGACCACCGCCCGTAACTCTCCGCCCTTTACAATTGATTTACAATGTAGCAATACTCATTGCTGTGGGGAAAACAAATTCGACCCCAAAATAAGGAATGGTTTAACCATTATTAAAAATGGAAACTAAAAGCCATTCTCGCTTTTCTAAAAACAACACAACGCTCCCCGTAAACCCGAAGACCAACAAAGAAGCACACCCATAGTGTAGATCTCATAACCGAAGAAAAACATACCACTTTCGCACATTGGCCGAAATTACAACCGCCCACCCAACTAAATTTTTGGAAATGCGTCGGCCATTCGAATTAGGATAGAAATATAGTCAGCAACAGGGAAATTGAATCCTATTTTTCCGCTGTGGTCGATGTCTTCGTGGCGTTTGGTCTTGACTTTTCACCTTTCATCGCCAAATTACATTTGCCATTTGAATAAAACCGATTTTAGGAGGATCCTCGTTGGCTTTGCATCTTCGAGGAAGAATATTTATACACTGCGCGCTGACTTTCCTTTATTTTCTGACTTCAAAGGAATGTTGGTCACAGAATCAAACCAAGTGACCGATCCTTGTATTGCAGGTCGAATTAAATCATAGACATTCCATCTGCTACCATTAAAACTTGTGATTTTCTGTTCTACAACTTGAACCAACCGCTGGATGCTTGTTATACCGAGTGAAAGGTCTTTTTGTTTGCCGATCGACCTGGTTATTCCATTTTGTCAGCCCTTAAATCGTGATTTCTCCTTTACCTCGCATTGCCTTTACTGCATTCAATTCCCAATCGCCTCGTCAATGATGCCGGGTGCAAGAGAACCCGTGCTTGTAACTTCAATATCTAATGCTCCAAGATCGCATACAACATTTCAACATCGTTCTCTTTTCTTCCTTTCGAAGTATCCATTAGGTTCCAAAGCTCCACCAAAGATGTTCCAAGATCTTGCAACTTTCCTGGTTTGAATTTTCTTATCATTTTACAATGTCTCGAAAACCGTGATAATCCCTCGATCGTCACTGTGAGCAATCAGAACGACTTTGTAACATGAAGAGATTCTAGAGCAAGTTTGCAGGCCTTCATGAGTATGTTTCCACCCGCACTCCATAAATCGACAATAATCCCCATCTAAGCAGATGCAAGTTGGAAGTCGATTTAATACGAATCTGGGCGCAAAAAATGAATTTTCTGGGCTCTGTTTTAAGTGGGTAGTGCCCCTGCTCAAGTGGGTAGCGCCCCTCAAGTGGGTAGCGCCCATTCAAATTAACACAAGCCGTGGCGCTCAAGTGGGTAGCGCCCCTCAAGTGGGTAGTGCACACCTCAAGTGGGTAGCACACACCTCCAAACGCTGTCAACAACTCTGCAAACCGTCTTCTGCCCTCCACAACACAAGCTCGACCTCTGCCTTGAGAATTTGATGGAAATGAAATTGTTTACCATAATTTATATGTGAAGAAAATATCTTATCAAATCAAATTTGATTTTAAATTACTCCATGACCCACTTTCATAATGTTTCAGCACTTTGACATTTGATCATTTAATACACTGCTTTTCTTTGGCCTTACCATGCTTTTCTGAATCTTGGACTAATGACACTTTGTTGTCTTTTGCAGGGATTGGTGGCCTGTCTTGGCTCAGCACTTTTTCACATTATTACAAACTCTGCTTTCCAATTTCCTTTTTTAATTTGCTGACTTTGAATGAGGGCTTTTCTTTGTCTGCTTGCAGGGATAATTAACATCGAACTTTGGCAAGGAGAACCAGCATCTGCAACTGAGAAACTACATGGTGAAAAGATACATCTGATGATTTCTTCTTCAAAACCCTGTTTTGAAGAAGAATCAATTTCACATTATTGATAATGACATAAAAATAAAAACTTACTGAACCTTCCTCTAGTCTGCAGACAAAACCCTGGACTCAAGAATTAAAATGACTCTTTTCTGGACCACAGTAACATCAGTGACTACGAATAACAAGGAATGAATTTCGGAAAATTTGACTGCAGCGGGCTGACAAGACAGAGTCTAACATTGGCTCCAATGGGGATGGCAGCTGCTGCTTCTTGGAGGTGCCAAGAACTGTAGAGCTTTGGGAGAGCAGACAGTGCCTCCATCCATTGGGTGATGGAATCATTATTCTGACAAACAATATTCCGAAAAACAGCATTTCAATTTCAAAGACTAATGACTCAACTTATTAACTAGAAAATCGACTCAAACTGACTTGATGCAAATGAAAATGACTAAATTAAAACAAAAACTTTCTGAAAAGGGCAGCAGTCCATCAAGCTTTAAAATCCTGATGGCAACCACCTACATACTGATGAGATATGTACAATCATGTATAATGTGCTTTCCAATGTAACCAATCCAGTAGATGGCTACACCCCAAATTTCTGCTCTTACTCTCCCTGAGCAGGCAGACTGATGAACCTGTAGGCAACTCAAAATAACCACTGAAACCAAAGCTTATGATAATGAACCAGGCAATATTTATCCTTTCTAATGTTTGCAGAAGAATGCTGAAGGGGTCTTGAAAATCCTGAAGCACTGGCTTATCTAGAGATCCAGCTGCAAAAATACAAGTATTCACTCCATTCTGATCTGAAAAAACAATTGATTTCTGAGGGATAGAAATGCACAGAGAGGTATCTTCCATCTGAGTGTTAGCTATAGGTTCCTTGACCATGAGAAATTCGGGCATATATTCCTCAACTTCATGATCTAGGTCATTCTTAAACAAAAAACAATCTTCAAGATTATCGAACATGACAGCCTTATCATCTTTGTGAAAGAAAAAATTATATGTTTGCTGATCTACACAACTGATTACAAGACAGTCATCTTTTTCAAACGAGGAAGAAGTTTCACCAACACTTTCCTGACTATGTGTGCACTGCAAATCTGCTGTAGCTTGGGCTGTAACAAGACCTTTCAAAAGTAGATCTATCTCATCTTCAGACAAAGGAGACAATGCCTTTTGTTTTCTTCTGCTTAAACAGTAATTATCTTCATATGACAGGGCATTCAAACTATCATTTATTACTGAGTTATTGAAAGGAGATTCATCACTTACTTGCACAAAGATCTCATTCTGTTTTTCATGAACTGACTGGATTGCTTCTTCATGAAGGCTGTGTTCTAATGATGGACTGACAGTATGACTGAGAACATTTGGATCCATTACTGTGTCTTCTGCATTCCAGATGATTTCAACAGCAGAGTTCTCTTTGATGGGCTTCAGCACAAGATATGCTTGGTCATCACAATCTGAATGTAGTTCTGAAATAGCTGACTTGACTGCATCACATTCTGAAATTGAATCTTGACTTCCCTGCATGCTGTCTTCTTCTGTGGGCAGATCTGAAACTACACTTTCTCTTTCATCATTTTCAGCCATATGATCTTCAACCTGCTGCAAAGTCTCCTGAGCATCTTGATGGGTATCCTCTAGGTTCTCTTCATGTTGCTGAAATGGTTTCTCGTACAGAGCCTCCATGATTTCTCCGTCCATGAAATCATCATCACCATAAAAATTCTCTAGATCTTCAATGAAATTATGTACATGGCTACAACAGTTCTGAACTAAAATCAAGGATGGATATGATTCTTTATACTTTTCAAAGAACATGGTATGAAAATCCCTTAAACAGTAAATAGAAGCAGCTGACAAACCTTCATACCATGATCGGGCTTCGTCTTCCAGAGTAGCCATAAACATTTTCATCAAACAGTCTTCAGGAAAATTGATCTTTAATTTATGCACATGAATGTGAAATTTCACCAGATGAAGAGCAGCGTCATTACCTTCCTCATTTCTGAACATAGGCAAATTCTGAAGCCAATCCACCTTGGGCATCTTATTTGGAAAACTTGGGATGTGATCTCGGCTCATGGGAGTGTATCTTCTTGCAATCCAGTCCGTCAGCAGTGAGGTCGCCATGAAGCATTGATTTCTGGATTGTTCATTGAATGAAGTTGCCGGTGAATGATTTCAGCCTTGTGGTGTCTAACTGCTGTCCACCATCAGCAATCAGATCTAAACTTTGTTATCCTTTACCGGGGAGGACTTCCCCAGTGGAGTCGCCACTATGTTAGCGCTCGAATCTGCCACAGGCTGAAGAAGGCAAAACTCAAGGCAACATCAAACCAAGCTCATCCTCGTAGCTAGCCCTACGAGGACAAGAGAGGGCTCTCTCCAGTCGATCTCGATAAAATGAACAATAGGGTGCGAGATGACTTTAAAAGGGAACTCATTTTAGGCTAGTAAATGGATATGAATGAGGTTTTTAATAAATGACGGGGTTTTCTGAACTGTATGGGATCAAGAACAGCATGAGCAGATATTTAATCAAAAGCACAGATTATTACATAAGGCGAGGTAGGAGTGAAGTTTAAAAATTAAACTGAAATTAAATGGGATGTAAACACTGCTTAAGAAAGCTGAAAGGGGAATTTAACAATGAATCCCTTTCAGACAGAAGAAAATACACAAATCCTGAACGCTACTTCAAGGCAGAGCAAATAAATTGTATTCTACCTATCTCACTGCAACAGCATCCAGTGAATTGATTGTGAATGAAATGTAAACATTACGAAATTACATATGAAACAGTAGAAGAGACATATGCTAAAATTTACGCCACAAGAATCTTATAAAACAGAGCTGTACCATTCAATTAATCTCTGTCAAACAACTGTACAAATGAAGCTCTCTTTTCTTCACCACCAGCTCTCAGAACTCTCTCCCCCCCGCTTTACAAAATGATTTACAATACAATAAATACCATTACAGGTGGGGAAAACAAATCGACCCCAAAATAAGGAATGGTTTAACCATTATTAATAAACAAAACTAAAAGCCAATATGCTTTTCTAAAAACAAAACAACGCTCCCCCTAAACCTGTTGATGACCAACAAAGAAGCACACTTATAGCACATATCTCATAACTGAAGACCAACATAGGTAATTGAATACTTGAATGCCACTTTGCACACTATGGAAATTACAACTTCCCCCCAAATTTCTGGAAATGTGTTGGCCATTCGAATTAGGAAATCTGAAGTCATAAATAGGAAATTGAATCCTATTCTTCTACTGTGGTCGATGTCTTCGTGGCGTTTGGTCTTTTTTGACTTTTTCACGATTCATTGCCAAATTACATTTTCCATTTGAATAAAACAGATTTTAGGAGGATCCTTGTTGGCTTTGCATCTTCGAGAAGAATATTGATATCACAAGGTCATTTCCTTTGATTAATTAAAGGAATGTTATTGCCGTAATCAAACCAAGTGACCGATCCTAGTATCGTGAAAAAGCTGAATTAAAAGCATGATAACAAACTCAAAATGGACATCCCATCTACTACCATTAAAAATTGTGATTTTCTATTCTACAACTTGAACCCACCTGCCGGATGCTTGTTGTGTTCTCGAGTGTGTCTTTATGTTTGGCTTTGATCGACCGAAGTTATTCCATTTGTCAAGCTCCAGCGCGATTTCTCTTACCGATTACCTTTAACAGATTCAATCTCTCAACCGCCTCGTCAATGATGTCAAGTGCAAGAGAACCTGCGCTTGTAACTTCAGTATCCAATGCTCCAAGATCGCATACAACATTTCAACATCGTTCTCTTTCTTTCTTTGAAGTATCCATTAGGTTCCAAAGTTCAACCAAGGATGTTCCAAGATCTTGCAACTTCTGAATTCGAATTTTCTTTTCATTTTTCAATGTCTGAATAGTCTGTGATAATCCCTCCACTGTCACGTTTGCAATCATGAACGACTTTTTTAACATGAAGAGATTCTAGAGCAGGTTTGCAAGCCTTCATGAGTATGTTTCCACCCGCAACTGCATCAATCAGATACATAGAATCCTCAGATGCAAGTTGGAAGCCGATTTAATACGAACTGGGTACAAGACAACAATTTCTTGGGCTCTGTTGCTAAGTGGGTAGCGCCCCTGCTCAAGTGGGTAGCGCCCCTCAAGTGGGTAGCGCCCGTTCAATTTAACACAAGCCGTGGCGCTCAAGTGGGTAGCGCCCCTCAAGTGGGTAGCGCTCACCCCCAAACACTGTCAACAACTCTGCAAACCGTCTTCTGCCCTCCACAACACAAACTCGACCTCTGCCTTGAGAATTTGATGGAAATGAAATTGTTTATCATAATTTATATGTGAAGAAAATATCTTATCAAATCAAATTTGATTTTAAATTACTCCATGACCCTCTTTCATAATGTTTCAGCACTTTGACATTTGGCTATTTAATACAATGTTTCTCCTTGGCTTTACCATGCTTTTCTGAATCTTGGACTAATGACACTTTGTTGTCTTTTGCAGGGATTGGTGGCCTGTCTTGGCTCAGCACTTTTTCACATTATTACAAACTCTGCTTTCCAATTTCCTTTTTAAATTTGCTGACTTTGAATGAGGGCTTTTCTTTGTCTGCTTGCAGGGATAATTAACATCGAACTTTGACAAGGAGAACCAGCATCTGCAACTGAGAAACTACATGGTGAAAAGATACATTCGATGATTTCTTCTTCAAAACCCTGTTTTGAAGAAGAATCAATTTCACATTATTGATAATGACATAAAAATAAAAACTTACTAAACCTTCCTCTAG
Source organism: Pinus albicaulis (assembly GCA_034641835.2). Taxonomy (NCBI): domain Eukaryota; kingdom Viridiplantae; phylum Streptophyta; class Pinopsida; order Pinales; family Pinaceae; genus Pinus; species Pinus albicaulis. The sequence continues at coordinate 139,297,632 of CM076581.1, forward strand.
TCTGCAGACAAAACCCTGGACTCAAGAATTAAAATGACTCTTTTCTGGACCACAGTAACATCAGTGACTGCGAATAACAAGGAATGAATTTCGGAGAATTTGACTGCAGCAGGCTGACAAGACAAGAGTTCAACAACTGTGTAGAGTTGCTTTTTCTTCCTTTGGTTCTTCTATCAATGAGATATTGAAGAAAGTTTATTCTTTTTCTTCCTTACTAGGGATTTCTAACTCTTGATATATAATATGTTCTCCTGTAGAGGTGAAAATCATTACTCATTCTGTTGGATATATAGGATCTTCTTCTTCTAAGACTGCCTCAGTAGATGAAGTTGGGGAATCTCTTGGTTGGATTTCTGATATTAAGACTTTATGAAGTCTATGTATTGAGGTGAAAAATGGAATATGAGTCTGAGATGGTGGTGTGGCACTACATGGTCATGGTGGGGTGAGTGGTGTTGTTGGAATCAAACTTCTAGCTCTAGTTACGAATCTACCCCTAGAGTCTTTTTCTCTACGCATGTAATTTTTTAATTATTTTTCTTGTAAGAAATGAGGTTTCCTAATTACACTTCCCTGGCAATAGAGCCAAAATGTTTATTCAATTTGATGTCTCAAATTTCTATCATGAATTATTGACTGAGGTTAGTAATTTGATGATGCGTGGTGCACTATATATGCTTAGGTAACCTTGTTTTCTTACTTAGTTGTGTATATTTATGTTGTTTTGGGGATTTTGTATATTATCTCTAAAATTGATCTAAGAAATTAAATCTCTAAATGCTAATGAATAATAAAATCTAAATGAATTTCAATGATGAAAGCTAATTCTTAAATAAGGAAGAAAAGGAAATGTTGTTTTTATTCTGACAAAATAAATTGAATTAGAAACTATTTTTAATGGAATATGAAATTTAAAAGCAAGAAGAAAATAAAATGTTCATTAAATGATATAAATTGCATAAAAGTATATTAAACTTTTAATGATTTTAGTAGGTTAGCAAAACATCTATGAAAAATATCTAACTAGTTTAAAACAGAGCATTATTCCAAATCTAATTGCATTCAAATTACAAGATGAAATCATTCGATATCTTATCCATTGAAATATTTAGTCCTATGAAAACAAAGCATTTGCTCTAATTTAAAAATGAAATTCTAATTTGATTATGTCCTAACTTAATGTAATTATATTCCATGGATTGAAAGCATAAATAATATTACTAATAATTTAAATGATAGTGTTGATTGAAATAAAAAAAAAGTACAAAGCATGTTTAAAGAAAACTAGAATTGTTGTATAACCGAATACCCAAATCTAATCCAATTGGAAAATGACAGAGCCACTTTCGTGAGATTACTTAGTGAGAATAAGATTACACAACTAATTGGAAACTAATTTAATAATTCATTGATTAAATTAATCTATAAAATAGTAAGCAAACTAAACTATGAATTGACAAGAATCTAACTATGAAAACAATGTAAATTTAACTATGAAATGACAGAAGAAAAAATAACAAATAAATAGGAGATTAAATGGTAGAAATCAAACTACAAAACAATTAAAAACCTCACATACATGTAGGGGCCCTCTACAATAGAATGAGTCAAAAATATAATAGACTACGTGCACACCAAAGGATCTGTAACTAGTCTTCTTATTATCAAAATATAGTTTCAAGAACATACACTCAATTATGACAAAAATTAGGATTATTTTATAGTTTCAAAATACTGGTATTTATACAAGTTTCAGATTTAACTATTTGAGGCATTTCCACCTATGATAAAAAAATATAACTGAAATTAGAAGTCTCGATAGAAGAAAATTCTTTAATGGCCATCTCTTGATTTCTACATCACAAAAAATCGAGAGTATTTCATTCGTAGATCACATTCTTTGATCGTTCTTGATCATAAATGTAGGCACGATTTCTCTTTGAATTTGAATAGTTGGATGGGATACGAACCATGTGTGGATCATTCCAGAGATACCCATATGACCCACTTCATTATTTTCTTCTCAAAACATGTCAAACCATAACAGTAGCTACAGAAACAATGATTAGCTACAGAATTGCACACATTCTGTAGCCAATTACATAAATTCATTTAAATAATAAGAAACATCATAATATAAAGTAGAGATCATTTAAATTCCTCCTCTGATGTGGAATATGTCAACTATCATTGATTGGAGTCATGAGTTTGTGAAAAGAATATAAGAAATGATGAAAAGGGTGTCAAAATAAGAACAATTTTGACATTCAACACTCACTGTAAACCCTAATGTCAATTTCCTACCAACATTTGATACTAGGTCCAGAACGCAAAGGCACGTATGTGTTCTCCATCACCAACTACTCCACTTATATTTTCTGATTGAAATTTATTCTATTGAGTGCTTGGCGCAATGAATGGTACTTATTTTCACATGTTAATTAATATATATTATTGTTTATACACCTTTCCTTATGTCTCATTAACTTTTTTTGAAAAGAATTTCATGCCTCATGAGTATGACTTAGGATGAACCTTCTGGTGGTGTTCTAGCTTGCTTTCTAAGCTACAGGCAACTTATTTTGTTGTGTATAACTCATTCTATGGAAGAGAGAGAAATTTTTGTGTATTACTAGAGGTAACCTATGTTTTTTTCATTTTGAATGGTCTTATTCAAATGCAGGGGTCATTCCTCTGGTTTCAAGAGGCCTTGATACCCTAATCATATTTTGTGGTCTAGAACAAAGTTTACCCACATATTCTATGGTACATACAGTCATTTTCATTTACTTCATGTTTGTTGGTTTACCTTATTTTCCTAATCATAACACTACACCATTTTATTTAGAGTTTCCCTGATACGTGTTTTACAGGATGCAAAAACACCATTTATCTTCGTAGATATGACAATATATTCCTCTGACTCTTCTTGCATTGTGTTGATTTCATGTAATTTGATTGTTCGTGATGTAACTCTATTAATTTTTAGTGGGGAATTTATCTCATAGGAAAGAGGGTCAATCTTCCAATATTATGAGGGTATTGACTCCCTTGTTTTTCAACTAAGTGGAAAGGAATGTAACTCTTGATCCCAATACCTTATCAAGTCAGTGATCTTCGTTTCTCAGCTCTGTCGAAAATGATGTCTCCATCACAAGTTTCATGATACCATTTTGTTTAAATAGGAAAAAGCATTTTATTCTTTTGAGGTGACTATAGCCCCATTCCATATATTTTGACTCTAGTTTTTCATTCCCTAGGGAGACATGGCTTACGAGCGAGTCTTGTACATGTTCCTCATGTTTCTATGATCTTCTTTTGTTTGAAAATTGGTCTATTTTCCTTGTATAACAAACATTTCATATAACTATAGTAAGCCTCTTGGTTTAAAAATGATGGCTTCACCTTTCATTCAGAAATTAATTATGGAAGATGTTTTTCTTGGGTTTTTGTAATATTCAATATGATATTATTGTTCTATCCAATCACTTAACGATATATATGTATATTTTTCTAATGCACATTATAATTTTTTCTAAGGATGTTTTTATGTGTTTTGTTGGATTTTTCTAACACAATATTGAATTAGTTTCTCCCAATTTGTTGAAGAAATATTTATATGTTAATATATTAGGTCTTGTACACAGTTTAGTTTGAAATGCTCAAGTAAATGATGTTCTTCATGTTATCTCCCTTCCAACCGAAATTTGGGATGTTTAGGTTATTATTTTAACTTTATTTCAATAATTCACTTCTCTATTAAACATGTTCACTTAATTCTCATTGCATTTCTATCAATATAATTTCATGGTTTAATTCCTTACTTAATCGTGGTTGTATAAACTGGTTGTGAGCCCAAACGATAAAATTTTCTAAGTTTTAGCTATTATCACATCTATATTTCTATATTTCAGATGATGCCTACAAATTTATCAATTTTCTTATCATGACCAGTGTACCCATGACTATGGAGAAAGAATATTATGTCCTCATGATTAGCTTCCCTTCTAAGGCTAAATAATTGGCCTCGGAATGGTATGCATTTTGGATTTTCAAATCATCAGAAGTACCAATTGTGGTAAAATTGATTTTATTTATACTCACAATCTACTTAACCCTATTATGTGCCATATCATGTTGCATTTAAATTTTTTTGGTTTTTAATTGATTTATAAATTTCCTAGATTTTTTTGGATCTCGTAGAAATTAATTTCCAATTATTGTTACATTTTGTTTCCAAATTTTATATAGAAATAAAATATCATGAAAATAGATAATACTAAGCCTTGGTAAAGTTGTACAGTCTTCTACCATCCAAAATCACGAGAATTAAAATACCATATAAACTATTCCAGATCCCCTTACAAAACATACAACATCTAAATCATTGTATATTCCTTTACATAATAACAACATCTAAATCATTGCATCTTCCTTTTAAAAAATAGAACATATAAATTATTACATCTTCCTCTACATAATGAGGATATCACACAAGATTCTTTTTTATTCATTAATCGTGTAATAAAATTAATATCATAAAAACTATTATTGAATTTATCCTTTACAACATGGTAAAATTGTAACAGCGAATTTGTTAATTGAAGAATCTACAATATTAAGGAATTTACAAAGAAATCTCTAACCAATATGTGACCAAGAAAACATTTGGGAATGAGCACCTTCCCTCCAAAACTTGAACTATAACCTCCAGTTCCCCCCAGCTAGATTTTCTTGCTAGTCGAGAAATAAGAATTAACAACCTTTATTGATTATTTAATGGGTATGTTATACTTTCTCTTCCATAAATGATTCTTTCCTTCAGCGATGTCCCGAATTTGTGATTTTCATCATCACTAGCAGAGGATTTTTTCTTTCAAGCTCGATTTTCTCTCTCATGGTGCTTTATTCTTGTCCAAGCATAGCATCTTTTCCAAGATAAGTGATTTAATGAATTTTCCCTCCTATCCATTAAACCTTATCCATAATCTTTATCATAGAAGAGTTATCCCATTGTTATTCACTAATGGTATCTTTTTTTTCTTTCTTTGGCAAGAATCCCGTACTAAATTCTACCATTCCTGAGTATTTTGCATCCAACTATTTATTTGTCAATAAAATTATTGACATAATAATTTCAATTTACTTTATGGATTTTCCACAATTCTCTCTAACAGGACTCTTATAGAAGAATAAGAATAACATTACAACAACAAAAAGGTATTATATTTTTCCCGCATTTTATTTCACAACATCCCGGATGTTTTATTCTCCAATTACCTCTTTCTGGAAAAGTGTTGGATAATTATTTTTCCTCTCATATTACCTCTCCCATGTGGCCTTCTCAGGAGTAAAATGCTTCCACTACACTTTAACACAAATGATGGATCAATACCAAAGCCAGATCTATTTCTTGCCTATAATACAGAGAGGTTCTTCCAGAAAGTCTCCTTTGCATTTTTCCTTCAATATCAATAATCATTGATTAATGTTCCACTAGTCTATCCTCCAAGATTGCGCTTATCCTTGAAATATTTCTACAAATATCATTCACTATGGTGGCTTCATAGACAACTTGAAATCTTTGATATATATGGGATTATTCATACAATCCCTCAATAAATGAGGTTCAACATATCTCCAACACTTTAGTGGTTCTCTTTGTTTAACAACACTTTTTTCTTTCTATTCATACCCATGGATTTTTATCCAACTTTAGAATGTGCCTCCTAATTATTATTCCCCTTACTGAACTTTTTATGTTGAAGATCCTTCCCAAAAATTTTAAGATATCTAGGTTTTTGTTCCTTTACTCCAATTGCACATTTGTCTCTTTATTTATTCTACAAAAGCTTGGTGCCTTCTTCCTTATTCCTAAACTATGGATAAACCAACCTTTCCTTCTTGAAAACTTCATCCCTTTTCTTAGGATTATCGAACTTAATTCATTCTTGTAAAAAATGTGCAAACAGTTCACAAACCATTATACCTTGGATTTTTCTTCTTTAATGTAGGGAACATACCAGAGTAAATTTGTAAGTTTTGCCACAAATTATTCCATAGTAAATTTTCCCAGCGTTAACCCATGAAAAAATTTCACATGACCATCATAATAATGTTCACTGAACTAACGATTTTTAAATTTCTTTCAAAATTCCTCCCACAATACTCTATTTTCTTCTAATCGATGCACACTTTTAGCTTCCTCCCATGATAGAGAATTTTTTCCCAGTAGTTGATAAATGGCTAATATCACCTTTAAGTTGGTCTCATATTCGTAGAGCTGAAAATTTTTGGTCATATTTAACAGCCATGCTTCCACATCCTCCTCCTTCTCTCCATCAAAAGTATGGGTCTTAATTTTCCTTAATTCCCTTTATAGTTATGTTTATTTTCTTCTCTTATGTCTTCTTAGATATGTTTTATTAGTATCCCCTATTCAAATTTATTTATATTTGTGTCCCTATTATTTTATTTCAATATATCCAGTTCCACCATTTTACAACTATACTTTTACATGAGTCCCCTAATCATATTTTCATGCTTCACGCTAGCTTTATCAAGCGTTCGTTACTGCTTCTTAGATATTCAAATTCTTGTTGAACAACCCTAATAATATCCATGAAGTCAATATTCTTAGGGGTGTTCCTGTTCCCCAATTAAAAATATAAATCTTCAGTCGTAGTGATGATTGGATCCCCCTCTGTCATTTTTCTCTAATTGTATCCTTTGCTTACTTAACTTGTAATTCAAAAAAAATCAAGTGTTATTTTCTTACAAAAACTTATCAAGTCATACAATTTTGTTTACTATTTTTGTTTTCTGTGCTGATTCCTTAAGGCCCAATCTTCCATGACTGCATAACAATTTTTTTTTTTACTTCCGTTATTTACTTCTTCCATTATCATCCAACTATGGATAGAGGGGTTTTACTCCTTATCCACTCACACCTAAATCTATATATGTGTTGTATTTTATGTCAATATATCTTAAACTGGGTGAGGGGTACTCAGTCATTTCCCATTTTCATCGGTTATGCACTATGTTCCCTCCCGTTACTTAAATGCCATGGAAATTTTTAACACTATTAGGTCTTGGAGGATTCTTGATAATATTTTCCTTGGTCGTTAATTTATATGGCCAATCATAATTGTAAATTCATAATTATTATTTGAATGTGAATATCTATAGTTTGGTTTGGATTTAATTATAATTTATATAATTTGTTGGTGTTAATATGGTGGGTGTATTTAATAAGGCCACACTGCACCTTTGTGGAGACAACCATATGTTAAATATGCCTTAACTTTGTATTCCCCTTTTTTATCATGGCTAGGATGGGTGCATGACATCACTACTATGCCCATGTCATAGCATGTGACTATTTCCATTTCTGTTTATGACACATCTCCTTTCTTCATGTGATGGAAGGTGACTTCCCTCCATATTCCATTGATGGTCACAATGAAGGGAAATGGATCATCGACTCTAAATCAAATCCCCAAACTAAAATCATCCTCTTGCTGCTTGCTACCTGTAACCTGACTGTAAAACCTAATGTCAATGTCCCACCAACATTCGACGCTCGCTCCAAAACGCAAAGGCATGTATGTCCTCTCCATCACTTTTAATCCTCTTATATCTTCCTGTTAAAATTTATTTTATTAAGTACTTGGTGACATCAATGGTACATATTTGCACACATTAATTAGTCTATATTATCAATTTTCCTCCTTTCTGTCAGTCTCACTAACTTGTTATTTCAGATTTTTCATGTCGCATGAGTATCCCTTATGGTGAACCTTATGGATGCATTCCACCCTGCTTCCTTAGCTATAGGTAACCTAATTTTTTTGTGTATACCGCCTTCTATGGAAGAGAGATTTTTTTGTGTATGCCTAGAGGTAACATATTTTTTTTCCATGTTGAATCATCTTACTTAAATGTAGGGGTGATTCCTCTGGTCTCTAAAGGCCTTGATACCCTAATCATATTCAATGTTACAGAACATAGGTTACCAACTTATTCTCCTTCAATTACACTCAACCTCATTTACTTCATCTCTGTTGATTTACCGTATTGTAATAATCATAACACTATAATAATTCTTTTCGATTCTCTGTGATATGTGTTCTAAAGGATGCATGGATGACGTTTATCTCCTCAAGTATGGCCTTCTATTTGTCTTACTCTTCTTTCGTTGTGTTGATCCATATAATTCAACTAGTGTGGATAGAACTCTATTTGTTTTGTGTGGGGAATGTATCTCGCGGGTAAGAGGGTTGGGATTCTAATATTTTGAGGGTATTGACTCCCCTATTAATATTTAGCTAAGTGGAAAGGAGTGTAACTCTTGATCCCATGACCTTCTCAAGTGAGTGCTCTTAGTTTCTCTACTAAGTCAAAAATGATGTCTCCATCACTGGTTTCCTTCTACTATTTAGTGGAAATAGGAAAGAAGTTTTTATTTTGTTGCGGTTGTTGTAGCTCCATTCCAGATATTTTTACTCTATGTATTTTTACCCTAGGGAGATAGGGCTTACGAGTGAGTCTTGTACACTTTTCGAAAGTTTCTAAGATATATTTTTGTTTGAACGCTGGTATATTTTTTTTGTATACCAAAAATTTTATATAACTATATTAAGCCTCTTGGTTTAAATACAATGGTTTCAACTTTCTTTCAGAAATGAATTCTAGAAGATGTTTGCCTTGTGTTTTTGTAATATTCAATACGATATTATTATTCTATTCAGGCGAATAATGATATATATGTATATTTTTCTCATGCATGTTACAATTGTCTCACTAGAAATTTCTGACACAATATTTAATTAGTTTCTCTCATTTTGTTGAAGAAGTATTTATATGTTAATATATTAGGTCCTGTCCTGTACATATTTTGGTTTGAAATGTTCAAGTACAGGGTGTTCTTCATGTTTTCTCCTTCCGAACCAAAATCTGGGATGTCTATGTGATGATTTTAACTTCATTTAAATATTTTTTATATGTTAAAAATGTTCACATAATTCTCCTTGCATTACTATCAATAAAATTTCATGATTTCATTCCTTAATCTTGTTTGTATAAACTGGTTGTGAGCCCAAACGATAAAATTTTCTCAATTTTAGCTATTGTCACCACCAGATTTTTATATATGAGATGATGCCTACAAATTTATTTATTTTCTTTTCATGACCAATGTACCCATGACTGAGGAGAATGGAGGTTTTGTCCTCATGATTAGCTTCCCTTCTAAGGGTAAATAATTGACCTTAGAAGGTTACGCATGCAGGATTTTCGACTCATCACGAGTTCCAATTATTGTACAATTCTTATTTTTTGAACTAAGAATCTACCTAACCTTAAGATTTCACGTTCTATCTAATTTTTTTTTTGCTTTCGTACTTTTTCTCAATCTGGTAGAAATTAATTTCCAATTGTTATTACGTATACATATGTTTCCAACTTTTCTACAAAACTAAAATATCATGACAATAGTAAATATAAGAACTTGGTAAAGGTGTAAAAAATTCTACCATCCACACTCACAGGAATTAAAATAGCATCTATATTATTCGATATCACAATATAGAACTTACAACATCTAAATCATTGTATATTCGTTTATAAAATTACAACATCTAAACCATTACATCTACCTTTACAAAATGACAACATCTAAATAATTACATATTCCTCTATCGAATTAGGATATCACACATGATTCCTATTATTTATTAATTAATCGTGCAGTAAAATAAATATACTAAAATATACTATAGAAATTATCCTTTATAGAATGGAAAAATTTTAACAAGTAATTTGTTAAATGAAGCATCTACAATATTAAAGAAATTGCACATAAAGTTCTAACCAATATGTGACCAAGAAAACACTTGGGAATGTGAACCTTTCCTCCCAACCTTTAATTGTAACCTCTAGTTCCCCCTAAGCTAGATGTGATTTGCAGTCCAAAAAATAGAATCAACAACCTCTATTTATTCATCAAAGGTTATGTTATACTTTCTCTTCCATAATCGATTCTTTCCTTTAGCGACGTCCCACTTTTCTGATTTTCCTCATCACTAGCCTAGGATTTTTCCTTTAAAGCCCTCTTTTCTCTCTCTCAGGGTGCTTTATTCTTGTCCAAGCTTAGGATCTTCCCTCGGCTAAGTGATTTAATGAATTTTCTCTCCTATCCATTAAACTGTATCCCAAATATTTGTCATGGAAGAGTTATCCCATTATCATTCACTAATGGGATTTTTGTTTTTCTTTCTTTGGTAGGAATTTCGTACTTAAGGGTCTCATTCCAAAGTATATTCCATCCAACTATTTTTTTATGAATAAAATGATTTACATAAGAAATTCAGTGTACTTTATGGATTTTCCACAATTCACACTAACATTACTATGTTTGACGAATAAAAAAAACATTATAACAAGCGAGGGGTATTACATTAAGGATGAAATATTTGGCTCAAAAAAATTTGTTGAGAGAAAATAGGACTTGTTTAGGATGGTCTATGTTAGATACAATCTTTTCAATGTGGGAGACTATGGAGTGGGCTAGGAAGATTATTTTGAGAGGATCGTTTTTTTTTTAATTAGTTTTGATAAAGCTTATGATAATATTGATTAAAGATTCATCACATAAATGTTGACTCTACTTAGGTTAAGGAAATGATATGTTACCATGCTTGGTCAAAAACTTGTTTATATAATGATATCCCTTGACATTAATTTTGGTTAACCATTTCCTTGTTGGTATTTAGGATTGGTGCTTGGATAGATTGCAACATAAAATTCTTTTTTGGAAATACATGGATATTCCCTTGGCTAGTAAGATATGAGTGGTTATAATAATTCTTTAGGAATTTTATGTTTACTATATGTCTTGTTGGTTTGCCAACAAAAATCAATTCCACCAACCAGGGAAGACTACAGGTTCTTATCTATGTGCCAAATATGGTATGTATTTAGGTCTCCCATGGTTTATTTGGATGTCTACATGATTTCTAAAGATTACAGAGGTTATATTTTGATTGATGTGGTGATTCAAGGTATTATTTTGGCTACCAAATGGGTGGTTAGATGCTTGGAGGGTTCACCCACATGGAAAGTTTTGATGCAACAAAGATTGATTTTATCACAACACGTTATCAAAATTAGGGCTCATTTTGGCTTATCTAACATCAAATAGACTCTTCATAATTAGATACATGGATCTATTATTTTTAAGAGTATTTGAGAAGCCTGGAGGAAGTTGGTAAAATTTGTGTGTTTGCAGAGATTAGATATTAGATGAACTTGGGATTTGGCCAAGAGACCAATATATAGTTGGAAACATGAAGGAACTTGAATTTATGATATTAGTCATTTTTAAACAAAGAAGTTTAGCATAAATGATGTTTTTATTTAGATGGAATTTCCTATTCCCGGAATAATAGGTCTTTAGTGGTTCACTCAATTTCCTTCCTCCATTAGTAAATATATATTTATGGAGATCATTGTGATCATTCCTGAATAAAATATTTTCAATGCAAATATTAGTATGGATGGTCCCTTTTGGAGCAATTAAGAGTGGAATGTTGAGTGACATTTGACTTGGTGTGGTTCTTTCATTTCTTTTGATAAGTGTGGCATGATGAGATACACATGGAAATTCTAGAAAACGAGGCATTGTTGACTAGGGATACGAAACTATTAGATATGAAATCATATTCAATTTTTTTAGCTATTTTAATTCCTAAAAATATGAGGACACGATTTATCTATATGTACCCTTCCTTTCCATTTTTATCCCCACCTACTTATGTAGATATTTTCTTTTTGGGGGGCTTAGATCATTGGCCATTAATCTAGAGATCGATATTAAATCTAGGCTAAAACAAGGTCCTTTTTTTAGAGATTCTAGTTAGCACACCTCGCATTCTAGGAAAAAGTAAAAAAATGGTGGTTATAAGTAAATCTATTAGAGACATTTGATATGAAACTCCTACAATAGAAGCTTAAAAAACTACCTCACATGTTGGAACAAACTGGAATTTGGTGATATATTTTAGGCTAAGGCTAACTTGGAGTATCAAATGGAGGCCATCCAATTAGAAGCCATCCAATAGGGAAATACAAGGAATTATTACAAGGATAATCCAAAATCCTCACCCAAGTAGAAGAAAATTGAAAATAGGAGACATTTTGGTAGAAATAGTCAAGAAATTGTTCGTTAAAGCAGGGGGCAAAACAAAACTTTCTTCGACATCAATAGAATTATTCTAAGAATCTTTGTCAATTTTCGAGAAAGGCCTATGGATAGCAATAGAATAAGATTTCAATTATCACTCCATAGTATCAACCTTGGATACAACTCCCCTATATCTTGTTCCAAAAAATATAACCTTGAGGAGACCAGTGGTTTGCATCCCATAATGCTGTGTAATGGGATATACATAATCATCACAAAGGTAATATTTAATCATCTCAAACTAGTATTACCACATATGATGTCTTATAAGAAGACTCACTATGTTCAAGGATGAAAAATACTTGATGGTATTATGGTGGCTAATGAAGTCATTCAATATGAGATATCCTCTATTTTTATTTTTATTTTTCTCAAATTGGACCTCTCCAAAGAATTTGACAAGCTTAATTGGTCCTATCCCTTCAACATTTTCTAAGAATTTAACTTTGTTTAAGAATGGACCATGTGGATTAAATCCCTCATCCTCTAATCCTTCTTCTCCATCCTAATAAATGTTTTTCTCTCTTTACTATTATCCTCTTCATGTGGAATTTCTCATGAGGACCCCCTCTCAAATTTTCCATTCATATTAGCTATAGAGGGTTTGGGCGATGAATTTAAAGCTGCAATTTCTCATAAGAAAATCAAAGGGCTCTAGCCATTTGGGGAATACCTTCCAATTTACCATCAATAGTTCATATATGACACTGTGTTTATCAGTGTATCAGATATTTAGAAATAAAGAGGCACTCTATGAGTTCTTGAGGATTTATCTCAAGAATTATGTTTGGAAATTAAAAACTCCAAATTCCAATTTTTTCCTTTATTAACCCCATTATTTTTTAGAGTAACATTTCCATATTAATGGAATTTTAAAAAATCAATCTTCCTTCCAAATATATCAATGTCCATATTATAGATATCTCTCTTATATCTTCTTTGGGGTGTGACCTCAGAAAATTCTACGATAAAATTGCATATTGGACCTTTCGTTCACTAAACATTGTTGACCACACTAGCACATTTGCCCCAAATTTCGACGGCCAAAATGTTGCTCTTCTGACATATAGGTGGCCCAAGAGAGACATTTTTTGGTTCACCAAAACATGTTTTCTCCTCACGTCAGACTTCCGACACTTTACTTAAACGTCAGTATTGTGATGGTATTTTCGACGTTTTTATGGAGTCGTCACACTTTCGACACTTAAAATTGTCCGTCGCTCTTCCGACCGTTCATTATTCGTCACAATTCCAATGTTTCTAAATGTCACTATTGCAACGGAAATGAACACTATTACCGACGTTTTTATCGCTGCTCTTCCGACGAACAAAAAAATATTTTTTAAAAAAATAACGTCGTAATATCGACGAAAGAAAAGTTTTTATCGTCGCTCTTCCAATGAACAAAAAAAAAATATTTTTTTAAAATAACGTCATAATACCGACGGAAGAAAATCTTTTATCATCGCTCTTCAGACGAAAAGAAATATATTTAAAAAAAAATTAACGTCGTAATACCGACCGACGAAAATTTTTTATCGTCACTCTTCCGATGAAAATATTTTTTTTTTTTTTTTTTTAACTAGCCATCAGAATACCGATGGCAACCAAAAAAAAATAAAAATTTCCTGATATACATTTACGATGACATCCGTAGTAGAATTGTCACTTTTACTAATGGCACCTGCCATATATTTGTCAGTTTAGATCTGCTGATTGGCGTTCACCAGTTCCTGAGTAAATTATCTAGAAACAGGTGATAGCTGGTGGGGCTAAGGTGCTTAGCTAACCCTTTTGATCTCCACAATCTTCGAGATTCACTAGGTTTCTATTTTTTCATTTTTACGGTTATTCTTTTCAGCTTTTTTCCCCTTATTTGGAAGCGTGACATTAAATCATTTTCTTAATCCAACATCTCTATAATAGAGAATTAAAGTTAAGATCTGAAAAGGGTCCAATTTGGAAGAAGGTTATAGGCATATTAATATCCTTGAATGGTTATTCTTTTCAGCCTTTTTTCCCCTTATTTGGAAGCGTCACATTAAAGAATTTTCTTTATCCAACATCTTTGTAACAGAGAATTAAAGTTAAGATTCGAGAAGGGTCCAATTTGAAAGAAGGATATAGGCATATCAATATCCTTGAATTATGTGTGACACACTCTGTTCAAGGGTTTGGTAAGCAATGAAGTCCTTTGAAATAATGAATTGTTTGAAAACCCCTAAAAACTTAATGTGAATCAAGCTTAACCCAAGAAGTTTTTATAGTTGGAATTTTTCACCACCATCTACTTAGCCATATTATATGAGTACTTGGGCTTTCTCCTTTTTATGGAGGGCATCTATAGTAGAATTGTGGCTTTTATAGATGGCATCTGTCATAGAGCTGACAATTTAGATATGTCGATTTGAGTTTAGCACTTCCTGAACAAAATATCCAACATCATTGTTGACAACTGGTGGGGCTGATTTGCAATCACAAGAATCCAGCGAGGTAATCTTTGCTAGATTTGAGGCTTCTATTTTTCCATAGATATCTTTAATATTAAGATATATAGAAACTTAACAAAGTAATTAGAAAATTACATGTCAAGTAATTTTGTTTCATCCCTATAATGATATCGGTTTTGATATTGATTAACTTAGTAAGAAAATGCATCAAACAGGTGGCAAATGTAACCATCAATTGGGTCTAGCATAAGCAGTTGTGGGATAGAGTGTTATCCTACCCATATAGGGTCTATTTCTATTTCGATTTCTATTTCTGTAAGTGACAAATTGAGCCTATAAAGAGTATTATTGTAATGGCTTTGACCTGGTGTTCAGCTCTAAAATTTCTGGGGTTTACCCTGGGTAACATATTCAAAATAATGGGAAATTCCTTGAGGCTTTCCCTCAAATATGTTAACTAGAGAAAAAAACAAAACAAAAAGTGTAACTATTCATGAAGAATACTTCAAAATAAGAAAAGGATGCCTATAGATTATGTATTGAAAGGAGGAAAACAGTTACTGGGATAGGAAAAAGTTCCTCAGATTGAAAACCTCAGAATAATCACAAGAATTCTGGATATAGTTGTGTAATAATTTACAGAAGCTACAAGTAAAAATAAAATTGTAATTAGATTATACATGAAGCCAAATCAATCAGACCATCGCCACCTCATGGAGAACAGGAAAATAAAACAAAATATTTAGCACAACTGAATTCAAAATAACATGAGAATAATTCCTAAATATAGTGTGAATCACAGAATTTGAAAACATAAATTATGAAATATCATACTACTTATTGAGATTTATCTCCATGAATACTTGTTGCAAAAAACCCATTTGACGATAGCCAATATTCCAATGCATCAGCTCCCCTCTTCGTCTTCACAAAGACTAAGGTGAAAGATTGCAACAGCACTTATATACAGTACTTCAATTATAATTACACTAGCATGTAACAATTATTATGTGCAGGAATTTAAATTTAAAGTAAGTATTGCTTCAGACTAAAATGCTTCCATAGTAAAAAGATTCAAAATTCAATAATTATGAAATTCAAGCTCTGACTTTCAGCAAGGCAGATGTAATCATGCAAGTGAAGCTCTTTATTATTGTAATTGCTACAATTTTCACCACACTCACCTTTCCATGAGTACCTTTAGCTTTCTTAGCATGAATAAGATCCATTAAATGGCTATCTTTTTCAGCATCGGGAACAAACTCTACACTTTGTAAAATCAGATCTATGCTAGAACCAACCCTTCCAACTGCCATAAATATGTAATTTGAAAGGAAATCCATAGCCAACCTCTACAGGAAAATAGATTGTGATGTGCATAAATTCCCATATGAATCTAGTAAGATTTTTTATCACATATGGGGATAAATAAAATAAATGATTCAACCATAGGACTAATGAAGGGGATTTGACAAAGTGCAAATAGGTTAAGCTGGAATACTAGGGCATACTCTATAATATATGAATATCTATCATAGAAAATGGTGGATTACCATATGTCGAAATAATATATACTATATATGCATGACAAATCAAAACACTAGTTTAATTGATTTCATCAAACCACTAGATAATAATTCTCAACATTACCTGTATCTCCTTCAGAAAAGTAGCACTGAAGAGCGTGCTCTGCCTTCTGCCTGGTGGAGGCATATCTATTTCTTGGACAATTTTATGAATTCGGGGTTCAAAACCCATGTCAAGGATGCAATCAGCCTCATCTAAGGCCAAATATTGTATCCTAGATAATGACAACATGCCCCTTTCAAGGAGGTCCCAAGTTGATAATGATGTGTGAGTGCCAAGGCAACTCCTAAAATGACAAAAGAAAATGAAATACAAATTAAAAATAAGAGTCATGGCTAAGAAATGGTACATCCTAGAAGGAGAGAGGCAATACTAAACACTAAAAGTAAAGAATACAAGAGCGATTGAGAGCACATCAAAGGATGCTCATATACCTAGAAAGCTTAATGCTGCAAAGTGCCAACAATAAGCTAGTATGCAGGATCTAGAGGTATGAAACAAACAACTAGTCCATCATCTACATATTCTAATAAAAGACATGAACGTAAGTCATAATATTCCTTACGTGAATTGAAAAACGTGAAAGCCTCCTACCATTGATGACAACATTGCTGGTTATTCAGCCAAAATTAAGCTCTTCATTTAGAAAGGTAGTTCAGTCTGCATAACTTCTCTAATGATATAAAAGCATTTGATAGATAGTGCATCACTATAGAGGGAGCATTAGAAGCTATTATAGATTTTTAATGCATGACTCTCAGGATCAGTTAATGTTAATGCATTCCATATCTTAAAGCAGGGATCCATGTCTCTAGAAAAATATGAGAATACATTTATGTTGCTTGTGAAATATATGGACTATATCAAAGATTAAAATTTTAAAATCAGTCACTTTAATAGTGTTTTGCATGAAGCTATTATAGATTAGCTATGTGTATTAGTTTGTTAGGGCTTTGAGGCAAGGACCATAGTTTCTTAGTCCATAGTTCTATAGGATTGAAAGTAAAAATTTTAATTATTAAGTGCCCCGTCCTGTTGATGGAGATATAGAGGAGGTAGGGTACACCACAAAGTGGTATTAGAGCCTCCAGGTTTAATTCATTGGACCTCTAGGATACTGGTAAATGGTTTGATAAAAAATGTGGAATGAGCATCTAGCACACAATGCTTACCAATTGGTTGTTAAAACACGTGAACTGAATTTGTGTCTGAACCATCTAGTTGTGGAAAATCATAAACAATGGTGTGTATTAAAACCCTTTGCTGCTACATATGGTTCCATGCTCCCTAATTGTAAAACTGTCTATTTGGAATAACTTAAAAGGAGATAATATTTAATATTGTAATTGTAAATAGCCTGAACAAATGTGCCTATTCATGTTATGAACTTAAGACTTCGTGACCAAAGAATAGAAAGAGGGTGATCTAATATGTCACCATTTTCAGTCATGGATAGAAGCTTTGATTGACTCCACTTGGTGGTAAATTAGGATATCTCATTAACATGTATGCCTAGTGCCAAAACCTGGTTGATACACACACCCTACTTGAAAAAATATGTTAAAAGAGAAATGTTATGTAGTGGGTTTTGAATGCACATAGAAAAAATTATAGTGCACGTGAGTGTTCTTGCTGTGTTTCTTCTGCTCTTGAAGAGAGCTCAGTAGCAGAATTAACCCTGTCTTGTCCTGTACACACAATGGATTCATATCCTGTTAGCTGGTTTTTATCAAAAATTCTCCTTGTGAGTTTTGGATACTTGTAGCTTGAGAAAATAATTGCACTAAGAAAACAATGCAAATGAATTGACAGTCTATAGTTGTGATTTTTGCGTATAAAAGCATGCTTTCTGAGAACAAATGTAGTGAACATAAACCATTGTAATAAAATTCATCTCTCGACAAGGTAACGAGATAGATGGCTTGATGATGAAGGGAGTTATCCTTATGCTTGGCTATATGCCAAATCCTCGACCTAGCAGGTAGGAAAATTGGCACCGTGAGTAAGCCCTTCTATTTTATTGCTAGATTTAGGGACACAAGGCAAGCATGAGAGTTGGAATTGAGTTGTGTGTTGTAGGGACTAAACTCTATAAATGATATCTGAGTCTATCCATGTAGATTTCAGGGACATGGTAATTATAAATCATTGTCAAATTATATGCCTAAAATTTGGAGCATGTCTAAGGCTAGAATGAAATTAAACTGCATCTATGACATCGTATATTATTACGATATCATGAATTCCTTCAAGTCTCAAGAACCACTATTTCAAGTATGGTGACCTAGTCTTAAGGGGAACTAATGCCTTACTTCAAGTTTGATGTCTTCTGTGTAGGTCATTCAACCTATAGAGGCACCTTTAATATATATATATATATATATATATATATATATATATATATATATGGGATCTAGATGTATAACAATGTCGAAGATCACAAACCCATACCTAAATGTACAACATTGTCGCGACTGCAATTTATGCCATAATGGTAAAATATAGAACATAATCCATGCTTGCCTATGGCTTCAATATGTCCTAAAGGAAATGATTTCCATTTCATAAGCCTATTTTGCAGAGTGTTGTATTGAATAAGTTATGGGTATCATAGTTATTGAATAAGTTATGCCCTAAAAGGAAGAAAAATGTTTTTATTCAAACAACAACGTGCCTAAATATCATAGTTACTCCTTCGACTACAGTGAAATCAAGAAACTTAGGTTACTCAATTTAAATTAGGGAGATCATGGAACAAAGTCTCTCAAATGAGGGAGAACAAGGAACTTATAAGTTACTCAATTGATCATAGGGAGATCAAGGGTATTTAAAAACATACTTGTCCAATAGAAGAGGAATAAAATATGAAGCGGATATAACGAATCATGAACAAAAGATCCAGAAATCAGAAAGAAGAAACGACAATTCTTACATGACCATAGGACTTGGTTATCAAGTAGCAGATCCAGAGACAGCAACAAGAAACAATAAACTGAGTGGATGAAGGATGAAGAAAGAAACCAAAATTTCATGCGAGTAAGTTTTAACTTGTCCCAAAATGCTGGGTGTGGACCTATTTCAAATTTGACTAAAGTAATTTTACTCAAGAAAAATATAGCAAAAAAACAGGAAGAACGCAAAACTAGGCCTACGCTAGATCAAGTTATATTGACCCAGTACATGGCAAACTCAGTCTTAATTTAGAAGGAAATATATCATATTTTCATGTGAGAAACAATTACCTAGATCCATAATGCTAAGACAGGACACACGATAATAATTGCCACATGTTGTTCCCCTGTATGCTTTTAAATATCATGGTTGAAAGTGTTGTTCTTGGGTATGCTACTTGTTGATGTCTCATGTTTTGATAGTTTGGAAAATCAAAAGACAAGGCAACATCAGAACCAATATTTAGAGTTACAGGATCTAGTCCTCCTGTTCTCAGAGAGGGATCTCTCAAATATTTTAGCAAATATATGTCTTGATTGCTTTAAAGTATTGTTTTTAGACTAGTTATTAAGTGCAAGTGTTTGTTTGGTTGGATTGGTACTGCAGAACATGGAAGGTCTAGGAAAAGATAGATAGAAAGAAGGAGTGTCAGTTTCATTGGTCAATGGAGTCAAAATGAAGTTGGTAACAGGTTCATAAGTGGATATGGGATATCAAAGGGCAAATCTAACTTGGCCACATGATCCTTTAGTTTGTGAATGAGATGGACATTAATGGT
This sequence comes from Pinus albicaulis, assembly GCA_034641835.2. Taxonomy (NCBI): domain Eukaryota; kingdom Viridiplantae; phylum Streptophyta; class Pinopsida; order Pinales; family Pinaceae; genus Pinus; species Pinus albicaulis. Next base: position 139,317,643 of record CM076581.1, read on the forward strand.
TTGGAAAAGAGAAGTTTAATTCTCGACAAAGGGAACTTAAAAACATAATTTGAACATAAAGAGGTATTTTATAGACAGGGCTAACCATAAATTCTACAAACCACACTTTAAGCAAATGATGACTTTAAGACAACTTTTAAAATGAAATATAAGATTCGGGGAACATCCTATTTCTTCAAAGATTTTATTTCAAATGACTTAGAAAACATAAAAGATTCACTGATAATTTCAGTCATAGAAGAGGGAACACCTAATACATCTATGATCACAACTATAAAAGACCTTTAAGACAATTGTTTAAGCAAGGACAAAGGGCAAGATCAGAACAAACCTCCTTGACTTACTGTAAACAAAATAACTTCGAAGCGAGACTTCAATAACAGTCTTTAAGTGGCAACAGACAAGCAGGGAAAACCATAAATCATGCTGAAACTGATTGTTCGAACTATTAAGGAAATAAACAAGCTTGAAGACTAAAGAGAGAGATTAAAGACTCTAAAATACTTCAGCAGAAGAAAACATAAAACAATGAAGGATGAACAGGTCTAAGGTGCTTCCAAGAGTCATTTCTTAGCCTAAAACTTTCAACCTATTGTAGTAAGAAATTATGGAACAGAATGAAAACAGGAGAAAAAATTGAACAGTTTAGAATACTTCACCAAAAACCAAGCTCATGGATCCAATGATAGAGCCTTCTCAGGAACAAGCATGCAACAATATCATCAAGGCTTCCAAGACTTCAATTTGTTCTTCAACTTCAACAGACTATGTATTATTTTAGAGAGCTTCAGTATTACAACTAGTGATCAACCAACCAACAATTTCTCATCTTCTACAGAAGTATTTATAGAAGAAAGAGGAGGTGAGACCTGATAAAAGATCTCCAAAGATAATTAATACAGATTAATGACTTCTTGGCCTTTGAGGGGCTCGATGGAGAATTTTACAGGTGTTTGTCTATATTAATGTTCTACATTTAATATTAAGCTCGGTGGGAGCTTTTATTGACTTTTGAGGCTCTGTGTCATGTTCAAAGTAACTCTGCAGATATTTTTGCATTAAGTTCTTCGGCAGAATCAAATCTCTGGCTACATTTGAGGCAAATATCTGATTTTGATCAATAACTTCGGCCTCTGTTTGAATGCTTTTAAGGCACAGGTGGCACTGTGGTAGCTGGGAGGAATCAATTTTCCTCAGATGTGGCGGTGGAGGCTTTTCTGTCTGATAACACTTAATATGTTCCTTTAACTGTGCTTTAATTCTGCGGATTAGGCTTTTGATAATCATTCTTAGCTGTAATCCCCAAATTATCTTCCATCCTTCTATTCTGCTATGTTCTGTCTTCGACACTGATACTCTTTTGATTTATTTAATGGACAATGTATTGTTGATGTGCAGGGCCGCACAGGGCTGATATGGCATCAATGCCCATGGAGCATTGATGAAACGTGGAATTTGAACCCGTGAATAACTTCCCTTTGATGAATCAAAGGCATGGGAATCGTCATTCCCAGCCATTGGCTTCTTCTATCAATATAATGGAAAACCATTAATCCTGCAAAACACACAAAATATTAAGAAATCCTGCATTGTTAGGTTTAGCTGCTTCGGAGGCTGCGGGGAGGAGCATAGCTGTTTGATGGCAGCATCCGACGGTGGAGATTTGCGTATAATATTCCAAAGGAGAGAAATGGGAATTAATGCGAGAATGATCTGGGACCGTCCGATCTAGACACGTGGATGGTCTAGATCTAATTAGAGGATTGCAATTGGAAGGGGAAAAAGAGAGGATGTAAGGAAAAGAGCTGATGTGATTGCGCTTTCGGGAGGGCTGATGCGATTAAGCACTGACCGTCGATCTGTAGATCAGATCGATGGCGGAGAGTCAATCAGAGGGGTTCAAAGGTGGGGGAAAGTTCGAAATTGGAGCAAATGAGGGCCGTCAGATCTGAGGAAAGCAGGGAGAAGATCAACGGCCGAGGATCGGTCGGGGGTAGTTAATCAGAAGGGGGAACAAATGCACCGAATGAAATTTGCGATGCAATGTTGCGCAGGCCGTTTGATCGGCTTACGATCAACGGTGGGGATTTGTTTTAAAGCGAACCGGCGGAAACCCTTTATGATATACAAAAGTAAAAGTTTTCAATATGATCCAAATTTTTAATACTTTCGGGGTAGGATATATATTTATGGTATGGTCTGGCGCCCAACTGCGGGGCCTTTAGTTATATGGCACATGATAGGCCCGGAGCTTTTCATAACAAAAGGCCAATCGCAATCGGAGCTTTGGGCTCAGTATTTTCAATCTAACCATTGAAATTTTCCAATGCGATAAGCGCTTTAGCCTTTGCGCTTGGTTTTACAAAGAAAACAAAGGACCGGGGTTTATACATATGGGACTTAATCACATCGGAAGTTTTGATGCAGTCTTTCAATCAACCCATTTGAAACTTGCGACGTGATAAGCACTTTGAGGGCTTAGCACATGGTTGCAGGGTGCGGACATATAGAGGGGGAGTGGTTAGGACTTAGCCCAAGGGGGCTTAAGCCTTTGTGCAAAAATATGTATTTTTCATGAAATTTTCAAGTTTTTCAATGGATTTGGGGGTTTTGGTATAGTTTAAAAATGACTTTTAAACTATGTAAAGAGGATTTTCACGAATGGGAGAAGGGAAATCATGAAAAATAGATAAATTTTATGGAGAAAAAGGGGAGAAAATGAAGGTTAGTTTTGAGTGGAGGAGGGGGAAAAATGATGATTTTGCAGCAGTCTTCTCTCATGAAATGAGCAGAATTTTTGAGTATAAAAAAGGGAACAACAATGAAGATTTGGACAGAGGCATGAGGCCTTCAAGAGTCTTCAAGAGATAACATCTTTTATCAATAAAAATTGTTTCTTGAAGACTCCAAAAATGATTTAGCCACCTTTTTGTATAACAAATTTATAGGTGGCTAACACTACTAAAAAAAAATTCATTTCCCTTAATTCATAATGAACTCATGGTAAATTGGTCAAAGAAAAATCACTATTTAAACTAATCATTGAAATTGATCATTGCTTATGAATATGGAGTTTGAATGCTTTGGAAACATTCTTATTGGTCTAAATATGTTTGGTACATGATCCACTTGGTGAATGAAAGATATATATTTTTTCAATGTGGGAGCATAACTCGTGATTTATGTATGCGAATTACCCTGTTATTATATCTGTTTTCTCCCCATTGTACCTTGTGTGTTATTTAAATCTCGTGGTGGATAAGAAAATTAGGGACAACTATTTATGGAAATTCATAATGTATAATAATTTTGGCAGGATCACCTTTCATTACAAGCAAGTTGTCAAGGATCTGAGATCTTTAACTGTTCAATAAACTAAGTTTTTCCAAACTCCCCAAGTGTCACTTCACGATGCCTCTCAACATGATCAAATATGAGTATAGACCGAGATTTCCCACATATTTGAGCCATGAAAGGATAAATACCAAAGTCTATTGTCTGAAATGAGCTAAGTAGTTATGTCTGGAAGTAAGTCACTACATATTTTTAGTAGAGTCCATCCACAGATCCAAGCCTAGGAATATTATAGATACACTAAACTGAGTTGTAGTAATCCTTCACACACATCCGAGTTGTGAGATGACACATTCCTAAAACCAATCTTGATTTGTCTGAGGTGTAAGGAATTTTTTTGAGGTCTGTATAATTATACCAATAGAAGAATGACGCTGGTGTATGCATGTGCCAACTCTCCCCTTCACTATACCTCTTCTATATCATTGTTGCACCTCCTCTGTTATAACATAATCTAAATTGTTGCTATTGATGGTGCACCTCTATTGCTGAACATGAACACTATCAGAGTGACAAGGTAAGAAAAATCTAATGCTCCTACTTTACAAGTGTTCTCCACCAAGGCAATATACTATTACAAAACCTTGAACCCCCTATCTGCTAAGGGAAACATCATCACATTGATCATCTGTGAACCTAAAGAAATATAAAATTAGGCCACTACTTCCTTCTATACTCTAAAATATCTTTAGAATATTCAAAGTGTGCATTCCTTGTTCAAGGAATACTTTATCAACAACCCACTATTCTCTAATATTGTTGCACCTCCTTTGTTCTATCAGAATCTAAATCTTTTCTATTGCTGGTGTGCTTCTGTTGCTGAACATGAAAACTGTCAGAGAAACAAGGTATGAAACCTCATACACTCCTTCTTTACAAGTGTTATTCACCTTGTTGTAGGATAACCTTGTTTAAGAGTTCCTATAAGTACATTTTCTATAATAGATGACACAACGAATTTGCGACAATTTGAAAGGAAGGGTCCAATATTGTGTATGCTAATCTGTTGACTAGGGAACTAGAATGCAGAACCGATGTTAACAAATAATTGTGATCATAAGAGATATAAATTCATAGAAGCCTAAGTATGTAGATGTAGATAATGCAAATGCTTTCCCATAGAGCAAGACTCCTAGATCCTTTACACATTTTTCATAAAGGTGTAGAGCCCCTTTTATATCAATAAATTACAAATTATAGATCACAATTTCACCTATAGTATTATATAATCACCTTAATGAGCCTAGAGAGATGTATTCAACTAAAAATGTAGAGGGTTCAATTGGTTTTTTTCGATGTTACTGTTGTTTCTCTTAGTTCTTGAGTTGTTAAGTGTAATTTTTGTTATCTTTAGAACTACTTATGTTTCTGCTATGAGATTGTTGGTGAAGTGAACAACTCACTTCACAAGAACATCATGAATTATATAACTTAATCAATATTATATAATAATTATTTATTCCAAGAATATGTACTTGAGTTTCAACTTTTGTAAGCTCTTTCACTGGTACAACTTCATTGATAACAACATTAGGTTTTTCCACATCAACTGTGTAGGTGTCATTGCTCTTATCCTTCTTTTTGGATCTTTGCTATGACTTATCTCTTTCTCTATCTTCTTTATTTTTGTTAGTATAGATTTATTATGATTTCTCAAATGAAAATTTGTGTCAACTTCAGTCGACATGTTTCTTATTAATATTTTCAATCTCTCTTTTCTGAGCATTTTTTTTGTTAGTAATTTGTTGTTGTAGTTCATTTATTTGTTGTTCGAACTGTGAATTTATGTACCTTGTTTTTATGATCATCTCCAAAATAAATATGCCCAAATCAGAAAATTTTAGGTGAAGAAGGACCTGTACAATCTCTGGGACATTCATTCCCCTCCCATTTGTGGCAATTCCCCTAGACTCAAAGAAAGATTAGCTGCCTCCCTCCATGAAAGAAGATAACACTCATGACTCCACCTAAGAAAATGGATCATACATAATCAAAATAAAGAGTATAGCAAACAAGAAGCATCAAAGAATAGAGTCATGGCTAAGTTATCAACAATAAGCTAGGTTTTTGATATAGATGAATGTACATGAACCCTCCAAATGATCAAGGCTACAACTTCGAACTAAAAAGCATTGGGAAACCCATAAATAATAAACAGTTTAAGATTAATAATAAAGAAGGAAAAGCCTGTAATAGTTCTCATTTAGTAAACTAAATTAAATCTGTCGAGTTTTCAAAAAATAAATATGAAACCTCCATTTGGAAGAGGGTAGATTTTATAAAATAGGAAGCTCCTGCGAGGTATATTACCGACCGATTTGGATGAGCCCAGTAGTGAAACAGAGTAAGTTTGGTCCCCTCGGGGTTAAATCCACCAAGAATAGTCACTTGAATTAAATGGGTAGATTTAAACGTAAATATCAGAGCATAAATTAAATGAGAAGATTGTAAACTGCTAAAAGTAGTTTTTGCTGGCACTGAAATAGAAACAGTCTAGTCGTGATCATGAACCAGATTATACTATTATTTTAAACACAGAAAGAGTAAATCCTTAGCTATCAAGATGTATTTAAACAAGCTTCAATGAATCTATACAGGGTTTAGCTGTATGCCAGTTAGGAAACAGACAACTGCCTGTCCCTACAAAAAATGCAGTAAAATAAAAGAAGTATTATAGGGGAAACAAAAGTATTTTTACTTAAGCAACAAACACATCTTAAAGTCTACACACCTTATCTAGCAAGGGTAGACTTGGCACATTGGTGCTGGAACTACGATCAGGCTGGGCGAGGACTCATGGTCAGGCAGTGGAAGAAACTACAAATTGCCTCAATTCATCATTGATCACCTCACACATGCCCCTTTTTTTCATCTATCTCAGGTTGTGGACCCTTTGAGGACTAATTGGCATGCCCAGGGCTGGTTAAATACATAAGAACGTGATCTACCCAAAGAAGGACATCCAATCTAGGCCCGATATATCAGGGCATTTAGGCATCTCACATTTTCTTAACAGACCAGGAGGATGAGCTCCTTTGGGCTCTCTCACAAAAAGGAAAGTACTTACTGAAGAATGGATATATTACTCTTTGTGCCCCTAAATAACCACCTATCAAACTATGGTGGTGGCACCCTATCTGGAAGCTGCGAAAACCTCACAAAAATAGACTACTTATGTGGTGCATCCTTCACAACTGCATCCCTACCATTGACAATCTTAGAAGACGGGCTATGCAAGGCCCTTCCAGATGTTGTTTTTTCTTTGCTCAGGATGAGGATGCTCTACATATCTTCCTTGAATGCCCATTGGTCAGGGGTATTTGGCGATCTGTTACACAAGCGATTGGATGTACACTAATTTGGCATGAATACTCCATTAGAGAGGCCTGGGAAATATGGTGGAAAGCTGCCTTTTGTGACAAAATTCGAAACCTCCCTTTGTTGATTGCTTGGGGCATTTGGACTAGTAGAAACAAATGCACCTTTGAAGGAAAGCATGTTATCTGGGATCACATCTTCTCTAGAGTCATCTCCACATACAACCTCATTTCGAATGAGGAGAAACATTCCCGCAATAAGAATATCACCCCTCAAATCATTGATCATTCTTACCCATGGGAATATTTCGATGGGGCATAAAATAAAAATGGGTGTGGGGGTTGCGTGGTATTACACATTTCATCCACTCACTATTTCCATCTCAAAATGGGGCTGGGCCCGAACACAAACAATTTTTCCGAACTCGTTAGCCTTCGACTACTTTTACTCTTTGCACGTGAACATGGATGCAATAGATTGCAGATTTTTGGAGATTCACAAATTATTATTAATTGGTTCAACACTCATTCACAGTGTCATACACAGACTCTTATTGCATTATTGAGGGAGGTGCATCTACTAAAATCATATTTTGATACTATTACTATCACTGACATTTACAGGCAGAGGAACCAAGTGGCAGACCGGCTTTCCAAAGAAACCGTGGAGTTAGATTGGGGCATTTGGCACATTTATGAGCATGATGGTGAACATGTTTACAGATATTATCACAAACCTTTCATAGATGACATACAAGATATGAGAGCAGTCACTCCTTGACTGTATTTTGACATAAATTATTATTTTTGTTGTATATATTTGCCGATGTTTAATCATCTCTACTTATATCGACTGATATATAGGTTTTATCTGTACATAATCATGTTTACTAGATTAGAGATTAGAAAAACTATGCTATATATTTGCACTGATACTTGTAGCCTACTTGCCTTCTTGATGAGGATACAGAACCATTCACTATGGTGGTATTATGTGTAAAATGTAACATGTAATGTTTCTTTACTGAATGAAAAATTATGACCTTTTTCCTGGGAAAAGAATATATCAAAAAAAAAAAAATAGCAATTAAGCTAAATCCAAGTCTTCTTAAGCAATGATAGGGTTGGAACTTGATATGTATAGTATTAAGGACACTTACTCCTTTCCATACAATATAATCAGCTACCTGTCCACTGACTATTGCACCCACCATGGCTCCCATGTTTGATAAGGATCCAAATAAAGAGAACTCACACAAAATTCAAAATGTTTTAGGTCACAATGGGCTTTTCTATAGTCCCATTGGGAAAGATTAATCACTTTAACCTAGTAGGCAACAATTGAAATTTTTTATGGTAGCATTCAAAACTTATGGACTGATTGTGTAGGAGAATAGTAAATGCATCAAAATAGATATCAAATACGTCCATGAATTTATTAAGAGATGTATGATTGTTTGTGTATTTACCTAAAATTCTGACTGAAATACATGCCATTAAAAGTTTTCTAACAGTGAAAACATATACTTGAGACAAGGTTAAACCAAGATCATCAATGATCCCATTTTTAGTAGGTGATGAATATCCAACCTGTTACAACATTACGTTGCCTGAATCGTGAGAAATTTAATCAACCCTTCCCTGTTTTGAAGGCTGAAAGGTATTCAAGATAAAGGTTGAGAAGCAAACTAAGAAATAAGAAAAAGAACTTACACATAATCCAAAATCTATAGGCCCCAAGGCAACAGTAGATGTACAATGTATAGCAAGGAGAGAACTCCCTTGGAATGAGTGAACATCTGCACTTTTAGCCCCTTTACCACTAGGACAACTAGATTTTGATCTGCTACGCTGACTACTTCTTTTTTCTAAAGGAGGCTTCTTCACATCTCTACTGTCAGCCATGTTTCCTGTCTCCAAATCATCTTTATATGCCATCTAGTTTTCAAGGGTAAAAGTCCCAGAAACCAAATTTCTTGCAAATTTAATGCCAACTTACTAAACTCCTCTTTCACAAACCAACCCATGAAAACCTTTAACAGTAGCAAGTGATGATGATAGACATCAATGCTAGTAGAGAAATCTCATAGCTAGGCAAACATACAATGATAATTCAATAATACTGTGATGTACATGAGTATGGTTTTGAGCAATATCATAGCAAGCAAGCAACAAATAATCATTTGGACTAGTTCATCGATACATGGAAAAATGAATTTATAATTTTGTCCAGTAGATGTAAACAGATCTTTTCTAGAATGATGTGAGAGGAGCCTAGAATAGAAAGAACACCAACAATGATATCACTGAAACCTAAATGGACCATATTGCATAACTCAATATGCTAGCACCCAATAAATTATTTTTCTTTTGAGAGAACAAAATTTATTCGGATGCCCAATGTACAATGTCTAGTTGCTGAAAACGATATTTTTCTAGAACAATTTGAGAGAAGCCTAGAAGAACAAAGATAGCAACAACAGTATAATTCCAAAAATGCAGCATATTGCAAAACTCATTTGGTTAGCTCCCAATAACAATATACTTAGATGAAAACCCTATATAAAAATGTAGATCCAATTGCAAATTCACAACCAATGGTACATATGAAACATGCCAATGAAACCAAACCCCCGATCTTACAATTTGAAACATGAAATTCAAATCAAACACCCAACACAATACAAATATTAGGCAACCACCATTCTCATGGCAGGGAGAAATAGTCAGTATCCAGCGGGTTCAAAGTCAATTCAAAATAATATCCTTATGCACAGGCTAAGGAACCATATCCATATGCGCTAACAATGACTTATTCCAATGCTAGTGCCATCCATATGTAGAAATAATGGCTTGTCTCAACATTTAATTTAGCTACAACCAAAATCAACTTAGTTTTGAAGATCCATTAGATTCCACTTGAAAGAATTCAAAAATTCTTTCAAATAAGATGCAGAGCATAGCTTACAAAGGGAAGATTCAAAGGAAATATAAATCATCATATTTTGATGACCATCATATAGTAACAAAATGGAAACAAAACGTGGGTTTACTAATTGCCATTGTGTGCATGCTATAGAAGGACAAAGGCGTTGCATCCAAGATAAGAACAAAATAGACCAGAGATCCTTGTGTAAGGTAGAGGGAAACGAATGAGTAGCCTCTCTGATACCCTGATATCATATTGTATACCCTCTCTGATATGTTAAAATTTCATATCTGGAACCTAGTTAACCCGATATACTTTAAAAATTCATATCTTGGATTCATTTAAGACAGGTTGGAATATTTTGGAACGCTGATAATTTTTAAACAATATTTCCCAGTCAGATCAAACCTCTGGCTTTTAATAGCCATGTGGAAAATCCAAAAATAAATTAAAGAAATTTTAGGGTTTCTAGACCTCCCATAAAAACAACACCCACAAATTTAATCTAGATATTCAAAATTTTGATACATACCTGCGAATTCAGTCTTAGAAACTAAAAAATGAGAGAAATTACATTAAAAAATAAAGGATGATAGATGACTTGGGCATTGTAGTGAATGACATTGAAGGTGGCATCCTTAATACCCTCGAGACGCTTGAAGAACTTCTTGATGGAGGCGACACATGTAGAGCACTGCATGCCAAGCACCTTGAAGAGGGCTTTTCAGATCTCCAGTAGCAGTGATGAATCTAAAGTTGATTAGATAGGGTACCTTGGAATCAAGGGATAATGGGGAGGAGGAATGAGAACCATGAGGGATTCTTGTTCCCCTCCATTCTCCCTGTGTTTCAGCTTCCCCAGGCATGACAAAGAGAAAAACCTGCTACTCATTCTCGCTCGATCCAAAACAAAATATTGAATTTAGGCCTTCAATTATAAAGAAACCCAAGAACTATTTTAACTAAAAGATAAAAAGTATATCGATTTGGAAAATTTAAACAATTGCGCACCATGGAGGGCTTTCGAATTTCCTAGATTAGCATGACTTAAATGGCATGGTACTAAAAAAATCGGCCCAAATCAGACATTGGACTTTCGATGGTTTATTTCATCTCCCCAAACATCGGAATTCCGACGGTTTATTTCATCTCTTTAATGTGGGGTCGGGGTCTCTTTGCAAACTGTCGCAATACTGATCGTTTTCTCCAATAACTCGCACTATCGACACGTGTCTCTATACGTCGCAATAGCAATGCTTGTTTCCAAATGTCGCAATATCGACGCTTGTTTTCAAAATGTCGCAGTTTCGATGTTGTGTCATGAAACGTCCATATGATGACGATGTTCCTAAAAATCGCGATATTGACGATGTCATTTCACGTCGCTATAGCAACACTTGTTGGCGGGATTTAAAAATTTGAGAAAAATTAGGGAAATTTCCGACAATACGTCAAAAGTGTTAGAACTAAAGTGTCGAAATTTTGACCAAACGTACTACTACCAGCTAGAACTTCCTCAAGTGTATGTTCCAAGATTTTACATTATATCCCTTCTCTTTTTTTAAGGTCTCTTCATCCACTCTAAATTCCATTCACAATATTCAATTTTACTTGCTTTTGGAGGGATCTAATTCTAAAGAAAGCATGCCTGAGTTGCTTGGGAAAAACTATGACAACATACGTTAAGGGTGTTCGGGCTTAAGAGATCTAACTGTGGTTAACATGTATTAGGAACCAAAATTAAATGACAATGGCTCCAAGGAGAAAATAATCTATGGAAACTCATTTGGAACCCAAAATATGTAGGACACATCCTTGTTAAACAAATGATTCAAACTCCCTTTTACCAAGTCAAATCCTCAACTTCGAATATCATTAAAAATAGGGTGCACATAATTCAACAACATGTTTTTTTAGAATTCCACAATGGTAAGAAAAATATCTTCTAGGATCAATCATGGAAATAGTATCCCAAGTGATAAGATAAGAGATATTTAAAAGAGCTCTATATATGCATGGTAGGACAAGGATTTCTCAAAGTGGAAAATTATTGGAATCGGGTGGATCACTCTCAACAATGGAGACAATGACTTCCTCCTATAGTATAGATTCCAAATACAAATGAAGATGCACAGTCTTGTTTTTGGCAAGAAGTCAAAGTTATATACATTATAGTCTCTAGGCAACTTGATTGTTTGGTACGTGTTATATTCTTTCCACGACTAGTCACGTGCGGGGGGATCACAGGGGGGGTGATAGCCCCCCCTGTTTGGGGTTTAGGACAGCAACTCGGGAAAAATATTTTGGACCTTATTTTTCAGTGGGTGGACCTGCCCATGGTTTTATGCATGGGTTTGCACATGGTTTTGGGGCATGATGGTTTTCAGCCCCTGGTATTTTGTAGATCTGGTCAAGGGAACTACGGTTATGTTCTAATCCAGGGTTAATGGATTGGGGTTTATGTATGCTTCAACATGTATATGTATGTGTTGTAACACTAAAAGGAATATAATGAAAAATCAAGCTAGTCATCCTGATTTGGGATCTAGGGGAAAATCTCTGTGTATATTTGTTTTATGTTTTATGCTCTCACTATTTTTTATTTTCTATTTTTAAGATTCATTTGTAGATAATTTATGTACAGGGTTAAAACCTACATCTGGTATCAAAGTTGTTTCAGCTGCAAGGGTATGTCTTTGCTGCTAAGGGGATTTTTTCTTGGGCTTGAGGTAGACCTTGTTTAGTGGGAGATCTGCAAAATCAATTCTTGCAGTGAAAGAAGATGGAGAGCGGTGGGAAGATAGATATCAAGAAATTTAATGGTCAGAGTTTTGATTTGTAGAAGCTCAAGATGGAGGATCTTCTGGTGGATAAAGTTCAATGGATAGCAGCAGATCTTGGTGCTAGAGTGACAACAATGTCAGATGAAGACTGGAAGAAGCAGGATCAGAAGGAAAAGAGTACAATATGGTTGTGTGTCTCAGATTCAGTATTTTTGAATGTATCTCGGGAAGCTATGATGAATACCTTGTGGGACAAGCTAGGGACTTTGTACCAATCTAAGTCTTTGGTGAATAAATTGTTCCTGCAGAAAAAGTTGTATAACCTGAGGATGAAGGATGGAGACTCAGTGAAAGAGCATCTGAATTCCTTCAATACTGTGGTAATTCAACTGTCATCTATTGATATTAAAATCTCAGATGAAGATAAGTGCATTAGTTTTTTGTGTTCTCTACCAGACTCATGGGACAATCTGGTTATTACAATAGGTAGCAATACAACAAACTTGAATTTTGATGACATTGTCTCAGTCTTGCTATTGAAGGAAATGAGATAGAGAAATATCGAGGGTCAGAATAGAGATTCCTTATCTGTATGAGGAAGGTCCAGAATAAAAACAAGAATAAGGTTTCGAGTGGGAGATATAAATGTAGAGGGAGATATAAATCTCTTCGAATGTTTGTAAAGGTGTGCTGGAAATGCAGAAAGGAAGGGCACTACAAAAAGGACTGCAGATCTAAAGCTCCTAAGAAAGGAAAGGTATCTGATGATGCTCCTTTTGCAGAGGAAAAAACCACCTCGGATGAAGGTGGGGATGTGTATTTGGCTTCTTCTTCAAATACACATGTAGATCATGAGTCATGGTTGATTAAGTCGGGTGCATCCTTTCACTTCACTCCCCATAGGGAGTGGCTCTGCGAGTATTAGAAATATGATGGCGGTGATGTCTTCCTACGGGATGATAGGAAGGCCATAATCGTCAGACATGGAAAATTAAAGCTGAAGCTATATGGTGGAAGGATTAGAACACTTCCTGGTGTTCTGCACATTCCTGCATTGGCCAGAAATCTGATTTATGTAAGCAAGATAGATGATGTAGGTGTAAAAATAGTGTTCGAGAAAGATACATGTAAGATGGTTTGGGGAGCACTGGTATTAATGCAGGGAGTTCGGATTGGAACTCTGTAGAAGCTTCAGGGTAGCACTATTATTGATGGGTGCAACAGTTCTGTGGTTCTCGAAAGTGAAGCGAAAAGCCTAGCAATCTCTAGAGAAAAGACCGTTCTATGGCATCAAAGGCTTGGACATATTGCAGATAAGGGCCTTCAGATACTGCATGGAAATGGCGTGGTAGAAGTTATGTCTAATAACTCTCTGGATTTCGATTTCTGTGAAAATTGTGTATAAGGGAAGCAAAATCGAGTGAGTTTTCCTACTGGTGCTAAGAGGGCGAACAAGATATTAGAGCTTGTGCACAGTGATGTGTTTGGACCTGTGTCGGTTCCATCACTGGGTAAGTCTGTGTACTTTGTTTCATTCATAGATGACTTCTCAAGAAATACATGGATATATTGCTTGAGGAGGAAATCTGAAGTCTATGAAAAATTTAAAGAATTTAAGGCACTGGTGGAAAACCAGATAGAGAAGCAGATAAAGGTGTTGAGGACAGATAATGGTGGGGAGTTTTGCAAGAAGGAGTTTTAGGAGTTCTATAAGAAGTGTGGTATAGCACGGTAGAAGAATAATCCATACACACCTTAGAAAAACAGAGTTGTAGAAAGAATGAACAGAACACTGATGGAAAAGGCAAGAAGCATGATCAATGGTATCGGGTTAGGACAAGAATTTTGGGCAGAGGCAGTGGAGACTTCATGTTACTTGGTTAATAGATCACCTTCATCGGCGTTGGAGGATAAGACTCCACATGAGGTATGTTCTAGTAAGAAACCCTCTCTTTAACATCTGAGGGTATTTCGATGTGATGCATATGTACATGTTCCAAAGGAGAAAAGGACCAAGTTGGATAATAAATTTTAAAGGTGCATCTTTATTGGGTATAAGGATGGTTTAAAGGGTTACAAGCTTTGGAACCCGGAAATAAGGAAGGTTGTGTACAACCGAGATGTGTTGTTTAGAGAGGTGAAAGATGTTGTTAAACATGAATTTCTACCAATGGAACCTGAGAAGATAGAGTTTGAGCTAAAGGAGGATGAATTAAACTCTACAACAGAAGAAGACTCAGAAGATGAAGAGCCAAAAACTTCGATTGTAAGAAGATCAGTTCAGGAAAAAAGACAACTAGAAAGGTATAGTCCATCTGGTTTCTGTTCGAATTTTTCTTTAACTATAACTAATTATGACCCCAGAACCATCAAGTAGGAAGTAGATTCATAGGATGGAAAACTCTGGAAGGAGGCCATGGTCGATGAAATGGCATCCATGCATAAAAATGAGGCATGGGATCTCATGGAGTTGCTGGCTGGAAGGAAGCCCATCGGGAGAAAATGGGTGTTTAAGAAGAATATAAATGTAGAAGGCAAGGTGGAGAGATACAAAGCTCGGTCGGTAGCGAAAGGTTATTCCCAGGTGTTGGAAATTGATTTTTGTGCTATTTTTTCTCTCGTTGCCAAAGTTACCTCTATTAGATTAGTTTTATCTATTGTTGATGCATTTGATTTTGAGGTAGAAAATATGGATGTGAAGACAACATTTCTTCACGAGGATCTGGAAGAGGAGATAAACATGAAAAAAACTAAAGGATTTATAGTGAAGGGGAAGACATAACTGTTATGCAGGTTAAAGAAGTCTCTGTATGGGTTAAAACAATCACCAAGGATGTGGTATCAGAAACTTTATACCTATATATGGGGACTTGGCTTCACCAGAAGCAAGGAGGATCACTCTGTTTATTTTAAATTAATTGGTGACTGTGTTATTTATTTTGTCCTGTATGCGGATGATATGGTTTTGATTGGAAATGATAAAGAAATTATCCAAGATTTGAAGACCCAATTGTTCTCCAAATTCGACATGAAGGATCTTGGTGTTGCAAAATATATTTTGGGCATGGAAATTAAGAGAGATCGGGAAAAGACGAAGTTCTAGTTAAACTAGAGGAAGTATGTCAAGACTATATTGCAAAGGTTCAATATGAAGGATATTAAATTGGTGAATGTTCTGATTCTTGTATGTGTAAATATGTCTGCTGAACAGTGTCCCAAGACACAAGAGGAAGAGGAGGATATGTCCCATGTTCCATATGCAAGTGAAGTGGGTAGCCTGATGTATTCAATGGTCTGTACTAGACCAAAAATTACACATGCAATGGGAGTATTGAGCAGGTTTATGTCAAACCCAGGGAAGGAGCATTGGACATTAGTGAAGCAGGTTTTTCAGATATTTGTGTGGCACTAGTGATTATGGATTGTGCTACCAGGGAAGACCAGGATTGGAAAGAGTGTTGGACATTCATGGTTTTTTTGATGCAAATTAGGCTGGAGATCTGGACCAAAGAAGATCTACAAATGGGTATGTGTTTAGCCTATTTGGAGGATCAGTCGGTTAGATAAGTAAAAGACAATCTGTAGTGGCTCTTTCAACTATAGAGGCAGAATACATGGTAGCCACTCATGCAAAAAAGGAAGCATTTTGGCTGTAGAGATTTTTTTCAAGTATGGGGTTGGTGCAACAATATATAAGGATAGATTGTGATATCCAAAGTGAAAATTTCTTCGCTAAGAACCCTACTTATCATTCAAAGACAAAGCACATTGATGTTCAATATCATTTTGTGAGAGATATTTTTTAGGCTAAAAGGGTGTTGCTGGTAAAGGTGGACACTTTGAAGAATGTTGCAGATACATTGACGAAGTCTCTGAGCACTCAGAAGTTCTCTCGGTGTAGAGAAACAATGGGTGTTGCAAACCTGGGCTAATGACTCAGCTCTCCTCTGGCCCCCTGCGGAAAGAAAACAACAAGTGGGAGAATGTTGGGTATGTGTTATATTCTTTCCATAACTAGTCACACACGGGGGGGTCACAAAGGGGCGGGAGCCCCCCCTATTCGGGGTCCAGGGCAACGTCTCGGGAAAAAAAAAATTGAACCTTATTTTTCGGTGGGTGGACCCACCGGTGGTTTTGTGCATGGGTCTTCCCATGGTTTTGGGGCATGATGTTTTTAGGCCCCTGTTATTTTGTAGATATGGTCAATTGAACTACGATTATGTTCTAATCTGAGTTTAATGGATTGGGGTTTATGTATGCTTCGACATGTATATATATGTGTTGTAACACTGAGAGGAATATAATGAAAAATCAAGCTGATCGTCCTAATTTGGGATCCTGGGGAAAATATCTGTATACATCTTTTTTATGTTTTATACTCTCGCTATTGTTTGTTTTCTTTTTTTAAGATTCGTTTGTAGATAAATTTTGTACAGGGTTAAAACCTACATTGATAACATTTGTTAGTTTTATATTTTAGTTGATTATTTTATCTCAAAGAAGCATATGGATTGGAATTTGGCTTCTAGGATCATCTTGAGAAATGAAATGGAAGGTCAGTTGGGAATGAAATTTGTCCCCAAAGTATCCTTTTTTAGATGGCTTTTGGCTTAGGGGAAATTCCGCATGTGGGATAGGTTTCAAAAGAAAAAGTATGTCGGACTTTCCCTATGCTACCTATTTTGAAAAGAGGTCAAGGACATGAGAATTTTGTTCATTCACTACCACTACTTTAACAACATCTATAATGCTTTCAAGAGTTCCATCCATCATTCTTACTAGGAATCAACAACTTCTCCCTCAAAATATAACACTGAAGATTTCAATGTTTCGTTGTGTGGAGATTTTACTATGCGGGAGAATGGATTATGTGGAGGGGAACGAGGTCCTTTGCAGAAGCGAGGGTGATATTACACTAACACTATGGAGAGGATGTAGTGATTTTAGATCTTAGATATCAATTCTTGACTTAGATGCATTATTTATTTTGAGGCAGTAAATGCTGGTAATTTTAATCTTTACATTGATCGATTTTCCTTTAGTTTTTCATTTCATGTTACTAAATATGTCATCAAAACTTTGGCATGTGATCTTTGTTTGGTGCATATGATAGCCTGTTAGAAAGGTGTATGCGAGGAGAACACCTTCCAAATCTGTCAAGCAATTTTCATAACTGTTTTATGATTTTAAATCCATATTTTGTAGTAAAGTGACTATGTGAACCATACTACGAGTGAGTCAATTGAGTAGCAATTTCTCTCATGAAAGTTTGTTTTAAATGTGAAAGACTAAAAAATTCATGAAATGGCCCCATGTTTCCCTATGTGAATATTTTACTATGTAGAGGATGAATCATGTGCCAAAGAATGGGGGTGAAGAGACGACTTTATTATACAGAGAAAAATTAATTTTAATCTCTTTTCTATTTAAAATTTTTATACATCTAGCTGTGCAGAACATAAGTTGCATAGAGTTGTGAATATGTGTGGAATGAAGGATGTGCGGCAGATGAGGATTGAAACATGAAGCTGATATATGAAGAGGACGGGGTACGTGCAGGAGAATGATGATGCAAAGATGATTTCATTCCACAATGACATAATTAATTTTAAACTATTTTCCATTTAAACCTTTCACAGATTTAGTTGTGCAAAAGAGCAGTTGCATAGAGTTGTGAATATATGCAAAATCAAGGATGGGTGGAAGGATATTTTAATTGTAATGTGTTTCAACTCTTTTAGAGTTAGTAAACATGCAATTTGACTCAAAAAATTTAGTATTATAGTTATTTCTATGTAATTAGGCACATTTCATTTTTTTTATTAGTATATTGTGCAAAGTGTGGAGTTACGCACAATTAAAACTTATTATTATTATTATTATGTTTTCCTGTGTGAAGATTTTATTGTGTGAAGGATGAATTATGTGTGGGAGAATGTATGTGTGGGGGAAAATTGTCCTTTTCATAAGCAGGGGTGCTTTGACATTCACACTATGGCTAAAAGTGGAGATTTTATTATGTAGAGGATAGAGTGATTTTATATCTTATATGCCAATTCCTGACTTAGATGCCTTATCATTTTTATGCATTATATGTGGGCCTATTGGATATGAAAGAAATTTGTTAATGTTACTCTTTATATTTATCACTTTTCCTCTAATTTCATGTTTCATGTTACTAAATATCTGAGGAGAAAAAAATTCCAAAGCAAGAAATTATCGTAACCATTGGAATATAATCGTATTATGAAATATTAAAGAAATAGTGTTTTCAATTTGTGTGAGGAAGGAGTTTTGTGCGTGAAAACTGATATGTGAACCATACTAAGAATGAGTCAATTGAGTAGCAATTTCGGTCACGAAAATCTTACTCTATGTGTGTAGAACTAAACAATGTATGAAAGGCCCTTATGTTTCGCTATGCGAAGCTTTTACTATGTGGATTACATGGCTGCAGAGATGACTTTACTCTAGAGAGATGAAATTAATTTTGAACTACTTTCTATTTTAAACTTTTACATATCTAACTATGAAGAACAACAATTGCATAGAGTTATGAATATGTGTACAATGAAATAAGTGCGGTGAACAGGGATCCAAATACAAAGATAATATATGTGGCAGATGTGTTATGTTTGAGAGAATGAGGGTGCATAGATGATTTTATTTGTTCAAGAAAAAAATAATTTGAAATTGTGTTCCATTTAAAACCTTTATAGATTTAGTTGTGTGGAAGATAATTTTCATAGTGATATGGATATGTGTAGAATGAATGATGTGTGGATGGATCCTTTAATTGTAACGTGTTTTAACTATTTTGTCATTATTACACGGGTAATATGACCCACTGCATTTATTATTGTTGTTATTTGTATCTAATTAGGAACACATAATTCTTTTTATTAGTGGATTGTGCACAGTGTGGAGGTATGTGCAATGAAAACCTGAAAGCTTCGTTCACACTCAAATATGTGTCAAATGGTTATTTTATTATTAATAGATTGTGCAGAGTGCAGATGTCTACATAATGAAAGCATGGTAGCTTCTTTTGCATAAAGGATTTCCTCTATAGTCCCACACATATGCATTTGTATTATTTTGAAAGTATATGTTATTGTTAATATTTTAAGGATTTGGAAATTATTCTTTTATATTTGATGTTTCATATTTTCATCTCGATTTAGTTTGTCGAATAGAAGAATGTGTAATGTTTTCTTTTTGTAGTTTATTTCATTCGCAATGTTGCGGCCTTGCACATAAATTTCCAATCGTCAAATTTATTTATCACATGTTCTATTGGTTGTTAAATTTGCGAAATAAATAATATTCACAAGATAGACATTGGGGTGATAGAAATATTTGGATGTAAGCTTTACCTCTAATACTGAGATTTCTTGGCATATGTTGGATGCAAAAATATAACAGGTGGTGATTTACAAGGAAATGAGTTGAACAACATTTGAAATCATTAGCAGAGAAAGGAAATAAGCTATTTTCTCATATCGTCAGGAGCCTTTTTTAATGTATTATAGTTTTTTTGGATAAAATAAGTAAATCAACACATTTTTTTTTCTTTACAATCAACTTACAAAGTTGTTCAAATTGATGATATATTCATGAGATAATTTTTTTGTTTACATGGTATACGTAGAGTATTAAATTATAATAGCGATGTGAAGTTTACCTCTACATTTTGAAAGGCTATATTTATAGGATTAAGAAATCAAGTACACTTCAGTATTTCCCACCATCAATAGATTGATGGGAAAACTAAATGGGTGAATTAATTTTTGGAAAATATGGTAAGAATGTATGTCATGCAATGACCAACCAAGTGGGAAGATTACCTCCATTTGGTGGAATTCATATATAATAACAATTATCATGCTTAACTGAGGATGAGTCAATTCAAAGTATTGTATGGTGTAGGACACCTATTAACTAGAAATAT
Organism: Pinus albicaulis; assembly: GCA_034641835.2. Lineage (NCBI taxonomy): Eukaryota > Viridiplantae > Streptophyta > Pinopsida > Pinales > Pinaceae > Pinus > Pinus albicaulis. The sequence goes on from CM076581.1 coordinate 139,337,977, forward strand.
CCTGAAGATAAACTAATATTGGGACCCAACATGTTAAAATAAATGGTGCAAATCGTGAGGAAAGTATGAATGAATTTGAAGGATGCCCAAAATCAGAGAAATACATATGTAGATAGAAGAGGAACCTACAAGGAATTTAAAGTGGGAGATCATGTGTATGTGAGGGTCAAACCTAAAAAGGGAACCTTGAGGAAGGTAAGTTCTACAAAATAATTGTCTGCCAAATTTTCTGACCCTTTTAAGATACTTGCTTGACATGGACATGTATCTTATCAATTGGCTTTTCCTAGTCACATATGCATATATAACATATTCCATTTTTCTTGATTAAATAAGTAGATATATTATCTTAATAACATTATTAATTGAAAGGATGTACATGTAAATAGTAGAATTGAATGATTTTATATGTACTACTTGATTAATGAGTGATTGTAAACTAATGATAGCTCTGATAACTAAATGTAGGTTGATCCGAATGGATATTTCCTGGTCATTCGTTTTTGTATTCTTGATCGCGGAGAAATCATGTTATGGAAGTTAGCTATCACCCAGGCTAAAGTGTAGTGGCGGCACTTTAGCTGGGAAGAGGCAACCTAGGAAGATGATAATTTCATTGATGAGGCATAACCCAACTTGTTCTAAAGGGCTAAGGTCAAACACAGAGGATGGTGTTTCACTTAAGCGGGAGAAAATGTAATACCCATCACTGAACTGTAAATATTTTAATTAATTTTGCTAAAGTTAGTAAGTAGACTGTAGGCCATATAGAAGGCCCGGTATACATAGTTAATAAACAAAAAATTTTATTTTAAAACAATTTCATTTAATGAATATTGGTTATGGTCAGCCACTGAAATTACGAAGAGAAAATATGCTAAATGAGAGTTTCACTTACCAGACATTTAGAAGACAATCATTCCTCTCCCTAGAGATAAATCATCTCAATTATGGACCAAATTCCATTGTACATAAATTAATATCCATACAATGGAATCAAGTATCAAGGGAATCCTAACTTTCCACTACCGCTAGGATGGACATCGGGTGCAAATGGTATGTGAAATTTACTATATGTTTGGTTGCATTTAAAGGTTAGAAAATGTATATATGTGGTACTGATCACCAAAATTGTGTGATGTGGATATAGCATCAGTGAAACCAACAGGATATACAAGCTAATCCGTAGTGCATGGTGTTATAGATGAGGGTGGATCGATGTCGTAACACATGCAAGACAATGATGCTCTCCTAGATGAACTTCATCATAGGTTTGACGTCCTACTTATCGGGGTGACTGAGTAAGAGTGACATGAGTTATCATATCAAAATAATAATGAGTGCATCATTATTCCCTTAGAGTGGTGAGGTATCATGCAACCGATAGCGATGGTTGGTCAGGAAATTTGAGACCTATGGGCTTGTGGTACGGAGCTATTGGCTCAAGAGCGTCTAGATGATAGTGACTAGGAATATGGACATTTCGGTCCCATTTTTGGTATTGTAACATGCTTGTTAGTTTCTTGGATATATTTAGAGTAGTGGACTCCAAAAACCTATATTTTTTGATATAATGATACATAATATGGTTATGCATCTTTTGCAATGATTGTGGTTCGCCATTGTTTTAAGTTTATAGTTTCCTTATTGCATGTGATAAATTCCAATCAAGAATGTTGTTTGAAATGGTATCTACATAGTGATTTTTGGCTCTAGGAACATGACTGAATGTATTTAATTCAAATTTAGGTGCGAAAATATTAAATCTTATATATTTCCTTAATAGGAATGGATTATGGACATCATATAAAATCCATTAAATTGCATTAAAAGTAGAAACAAATCTAAACGAACATGAAGGTCAATTATGCAACCATCAATGGAATTGGTTAAAAAAACTATCACAACATCATATACAGCTTGGTTATAGGTGGTAGATCTAATGCATACACCACTAGAGTGAACATACAAATGTTGACGCGTGAAAATTGCCAAAGTTGCTGAGTTAAGATTCTTGGAGTAGCGACTCGCACTTTTGACATAATCGATATGGGGTGTGGATGATGGATCCATATGAAATACACAATAAATAAATGAATGAGATGGTTGGGGGAAATTCAAGCTAACAAAATGAAAAAAATAAAAAATACACACACATTTCAATGGGAAATGCTATGGGTAAAATTTCTCTAGGAAAAGGGAAATATGAGGATTATGAAACATTTTTCCTTAGAAATATTCTAAATGGTATGGCCCCTTGCCCAAACGCCTACATATGATGTAAGATGCTATCCATAAGGATTCAAAATTCCCATGCCAAAAGACATCATGAGCTTGATCATAAACAAGAACAAGTTTGCATTCGTGAAAGGTACAAGGGTGGAATTTCTTTTCCTACTAAGCTTTGGTGCACTTTTTGGCCATTTCAATGGGTTTTCATGCAACATGACAATGTTCATAGGCATTCTCAAGCATGATAAGTGGTTGTTATAAAGGCTAGGTGTTCGGGAGGAGTTCAACGACTAGGTGGAGGGATGGTATTTCACACTCGATCAATAAGACTGTGTCCTCTAAAAAAACAAGGTGGAAAGGAGTAAACCCAATGGTGGTTATAACATAGGTTATATAGGCCCACAAATTAAGTAATAGAATAAGGTTCCAATTGGTCTTGTGCTTATTCATCATCCATTGAAACATATTTTTAAGGATTTTATTGTCTTCTTCAACTTTTCCATTTCCTTGGGGGTATTAAGATGATGAATATTGATGTTCAAACCCCAAAAATTAAGATAGCTCACTCCATATCTCATTTTCAATGTGTCGACCATGGTAAAAAATTAATTTTTTTGGGAACCCGAATCGAGCAATAATATGATTAAAAATGAATAGGGTTGCAGTAGGCATATTTTTATTGAACATAAGCATGGTTTCAACACATTTTGTAAATTATTTGATCACCCTTGTGGTTATTAGCATAGGGGGGTGGACACTCCATGAGGTTAATAGCCTATATACCGAAAGGACTAGCTGTGATGACGGGATGGAGGGGAGCAAGTGGAGCTTGTGCCTTAGGGGCGAATAACTGAAAATTGGGACAATGTTTTATTGCTTCAATCTAATCACTAAAGATGTAATTCCAAAAGTACCTATTGTGTATGATTTTTTGGGAAGTTGCCATTATGGAGAGATGACCACCACAAGTAGCATCGTGGTGGGAATTTAGCACTTTCTGAGATTTAGTATGCTGAGACAATGACAAAGGATATTGTCGACACCAAGATGATAGAGATCATCATCGATGAGGAGGTAGCGAGGGGCTCGATGTCGAATACATCTTCGAGCATCACGGTTAAGTGGGGGGAGAGTTGATGGGTTCGCAAATAAGTGAGGATTTCGCCATACCAAGGATCATATGTGGTGATGGTAAAGAAGTGTTTATCTAGAAGATTGGTTCTAACCAATAGATCTAGCACACTTGTAGGAAACTCATAAATGAATTTAGCAAGGGCCAAACATTTCTTACTCATAGGTGTGAAAAATTATAGATCAAATCCTTGAATAATAACGATCCAACATACATACTTTCCATTGATGATCCATCGACTAAACAGGAAGGCCATGGTTATGGAATTGGTCACAACGCTAGTGGTACACGAAGGATATAATGACGAAGGTTTTAAATAGAGAATACATGGGTACCATCGAGGTGTTTACTGACATCGTATATGACATTCTCATTTTCGATAACATCTTCCTAGACTAGTACCCCGATGATCAAATCGGCAGAAGCTGAGATATATAAGAAGAAGTCCCTTTCAAAGTTAGGTTGAATGATAAAGGAAGTAGAAGTGAGAGAATTTTTTAGGTCATGAAAATACTATTGAGCTTCGTGATCCCAAACAAATGAAATAGTAGATCGAAGTGTTCTAAGAAACCAATGCATAGTGGTGGCATAGTCAAGGACAAATCGACATAGAAATTTGGCTTTTCCCTGAAGGCTTTGTAACTAGCGAAGGATGTGAGGAGGTGTAAGTTTGAGAATGGATTCAACTTTGAGAGAGCCAAGATTTGTACCACCGTTGGATATAATACAACCCAAAATGCATTCGGTAGGAATGAGAAAGACACATTTAAGGGGTTGAGGAAGATATTATACTTGTGACATGGGAGAAAAATTGTATGAAAATTGTGAATGTGTTGCACATAGATTTTGGAAGGAAGAGTGTGATCGTCTATATATGCAAGGATAATATGATCCATGTTATGGGAACAATAAGAAATAGCACACTGAAATGTGGTCCCATCATTATTTAAACCAACAGGAATGACCCTACAGGAGAAAGTTCCACACGGACTAATGAAATCGGTTTTAAGTTGATCATGATAACATATATTTATTTGGTTATATCTGAAGAATCCATCCATAAATTAAATAGCCTAAGTCTCCGCACACTCATCAATTATTTGATCAATGAATGGAGTGGAGAAGTTGTATTTGCGACAAGCTTTGCTCATATCACGGATGTCAGTGAAAAGGTGGATGGTGCCTTGTTTCTAGAGAATGACGACAGGATTGGAAGCCCATGTGGTGTATTCAATGGGATAGATAAATGTAGTATTCATGATCTTATCAATTTCATATTTAATGGCTTCACGTTTGGAAGGATGAATGACTATAAACTTTTTTTCAATAGGAATGGCATTAGTCCATGTGTTGATATGATGTTCAACAATGTCAAGATCAAGTCCATGCATTTCAGAATAATACCAGGAAAAATAATCATATAATTATTTTAATATCTTGGTGTAAGCATAAATTTATTCTGAGGTACAATGTGCCTAGAGGTGATATTTTCTTTGATCCCTAGTCTATTCAGAATGTTGATTTCAATGGTAGGAGAGATATTTTCCATGTTTCCTTCTTCCAAATAATCTGGTGTCATAATTAGATTTCTAAACCAATCGACTTCACCATGAATGAAATCTTTAGACTCTAGATCATATTGATAATGGGTTTGTTGGATAATCAGGCATGGTCATGGCTTCCATAATGTCTTCATCTAAACTAAATATGGGTGGATGAGAGGAGGAAATATGACAAGATGTGGAGGAATTACCTGAAGCATCGTCATGAGATATAAAGTTCACATGCACGTTGCTAATAAGAGGGGACAAATGACTGGTAGGTGGAATATCTAATGATGTTGAGACCAGGGTATTCGATAAAGAAGTTATGATGGAATCGCTATAGGAAAATCCAAGGGAGTGCCCATACATTGATCAAATAGATGATAACAAGTAGAGAATAGAAGCAATTTTATCTTTCATCTCGTCATTGAGAGGAGGGATCACAATGTGTTGTGAGGGGATCTCTTGTTCTAGTAAAACAATGGTACAAATATACATAGTTAGACAAGAGCTGAATTCACTATGAGCGACCTCTATTTCATAACTTTTTTGATGGGTGTGATGAAAATCTTCGAGATGATCATAGTGGTGAGAATAGTTTCCAATCATATCGCACAAAGCACAAGGGTGATTCGTGTGTAATGATATGTTTTTCTTGGTTGACTCAAGTAAGACGACATAGGCTATCGGGATGTTAGAGTTAGGAAAGGTATCGACGACCACATCTTTGAGATGAGGGAGTTCAAGAAAATTATTGGTGGCATGACTAACAACATCACAAAAATTCACTTCATCAAGGAGCATAGTTTATCCCACCAAACTACTTGTTATATGATTTATGTTGTGACCTCCCGAAACTACAATTTTTTTCTCTTTTCCCTCGAGAAAAAAATATTTTTCTAACAAGGAACTAACAAAAATGGGAAGTTTTGAAGAACCTCATCCTCAAAACCTCACTTAACTTGATCCAAAACATCAACCAAACACCATGATGTAGGATCATCACCTCTAGAAAGGCCCATTAGTGAGATAATTTTGATAGACATTTTTTAACTGTGACCAAACCCCAGGTTGACGCCTCCTTATAAAAATTTTCCGCACACTTTGTCGATAACTTTCTGGCGATCTGAAGACCGAAAACATCATAAAATCATGGTTGCCACAAGAGACTTATATTGTTGGAATATTGAGCCATAAATTTTGTAGGCTTCTGTGAAACGCTATTGAAAATTGGAATCAGTTCTTTTAGCAAATACTTTGCAGTGAAACTTCTAGCTCATGATAAACCTTAGAAGCAAGTCTAGTTGGGAATTTTTGTCATATAATTTGCAAGCATTTCCCCAAAAATCAAGAAGATTGTGGTTAGATATAATAACAAACACTTTTAATGGAGGCTTTCGGCATGTTTTTTCTTCCCTTGAATAACCCTTTGGATGAAAAAATGTTGGAGTAAAATTCATACAAAAGAGAATACCCACGACAGTTAATAGAATGCTAAATTCCGAGCAGCCTTCACGAAGGGATTTTCAAACATTCATGAAAATAAACTTTTATCTCACATGTCGCCCAACTAGCCACAACACCATGGAGCCAGGAAAGGTTAGAGCCCAGATGGAGATAGGAATCATAAGACGAAGCCATTACTCGTCCATATTGTTATGTATTTTTTTTCCATAGCAAGGTATTCATGCTTGAAAACACTGAGACCTCCCACGTTTGATTGCATAGAGGGCTAATATTATTTCTCCCCCAAGCTTATAATATCCTCATGTGTGAATTGCAACATCTAAGCCTACGAAAACAACACCCTTAAAATATATACTTAAACCAAAAGCCCAAACACTCCTTATAGGCTCTATCGCTTAGGGTAGTTCACAAAATTACTATAAATTTATTTTTAGTATTAATATATTCCAAGTTAAGATAGGTCAAATATTTCGAGTTATACTTCTTTTTTAACATAAAATTTGATATGTAATATTAAAAAAAATATATTATGAGCCATAATTAAAATATTTCAATGTCTATATTAAAAAACATAATTTTTTATCAACTTTATATAGAGAAAAATAAAATAATTTAAATAAAAATTCTTATATTTTCACTTTTCGTTGTGAGGGAGCTATGTAGTTTTTTCTATTATTAATATGAAGTTGATGTATAATATTTAAAACATATTAATATGAACAAAATTTTTAATGTGGGTTATAAATCAAATATTTCAATATACATATTGAGTAAAAGATTGTAATGTCAAATCAGAGGGAGAGCGAGAAAGTTCTTATTCTATTAATAAGTGCTTTGTAATTTAAAGTACTCAGGAGATTTCACAATTCCTTCCATTTTTGATATGAAATTAGCATGTAACATTTTAAAAATTATTAATAATAAAAATAATACAATTTGTATATATATATATAGTGGGGAGAATCTAAATCATAAACAAAATATTACTTGAAACATTTTATTAGTGTTTTTTTTTAAACCAACATTCTTCCATTTGAAATTGAGATTTACCTCAAGTTGAAAAGAACGAAATATATCCAAGTAACGAAATATATCCAAATACACACCTTAAGTTTTAATCTGAAAATAAAAATTACATTTTGAAAATTTTGATCTAGAGATAAAATGAAACTTTTTTTTTATTTTAATAAAACTCTTTTATATTTATATAAAATAGGTGTTTAACATTTTTCTTTGTTTTAAATTTTTTTTAAGAAGACATGAAGAAAAATGATTATATACAAAGAGAAAATAGAAAAGATTAGAAAAATAATGGTTGTCAATATCAAATCTTTACATAAATTATAAAATATTTGAACAAACCATATTTTCAACCTTTCAAGTTATCCAAGGATAAGAGTGTGTTACAATTGGTATTCATCTTATTTTAAAATATAAACTCATAAATATCTTTAGTTTAATGTGAGGTTTTTTCTATTTTTTTTTCTAGTTAAAACGAAATAAATGTAATTTATTTTAATTTGAAGCTTATATTAAATTTTCAGAAATTAAACATAGAAGTTTTTCTATGGTAATTATTTTTATAAAAATTATTTTTAATATTTTATTTTTAATACCATATAATTATAAATTTAATTTTATATTAAGAAGAGAAAAGTTATGGAGTAAAAAATTGTAATTTTTTAATGTATTTGTTAGATTGTATGGGTCTTGAGACTATTGACATGATTAATTGTTAATTTGGTTTGAGTAGCCACAATCCATGAGGCATGGGAGATTCTACTAGGTGACTTTTTCACCATATAATCTCTTAGAAAAATAACATGTCAGCACTTATGTTCCTCTAGGAAGACGTTGGATTGCCACTACACTATTACTATTAGGCGTCGTTGCAATGAATGTTAGACCATTGAAATATCTTTGACCATAAGATCTCTCCACAAAATCCTAATAAACTATCAACCCACTCCTTCTGATGCATTCAATCCCCACCGAATTCTACTTAACTGTCAACTGACTCCTTGGATTTCAATTAAGAAAAATGTCATAAAATTATTCGTACACAGATATATTTTTGATGATCCGCCATAGCTTATACAACTTGTAAATGTATTTAGGATAATGCAGTGATTACTTATTGTCTTAATATAATGATATAATTTTTGTTGCATGAATTCAGTGTGAAATGTTCTATCAAAATATTTTTGAGAGACTAGTGGATAACAGGGTGGAGGTCACCTAAGTGCACTGCCAGTGTGGGGATGCAGCAAAGGATAATAACTAGTGGATGGTCGTGGCCCCAAAAACACCATCGTCTATTTTGGGAAGTTCAAATGATATTCATGTGAGAGGATTAAAATGGTATACTCCCTCCAATCGTTGGAATCCGGAGATCAAGAACCAAATCAAGGAAAGTGTTCAATTTTCCTATCCGACTACAAGGAGTGTGAAGAAAGATACTTACATTTGGCCACCTGTTTCACATGATTTGTATCGATCCATGCCTTTCAATCTACCTCACACTCCCCAGATGTTTATCTTACCCTCAAAATCATCCCCACCTTTCTCTCGCAATGACCCCTAATAATCGAATTCCTAGTCTCGCACTTTAGCTATCTTTAGGCCAGTCCCAAAATTTGTTTAGGATACCCATCTACCATTCTTAACTTTGTGGGATATTTTATGATACGGATCTATGTGTACTACCAAGAAATATGCTGGTCAAAATCTCCATATCATAAAATCTCCAAAAAGTTAAGAATGGTAGATGGGTATCATAAACAAATTTTGGGGCAGGACTAAAGATAGCTAAAGTGCAACTACGAATTATATTATTTGGGGACGTTGTGGGAGAAGGTTGGGGAATATTCTGAGAGGGAGATTGGCATATGGGGCATGTGGGGTGGGTTCCAAGCATCGCAAATTGAAAATTTTTCTTAATTTTGTTCTTGATCTCCAGATTCCAACGATTGGCAGGTGTACTCAAATGACGTTCGTCTCAGTACACCTTCAAAATAAATGATATATTCCGGTTATATTCTTGATGAATCATATGGTGTTGCAATTACTATACATGTTGGAAAACATCTTACCTTGTATCTAATATGATTTCATACAAAAATGAACACCTTATCCATAGAATTATCTTACTATATTTTGGTTGCATTTAAAGGTTAGAAAATGTATATATGTGGTACTATTTTCCAAAATTGTTTGACGCAGATATAGTACTGGTGAAACTGGCAGGATATATAGGCTCATTTGCAATGCATGGGGCTAGAGATGAGCGTGGATCGATGTTGCAACAGAGAATAGACAATGATGCTATGCTAGAGGAACATCGTCATAGGTTTGACGTGCTACTAAGCGGGGTGACTGAGTGTGACTGACATCAGTTCTAAGATCAACATACTAACAAGCGCATTGGTATTCCCTCATAATGGTGAGGTATCACGCAACACATAGCGATGGTTGGTCAGGAAAGTAGAGACCTATGGGCTGGTGCTATGGAGCTATTGGCTCAAGAGCTTCGAGATGATAGGGACTAGGGATAGGGATAGGTGGGTCTCATTTTTGTTATTGTAACATGCTTATGATCATGTCAGATATATTTGGAGTAGTGGACTCAAAAAAATTATATGTTTTGATATAATGATACATAATTTGGCTATGCATATTTTGTGATGATTATGGTTCGCCATTTTTTTATGTTTATGATAGGCTTCTTGAATGTGATAAATTCAAATATAGAATGTTATTTGTAATGGTATCTAGATAGTGATTTTTGGTGCTAGGAACACGGTTCAATGTAATGAATCCCAATTCATGTGCCAAAATATTAACTCATATATATTTCCTTAATAGGAAAGGATTTGGCACATCATATAAACTCCACTAAATTGCATGAAAAGTAGAAAAAAATCTTAACTATCATGAAGGTGAATGATGCGAAAATTAATGCAATCGGTTAAAAAACCTATCACAACATCATATTTGGCTTGGTTATTGGTGGAATATCTAATGAATATGCCATTGGAGTGAACTTACAAATGCAGAGGCATGAAAATAGCCAAAGATGCTCAGGTAATATTCATGTAGAAGCGAATCACACTGTCGACATAAGTGATATGACATGTGGATGATGGATCCATATGAAAAATAAAAGAAGGCAATGAATGATATGATGGGGGGAAGTGAAAGCTACCTAAATGAAAAAAATAAAAATATACACACATTTCAATGGGAAATGCTATGGGTAAAATTTCTTGAGGTAGAGGGAATAATGAGGGTTAGGAAACATTTGGCCTTCAAAATTTTCTAAAATGTATGCCCCCTAGCCCAAACACTTACTCATGATGTAAGGGGCTATCCATAAGGATTCAAACTTCCCATGGCACAAGACATCATAAGCCTTTTCATAAGCAAGAACAAGGTCGCCTTCGTGAAAGGTACGAGGGTATAATCTCATGTCATACTGAGCTTTGGTGCACTTTTTGGACAATTCAATGGTTTCTAATGCAACTTGAAAATCTTCATTGGCATGCTAAAGTATGATAAATAATCGTTATGAAGGCTAGGTGTTCGGTAGGTGTTCAATGACAAGGTGAAGGGGGGGGGGTTCACACTCGATCGGTAAGACTCCCTCCTCTCAAAAAATAAGGTGGAAAGGAGTAAACCTAGTGGTGGTTTTAACAAAGGTTCTATGGCCCACAAATTAGGGAAGAGAATAAGGTTCTAGTTGGTCTTATGTTTATTCATCATCCGTTGAAGCGTAGTTTTAATGATATTATTGATTGCTTTGACAAGGCCATTTCCTTTGGGGTATTAAGATTATGAATATTGACGTTCAAAGCTCAAAAGATAATATAGCTCACACAAGATCTCATTTTTGATGTGTCAACCATGGTAAAAAATTAATTGTTTCAGAACCCCGAGTCGAGTGATAATATGGTTAAAAATGAATAGGGTTGCAGTAGCCATAGTGTTATTGAACATAATAATGGCTTAAACCATTTGGTAAAGTAGTTGATGACCCTTGTGGTTATTATCATATGGGGTTTGACACTCCATGAAGTCAATAGCCCATGGAGGTGAGAAAGTGGAGTTTGTGCTTTAGGGGTGAATAACTAACAATTGGAACAGTGTTTGACTGCCTCAATCCAATCCCTAAAGAGATAAGGCCAAAATTAACTGTCACGTATGATTTTATGGGTAGTGGTCATTATGGAGAGATAACACCCACAAGCGGCATCGTGGCAGGAATTTAGCACTTTCTCAGATTTAGCATGCGTGAGAGAATGGAAAAGGAAAATTTTGAAATTGCGATGATAAAGATCATCACCAATGAAGAGGTAGCGATGGGATTGATGACAAATACATCTTTAGGCATCATGGTTAATATGGGGGGAAAATTTATGGGTTCGCATATAAGTGAGGATGTTGCCATACAAAGGATCATATGAGTTCATGGCAATGAAGTGTTTATCTAGAAGGTCATCATTAATCGGTAGAACTAGCGCACCAGTAGGAAATTCATAAATTAATTTAGCGAGGGCCAAACCTTTTTTACTCTTGGCTGTGAAAAAATCTAGTTCGAATTCTTGAAGAATAACGATCCAACAAACATACTTTCCATTGATGATTCATCGACTCAAAAATAAGGTCATGGGTATGGAATTGTTCACCACTCCAATAGTACACATAAGGATATAATGAAGAAGTTTTTAAACATAGAATATAGGGGGACCATTGACTATTTTACTGACATAGTATATTACATGCTAATTTTCGATAGCATCTTCCTAGATAATGACCCCGACAACAAAATTGGTAGAAGCTGAGATATATAGGAAGAAATCCCTTTCCAAGTTAGGTGGAATGACGAAGAAAGTACAAGTGAGAGAAATTTTTAGGGCATGAAAATAATATTGAGATTCAAGATCCCAAACAAATGAAACAGTGGATCAAAGTGGTCTAAGAAACCCATGCACAGTGGTGGCATAGTCAAGGAAAAATCGACATAGAAAGTTGGCTTTTCCTTGAAGGTTTTGTTACTAGTGAAGGGTGCGAGGAGGTGTAAGTTAGAGAATGGATTCAAATTTGAGAGAGCCGAAATTTATACCATGTTTGGACACAATGTAGCCAAAATTTTCTAGGTAGGAATGCAAAAGACACACTTAAAGGGTTTAGGAAGATATTATTCTTGTAACATTGTAGAAAAATGTTACGCAAATCGTGAACGTGTTGCGCCTATATTTTGGAATGAGGAGTGTGATCATCTATATACGTGATAATATTATCCATATAGTGGGAAAAATAATATACGGCACACTAAAACATGGCCCGATCATTCTTTAAATTGAAAGACATGAACCTATAGGAGAAATTTCCCCACAGACTAATGAAAGCAGTTTTAATTTGATCATAACAACATATATTTATTTGGTTATATCTGGAGAACCCATCCATAAATGAAATAACCTCATGCTCCACACACTCGTCAATGATTTGATCAATGAATGGTGTGGGGAATTTGTATTTGCGAGAAGACATGCTCAGATCACGAAAGTCAGTGAAAAGGTGGATGGTGCCTTGTTCCTAGAGAATGGGAACATGATCGGAAACCCATGTGGTGTATTCAAAGGGATAGATAAATCTAGTCAGGTTGAGCTTATCAATTTCGGCTCTAATGGCCACATGTTTGGAAGGATGAACGGTTGTAAACTTTTGGCGGACAAGAATACCATCGGGCCATGTGTCGATATGATGTTCAATAATGGTAGGATCAAGTCGAGGCATCTCAAAATAAGACTAGGAAAAAAAATCATAGAATTCTTTGAATAGATTGTTGTAAGACTCAAATTATTCCGAGGTAAAGTGTCCCTTAAGGTGATATTTTCTCGGATCCCTAGTTTATTGGAAATGTTGATTTTAATGGTAGGAGAGATATCTTCCATGTTTCTTTCTTCAAAAGAAACTAGTGTAGGAATGGGATTCCTAAGCTAATAGAACTCACCATGAATGAAGTCTTTAGACTCCACGACATACTAAAAATGGGTTTGTTGCGAAAGGAAATACGCACGATGGTGCATATCATCCCAAGGATAATCAGGCAAGGTCATCGCTTCCATGATGTCTGCATCTAAATTAAATATGGGTTCATGACAGGAGGAAGTACCACATTATGTGGAATAATTACCTCAAGCATCTCCATGAGAGACAAGGTTCACATACGCATTTCTCACAAGAGGGGAAAAATGACGCATAGATGGAATATCTATTGATGTTGAGACCAAGGTATTCGATGAAGAAGGTATGATAGAATCTCAATAGGAAAATCCAAGGGAGTTCCCATACATTGAACCCATAGATGATTAAACATAGATAATAGGAGAAATTTTATCCCTCGTCTCCACATTGAGAGGAGGGATCACGATGTGTGGTGAAGGGATCTCTTGTTCTTGTCAAACAATGTTACTAGTATCCAGAGATATAGAAGAGGTGTGTTCACTATGAGCGACCTCTATTTCATAACTTGCCTAATGGGTGTCATGAAAAAATTCGAGATGATGAGAGTGGTGAGAATAGTGGCCATTATTATAGCACAAATCAAAAGTGTCATTCAAGTGTAATGATCATTTTTTCTTGGTTGACTCACGTAAGACGACATAGACCTCCGGGATGCTAGAGAGAGGAAAGATATCGAGGACCACATATTTGAGCTAAGGGATTTCAAGACAATTTCTGGTGGCATGACCAACAACATCACACAAAGCGTATAGAGGTGTCTGCTTTGGAGGCCTAGGGGAGGTGGAGTTTTTTGGGGTTTCTTGTATTTAGTTCCCTTTTTCTGCAATTCCCCCCCATCCCATTGGATAAAATGCTAATCTTTCTAGGAAAATTTTCCTAATAATATATATACATATATATATATATATATATATATATATATATATATGGGTTGGAAAGGGCTTAATGTTGTAATTACCCATGTTTTATAACATAAAACACACCAGCAAACACCTAAGATATTGATGTAGTGTGCTAAGCACCGCAAGTATATTATGGCGAAACCCTTTGCAACTAGTGAAAATAGAGAGAATGCAAACCAAAAATTTTATCAACACCAAGATAAATAGATAATACAAAGGAGAGAGACAAATAATATCAACAATTTCTGAAATTAAATAAAATATTTTTGAAACCATGCATCAATTCTTTACAAAAATAAACTCATACATATAATGAGTATATTATGTTTTCATTGCAAGTCAGCCATTGTTAATGTAAGTATAATTACAGGGATAAATCAAAGGGTCAAATTCCACTGCTAGTATAATGGCTAACTCAAGGATAAATGGACACAAACAATAGTAGTATTAAATTCTAAGAAAATCAGTCAAGAAAATTATAATACTTAAACTCCAAAATCCCCAGACTGCAGGTTGAGTAGCCCTCGGGAAGCAACTGAAACAACCTATATGAAAGAGAGGCGTTATTAAAAGCTGGAAGGTTGTATATACGTAACTGGAAACGATCTCTTGAAGTCGAATATCCATTCAATAGAAAAATATTGTCACTTGCAAGACTAAAACAAAAAACCTCGGTCAAAACATGGGAATTTACTATAATTATTGATGAGAATGAGAAAGTGGGGAAGAGGGTTTTTACATAAATACTTTTTCTACTCAGAATAATCATTCCCTTCATAATCTATGCATAATAATGAAAATTTAAGACCACTGAAGAGTACACTCAATTACCATTTTTGGAATAATTGACATAGGAAACCACTCCTACTCACTAAATTACTTTAGCCTCAATTTGTTAATCGACGGTTGAGGAAGTTGGGACATTATAAGATCTCCTAAGGGAAAGAAAAAAACATTCATGCCCATGGAACCCACCATATGACTAACACCCATTGAGTCAGGACATTAAATACCTCATTGAGGGTAAATAAATGCATATAAACCCTAACCCATCAATCAAAAAATGCTAGACCATAGGGCATGATAAGGTTTACCTAGAGAAATGACATTGTTCTACCTACAATAGGAAAGGCCATAACAAAAATTCGTTATTAATAAAGGAGGGGCGATTGCAAATCTTTCTCTGGAAATTTGGAGCATGCAAACGAGCAGGGACCGATGTTAGAAAAGGGAGGTGGTTACCCTCTAACCGCATCTCTATATCTTCACCATTGATCAGAACCCTAGCCTTTTGGACTATCAAGTGAATTTGTAATACCAATCTTAAGAAAAAATCAATCCCAATATAATAATTTCACAGCTGGCAAGTCTTAAAAGTTCGAGAGTGATTTAATAGTTACAAAAAAACAACAATGTCCCAATATAATTCATGGAGAGAAACACCATTTCGATATGTTTAATGTATAATGAAAATTTTGGAGACAACACTACATTGTAACCTTATAAGCATATTAATTTAATTAACCAAAATTGATATAGTGATGTGTGGAGTTATTTAATCGTTATTTAACAACGAATATCACATATGACTATATGAAAAAGAATCAACCAATATGCAAATAATAAATCCATGTCTTGGTGAACTTATAAATTTTATAGGTAAATTAATTTTTTTTTTTTAAGAAACATGTTACATGGAGCGTGAGAGCCATGGTTCCCACATTGTAGCCTATTCATGGAAAAACAAGAGAATAAAAAGTGTTATTAAAACCTTTAGTTGAACAATTACTAATTTGGCATTAGATTAATTTTATGACTAAATTAATTTTACCCTAAGTACAACTACTTCCTTGAATTTTATTTGGGGAGGTTAACTTGGTTCCAATATCTTTCTTGAAATCCATATTAAAAAAGTTACCAACCAATGAAATACATGGGTAACTAGCTCCCATTTCCTAGTTTTCTAGGAGATTTTTTCTCAACCATCTAACAATGATATCTCACATTACCCCCTCAACCTACCATATGAGTATAGCTACCCACTAGTACTTATTCAAGTGGTTCATTTGATGACTAGATCACCCATCATACTTATGCATGAGAAGGAACAACTATCAACAAACACTATAGGATCTTTATGTATTAGTGAAAATCTACATAACATGTTGGCTCCTTCGTGAGGCCTTCACACCATTGAATCCACCTACATCTCTAGTCCATGTAGTTGGATGACCTTTCTCTTGGTATATTTTTCGCTCATGCTAAGTTCATAATTTTCATGTACTTCTTAACATCCACTCAACAATCATCTAATATAGTTATGTCACCTTGACCTATTCTTAGTATCATCTTGAGGCCATCCATTACAACTCTCACTATGCCCCACCTTCTATTGGAAGCTCCATATCATCCTTGGCAATGTATTATATACCAATAAATACAAGTTTCATACATTGTTTACAAAATACCTCACCACATATTTGATGTCTTCCTTGGATACATTTTTCCATACAAATACATGTCCTCCTTCACAACATGGATCTACTATACCCACCTCTCATCATCCCATGTATAATGTAGGGTGCTTTTCCCTATGCTCTAATACAACTATTATAAAAAAATAGACAAATAAAAAGACAATATTAACACATAAAATAAGAAGACACATGGACAACATAAATTATCTTTGAAACCCTTGTGAGGAAAATATCTCCTACTAATAAATATACTATTATTTTTCCCAAAGGCATTTTAGGGTGTTGGTGTCATGCCTTTGAATTGGATACATTACATAAAAATACCTTGGGAAAGGCCATGGGCTATTGAAATATCTAGCCCTTAATCCCATAATGGTACAACAATTAATTGATCAAATTAAACATATGATTATCTCAACTTTACTTCAAAACAATGATTTTGATAAGATTTAATCGTGAATCCATCACTCTAATGAAAGCTAGATTAAACTATATTCCATACTCATAATTTTTTTCATCGATGTCAATGTTAGAGATATGCACGTGAATATTTAAGTTGTGCATCCCTACAAAAATGTTTTGATACACTCCCCTTTCTTTAGGACTGGTCATGACTGGCCACATTGGTCTAGGAAGTTCATTTGAAACTGAGTCAAGTAGTTTTTGATTCAGAGAACAATCTCTCTTGAAATACTCAATTTTTGTTCATTTGAACTACCACTAATTAGAGCATTCTCATAATATAATCATGATTCTTGTCAAGAGAAGTTTCTTGCTGCTAATATCCTAGTTATTATTGCAAATGAAGACTTTCATTCACTTTATCAACCCATAAATAATGGTGGATAAATGTAGGTTGGAGATTCATCCTTTTTTTCAAGATATCTCGTTATACAAATTATTGATGCTCAATTGGACTCTATCACGGTTAAAGGGAAACTATTAATTGATAAAAGTGAGGTTCCTTCATTCAAGAACCTATTTTTCCATCAATTTATACAGTGGAAATCCGTGCACTACAATGAAACATGGGTGCTAGTTATTTAAACTTATTTTAGACAGGTAATAAAGATTAAAGTAATATATAGAAGGAAGGAAAAATCTAAAGCATCATGGGGTGATTTTAGATTTCCTTAAATTCATAGATGAGGCATCCTCCAAACAATGGTGTTGTTTGAACTCGAAGGAGAAGGGGGTTTCTGTCAAATCATATTGGTGTTTCGAGTATAAATATGTTTGTATTTCATTCAACAGATAATCAATACTATCATTCAATTTATAGGTTTCTTGGTATATTTGGCATCATGGTGAGTGGATTTCAAGCCAGATGATAAGCGTGGAGTCAACAATCCTTTATGGCTTGAATTCTCTTCACTCGTATATTTGAGCCTCTATGTCGATTTATTTTCTCACCATTTCGACAAAGTATGACCCTATGTGGTAAACTAAATTCCTTATGCCCCAAACCAAGAGTGTCTCTAAAGGTTTATTTGAAGAAATATTACCCCATCTATTTAAATCAAATGATGATTTTCCCAAATGATGATTTTACTTTCCAAGCACAAAATCATAAAATCCAAGACTATCACCAATGGAAGGCCCCTTTAAGAGCTCAAAAATCATCAAAACGTGCATGTGATTTATTATCTCTGTCTCAACCTCGAAACGAATGTTTTTCAATTGGCTTAATGTATGTTTCTAACCGAGGTAAATTTGTTCATCTCGGAGGGCCCACTCCTTCAACCTATGTATTTGGATCGTGCTCTAGTAGTGGAAGTGATCCAACAAATCGATGTGTGTGGATCACTCAATTGTTTCATGAGTTCTTTTTTGGATTTTTTTTTCTTTATGCACCAAACATTAGTTTTAATCACCCTCAAATATGAACATGAAAGGAGACCTCTCTTCTAGATGAAAATTTGATTATTGGTGGCGATTTTAATATGATTGAATGGATGGTGAGAGGGTTGGAGGGGTTGGTTGAGCCATGAAGAAACTTGTCTAGTCCAAGTTTAAAACCTTGATATGGATTTTTGCTCTTAATTTGGGGGAGAAAAACTTGAACTACATCAGATGGTTTACTTAGACCAATATTAAATAAAGTTAAAGTTGTTGTTGTTGTATCACTTCAATCTTATTTAACACATCACTAAAGTAACATCTCTCGAAGGTAAACTTTAAATAACTTCTTGATGCAATAAATTTCTTTAGAATAACTTAGATACATTTGTCATTATTATGCATTGGTGAGATTTACTCTATATGAGACGTTGTTTCTTTAATCAATTAAAAATTACTTTTTTAATAAATTGAACACATTGGCAAACAATTTTTGAAACAAAGGTCAATCATATCTTTTAAACAAAATATGTTAAGCTACTATGGTGTTCTTGGTATGAATACACACTATCAATGTTTTAAGAAAAAGAACCAATGAACCAGAAAGACTAACCGCACAATAAAGGAAAACATCGGTTAAGAAGTGGTTCCACAATAATCTTAATTAACTAGTGTTTTCCATTTAACGCTCTCTATTTGATGATGAAGTGTTATTTTAAAATATTCATATATTGGCAATATAGTAGGGAAATTATGAAATAACGATGAACTTTGTGATAGATGGAAATGCCATACTATATTGCCGATATATGAACATTTATATATTATATTTTATATAATGAAATTGAAACTTTGAAATAAATAGTCATATTTATTTTGTTTATATTGTTATCATTTTTAAAATTAATATAATTTTTTAAAGTTCAATTTTATTAATTCTAAAAATTATATTACATCCGCAAATCAAATATTTCAAAGAACATCTAATGCAATCCTGGTTATGTTGATTCATGTGTTTTTCATTTTTACCACTGCAATACATATTTGTTTTGTTTATATTCTTATCATTTTATACAATCCTGGTTTTAAAGACCAGGTTTATTTATGTGTTTTTTATTTTCAAGTCTACTGCAATCCATATTTATTTCGTTTATATTGTTATCATTTTTAAAATTAATATATATATTTTTAAGTTAAATTTTATTAATTCTAGGAAAAAAAATACAACAGATATTTCAAAGAAGTTTTAAAGACTAAGTTGATTTATGTGTTTTTAATTTTTACCGTCTATTCCAATCGATATTTATTTTCTTTATATTGTTATCCTTTCTAAAATTAATATACTTTCTAAGTTAAATTTTATATAAATATTTTAAATTTTTAGTTTATATTAAATATATTAAATTTTTAGTTTATATTAATATAATTTTCTTAAGTTAAATTTTATATGAATATTTTAAATTTTTAGTTTATATATTATATTTTATATAATGAAATTAAAACTTTGAAATAAGTAGCTATAATTTATATTGTTATTATTTTTAAAATCAAAATAATTTTTTTAAGTTAAATTTTATTAATTCAAGAAATAAAATTATTACATAGGTATATCAAATATTTCAAAAAACATCTACTGCAATTCTGGTTTTAAAAGTGTTTTTCATTTTTTCTATGGACATCAATTCATCTCACTGTGCCATTTATCACAATATAGGACAATTTTTCTTTTTTCATTTTGTTGAGAAAGTTCCATAGCATCTAGATTTGCTGGATTTAATAGATCTTTTTAGCTATCAAAATGATGAGACTCATCATTTTTCTTTTGCCCTCAAATTGTTGGCACAACTATGGTTGAAGATTTCTCATTTTCCTTTGCCAAAATATTTACCTCTGCTAAGGGTTGAGCAGATGTAATTGTCGGCTGTGTTATCCTCAGAGGTCGAATTGTTGGGAGATGTATTTTGATTCTAGGAATTTTTATCCTTTTGATCTATAAAAAACATCTACTTTGTTGTGACCTTTTTATATCTCCAGCCATAGTAGATTTTCTTCAACTCCTTGTTGTATAAATCCCCTTTTGAAGAGGGACGCACATTTGGAAGGTGCCTATGTTGTTGGAAAAATATACACCTAAAGGCGTAGGGACTTGATTGTAAGAGGATTAAAATTCAGAAACCATGGCTAAATCAAAACTAGGGCCTTCCTCAAAAACCTTCTTTCGGTATTCTAAATATTTCAAGAAAACCACAAAGTATCACTTCAAACAAAAGAACACATCTAGATTTTGTGACTAGTGGACCAAATCTTAGAGAGCAAATGCCTAAGGCCAACAACCATTAAAATGACATACAATCACTTGAATTTCAAAATATATTTTCTTTTCTTATTAAAAATGGCATTCACCTTGAGCATTGGGTTTTTGGGAATGTTCCACCACAAAATACTGACCTGCAATATCCTTAGGAATTTTAGGACCTAGATCGAGCTTCAAACTTCATTGAAATACATGGGCTTGGAAGAAGAAAATGCCCAACCTCTCTTCACACCTCCATGGAGAGCAACAACTATAGATATAGTGGTGTCCTTTTCAATTCCATATTCTTTAATATCATTAGCAATAATAATAACCTCCCTTCATAGAGGAACCTAATTTATCCAACCAAAATTCTTGTAATATGATGTATGCTGTGAGATACAGAAACTACAGTGTTTTTCTCTATTCCCTTGAGACACAAATAATGTCCGAGCAATGAACTAACAAAAAGGGGAATTTTTGAAGAACCTCATCCTCAAAAACTCACTTAACTTGATCCAAACCATCAACCAAACCAAACACCACGAGGGAGTATAAGCACCTCTAGGAAAATCCATTAGTGAGAGAATTTTGATAAACATTTTACAAATGTGACCGAAACCCAGAGTGACCCCTCTTTATAAAAATTTGGCACACACTTTGTCGATAACTTTCTCAAGATAACTTTCTCATGACCTGGATACGAACAACATCAGACAATCATGGTTGACTCGAAAAACTTATCTGGCTCGAATATTGAGCCACAAAGTTTGTAGGCTTCAGTGAAACCCCGTTGAAAATTGCAATTAGTTCTTTCTACAAATACTTTGCACGGAAACTTCGAGGTCACAATAAAGCTTGGAAGCAAGTCTGGTTGGGGAGTTTTGTCCTAAAATTTGCAAGAATTCCCAACAATCAAGAGGATTATGGTTAGATATAATGACAAACACTTTGCATGGAGGCTTTGCAATGTTTTTTCTTCCCTTGCAAAATCCTTTCCATGAAAAAAGGTTGCAATAGAATTCATTCAAAAGAGAATACCCAAGACATAATAGAGCACTAAATTCCAAGCAGTCTTCACTAAGGGATTTTGAAACATTCATGGAAAGAAACTTTTAACTCGCATGTCACCCTACTAGCCACAACGCCATGGAGCGAGGAAAGGTTAGAGCTCAAATGGAGATGGGAATCATAGGACGAAGCCACTACTCGTCCATACTGTTACTTAATAGTTTTCCATAGCAAGGTATTCATGCTTGAAAATATTGAGACCTCCCGTGTTTGATTCCATAGAGGGATAAGCTTATTTCTCCCCCAATCTTATAATATCCTCGTTTGTGAATTGCAACATCCAAGCCTACGATAAGCATATACATACAATTTGTATGTATATGTAATAGTTTTAAAAATTATTAATAAAGAAAATAATACAATTTGTATGTATATTGATTAGAAGAATCTAAATCATAAACAAAATATTACATAAAACATTTTATTAGTGTTTTTCTTAAAGCAACATCTATCTATTAGTACTAGAGAAGGAATGAAATATATCCAAGTACACACCTTAAGTTTTTCTTTCAAAATGAAAATTGCATTTTGAAAATTCTGATCTTAAGATAAAATGAAAGTTATTTAATTTTAATATAATGCTTTAATTTTTGTTGCATGAATTATGTGTGAAATGTTTTGTCAAAACCAATGGATAACAGGGTGGAGGTCACCAAGTTGCACCGCTAGTGTGGGGATGCAGCAAAAGACAATAACTAGTGGATGGTCATGGCCCCAACAACACCATCATATATTTTGGGAAGTTCAAGCAAGGTTCGTGTGAGGGGATTAGAAACAATAAACGAGTGTTCAATTTCCCTATCCACTACAAGGAGTGCGAAGATAGGTATTTGCATGTTGCCACATGTTTGACGTGGTTTGTATCGATCCATGACATCAAATCAACCCCGTAGGTCCCATATGCTGCTATTCCCCTCATAATCTACCCCACCATTCTCCCACAACGACCCTAGTAATCCAATCTCTAGTGTCGCACTTGAGCTATCTTCACGACAACCCCAAAAATTTTTTAGGATACCCATCTACCATGCTTAAATTTGTGGGAGAATTTATGAGATGGCGCTATGTGTATTGTTAGGAAATATGCTGGTCAAAATCTCCATATCCTAAAATCTCCGCAAAGTTAAGAATGATATATGGGTATCATAAACAAATTCTAGGGCTGGCCGGAAAATAGCTAGGGAAGGAATTGGATTATTGGGAGTCGTTGTGGGAGAAGGGTGGGGAAGATTATGAGGGGAATATGGGCATATGGGGCATGTGGTGTGGGTTCGAAGCATCGCAGATTGAACACTCTACTTGATTTTGTTCTTGATCTCTAGATTAAATGCCCACATCGATCATATCATACTTTAAAAAGGAACTCAAACTAACACATAATTCTGAAAATGGAGCAGCAACCTCTTTTTCATTCCACAATGGCGGTGAGTGGTGGAGTCAATGTCACTGTAGTAATGTAAGGGTTTCTCATCCCCTACTTCTTTTATCATAGTTAGGGTTATTATACTCTACTTATGCCAAGACAAGCGTTTTATACTTGCAGTTTCTTGAGTAACATGCACCCTTTGTTGTTCGTTGAATAATAAGATACCAGAGCTACTAAGGTTCCCAACATTAATGGTCTGAATACCCTAACTCCATATTGTGGACAACCTGAATGATAATATTCCAGAGTGTGTTTCTCATTGATATCAACCACAACATTCATCACACAATAGAAGATTCAATGCAAACATAGCAATGGTATGATAGATCTCTAAATTGTCGCTCTAGTCTTGTGTTTTCATTTTCAACGACTTCTGCATCTGTGCTGCTTAGTCATTTTCCTGTCTTAATTAGCGACCCACCTGAGAATTCTCAAACGCAATCGTTCATTCATTCCAATCCATAAATAGTGAGCTAAGGGGACACTAGGCTATTTTTGAATAGTGAATACTACATGAGCATTCCAGAGTTCGATTATCAGGATACCTCTTAACTTGCGGAGATTTGAAAATAGTTGAGACATGTTCGAACAATTGCAACACCCTGAAATCATTCGCATGAGAGGAATGCGACCCAGTCGAACAGTCACAACAAGATGAAGAATGGTCGAACGATGGGGATGCGACCGAGTCGCAGCAAGCTAAAGAACGGTCACACGAGGAGGATACGAACTAGTCGCATAGTCGCAACAAGCTGATAAACAGTCGCATGAGAGAAATGGTCACATAGTCACAACACCTTGAAGGAGAGTCGCACGAGAGGGATGTGACTTGTGACTTGCAAAAAAAAAGGCCATATTTCTATTATGCTTAAGCGTGGATTACACTCTTTCGTTCAAATTTGTCATTTATTTTGCTTAGCTATATCAATAAAAGGGGGTGTGATGCATACATGGCCACGAAGTATGACAATTTTTTTTAACAAATATAGACACTAGCGGTGGAATATGCAACAGAAAATGATCATCTGAAGAAGTTCTTTGTGCATAAGAAACTTTAGCGCAAGAGTTCAATGTTGAAACTATTTTTGTAGAGTTAGTTTTGGGCATCATCATAATGGGACATGAAACATCAGAACCCATGCAAACAAATGATATGGGGTAAGTGAAAATTGCCTCGGCAGCCAAATCTGGGAGGTAGGTTTGGGTTAATGCCAAACAAGATCAAGGCATTTTAAAATGAAGACTAGCTTGCCTAAAATGGGAGAAGACAAGGAAAAAAAAGGTTTCAAAAGGAAAGTACTCGAGCCCTTCGCAAGGAACAACATGCAAAGAGGCCAGCATTACAAGCATGTGGCAAAAACAAGTCTAAAGGAAAAGGAAAGGAAAAATCGATTCATGAGTCTTCCTTATATAGTCCCACATCCACACCTCTCACTTGTTCATCTAATCTTTATGTGAAAGAGCTGTTAAATTTAAAAAATACGTTGGAGGTAGTAGAATCTAAAGAGAAGGAAAGAGATTTTAAAATCCATATAATAACAACTGAAAACCAGGCTTTAGGAGAAAGAAGCAAATTATGAAGGAGCAAGTGGCATTACTACAAGAATTTCTCTTGATGGGGAAGACATAATGGCAACGCATGAAGGCGAAGGTGAAAAACATGAAATTTTCAGTGGAGAATATAGAGGTGATAAATATGAAACCATACTAGAATAAGGGGAAAGTAGTTGCTCAAGTAGACGACCATGAAGAGACATCAAGAGAAGAAAGGAAAGAAAATTCTGCAAAACTCTTGAAAACCTTGGATCGAGTTATTAGCAATTCTGCAAAGAGGGAAGGAGAAAAAAACACTCAGATTGACAACATGTAAGATAGAGAAAGCAAGGAAAGGGAAGATAGAGCAACAAACATAATTATTAAAGGGGTGAAAGATTATGGGAAAAATGATTGTACTCTTGACCTTGCAAGAGACTTCTTGAAGGATAAGCTACAATAGCAGGGACAAATAGGCCAAGTATGGAGAGTAGGTAAGCTTAACGGTGAGAAAGCCAAGCCCGTAAAAGTCATCATGCCTAGCTTGTGTGATAAAGAGATCATTCTAGGAAAAAAGTAGCTCTTGATGGGTTCTCAGGTTTTTCTAGAAGAAAATTTAACTGTAAGACAACAAGAAGAAAGGAGGGATGAAATGACAAAAGTTAGGGTAGCAAGAGATGAGGGGAAAATAGCATGGATATATAAAGTTAAAGCTGTGATAGCACAATTTGGATCCCCTTCGAAAACAAGGCAGGAGAAAGATAACAGAGAAGAGGCAACAAAGTCTTCAGTAATAAATGAGGAAGCAAGGTCAGTATGGGAAAGCATGGACAAAGACTCAACTGTGAGTCTTGCATGTCAAAAAAAATAGCAATCAAGTCATACCCAGGTTTCCTTAGGGTTAGTTTGCTGGAACTACAGGGGTTACCCATGGAGATGAGGACCTAGGTTAGGGCTTTTGCGGAAGGTAGATACATAATTTCCTTAGTAGAAACACATGAGCATGAAGGGTGCAAGACACCTTGGTTTGAAGGGTACTAGAAGATAGCAGTGTGGAATAAGGAAGAAAGGAATTGCAAAGGGAATGGAGGTATCATGGTATTAATGAGAGAAAAAGAAGTTCATTTCATTCAGCTAGAAAAAGAAGACCCAAATAAGCAATTTGTCTGTCTTAAAATATCAGAAAATGAAAATCACATCAGAATTGCAGCATGCTACTTTATGGCTTAAGTTTCAAAAATATAAAAAAGTAGAGGGCTTGACCAGAAATACCCCTTTGTAGCGTTAAAAGCAGATATTGCAATATATTATCACCTAGGTGAAGTTCTTAGAGTGGGGGATTTCAATGCTAGAAATGCAGGTGAGCAAGCTAGCATTCTTCGATATAAAGAATATTGTGACCCTATCTGGCTTACAGAAGAGAGTAATCATCAATGGGAAAGAGTTTGATATGATAAAGGCTGAAATCTCTTTGGAGAACAATTGCTTATGCTATTTGGGACTTTCGATTTAGTCATTTGAAATGGTTTGACTAGATGGAAAAATTCTGGTAATCTCACTTGCAACACTTAGAATGGAGCAAGTGTAGTAGATTATGTAATTTTCTTGCATATTTTCTATGAAAAAATGGAGGAAGTGTTGATTGGAGATAAAATTTGGGACTTAAAATCAGATCACAAGCCAATCTATTTAATTTTCTCTTGGACCGAAAAGAAGCAGTTAGGATAAAAAAATCAATGTGTTTAACAAAATCCCCGAAAGGGTAGAATTATTTTAACTACAGAGAATTGTAATACCTTCAAAATAATGCTAGAGAGACTCTTCAAGGAGGAAATCTCATAATTTCATGGTCTTCATAGTCACAAATTAACACATTTAATTCAAAACGCACTCACTAAGTGAAAAAGAGAAAAAATTAGGAAGGTTGAAACAAATTACTTTCTGGTTAATGCTTGGTTTGACGAGGAATGAAAAAAGGCAAGTAGAATGTGGAAGGAATCATACAAAGATAACATAAATATCTGATCCGGATTTATGCAGGAACGCAGCAGAATAAAAATATAACCATAAATACAGAGATGCAGCGGAAATACCACTTAATTTCATTAATATCAAAGAACTAAAATTTGCTTACAGACAAAATGGAAATAAAACTAGCTAGGGCGCTGGTAGCTATCTCTGAGAAGAGATGTGGCGGCTACAGGCCTCTGAACTGTGTTACAATGAGGCTCGAGGGCATATTTATCATTTAGAAACAATGGGAAATCCTAAACAGCCAAAACCCTAACCCTAGGAGATGAAGCGCCAAAACTATGGGCCCCGTTTGGGTAAATTGGTGTTTCAACTTCCCAGGGGCGTAACTTTGGCATACGATCTCCGTTTGACGCGTACCATACCTCGTTAGAAATATCTATCCGAGGACTACAAATTTGGAATGGGCAACATCGGTCCATGGACCCATGTTGCCCTCCGTTTTCCCCAAAAAACGTCGTTTAGGGCCTCAAAACAGCTCCGGAAGTTTAGGACCCGAAAAACTGCTAAAAATAGTAAACTGTGCCGAAACTGAAAAACTGAAATAGACAATGGTGGAGCCCCAAGTGGAATAGGCGGGTGACCACCAATATCCCCCTGGATCATTCCTCCCCCCTTAGGAAGCAATGGTCCCCATTGCGTTAAGTTCCTCCATGAGATGAGGAAATTTCTGCTGAACTTGGTCCCTGGTGAACCACTTTCCTTGGTGCAGGAGTTGGCCAGCTTTGACAACCTGATATAGTTGGATCTTCTGCTGGCGAGTGTTCTTGATTTGCATGTCCATGATGCAATTTGTGGTGGCCTGTTCCATGCAGTCTGGATTTAACTCAGTTGGTGTGAGTTGTTCTGCAATGTCCGAGGTGTCCAGTAGAGGTGGGAAGTAAGGACGAAGGCGATCCACATTGAAGACTAGGTGCAGACCAAGGAATGGTGGAATACTGAGCTTGAATGCATTGTTCCCTACAGCCTTGGTGATGGTGTACGGCCCGTATCGGAGCGGGCGAAGCTTGCGGTGGGGTCCAGTGAGGCGCTCCTTCTACAAATGTAGCCATACTTTGTCACCCACCTGGAAGTTGTGTGGCACCCGGTGTTGATCATGGCGTTGCTTGTACTTGGCATTGGCTCTGTCCAATATATCATGAACATGTTGGCGGATGTGTTGAATGCGCTCGATGAAGCTACTGGCTTTGTCAACTTCAGACTGGACATGAGCTGAATTGGCCTGAGCAGCTGCAAATGGCATGGCTACGTCGATGGGGCATAGTGGCTGGAATCCCAAGCCCACCTGAAAGGGGCTATGGCCGATTGAACTGTGGAGAGCTCGATTATAACGATGTTGTACATAAGGGAGGCTCTCGTCCCATGTGCGTGGATGCTTTGAATTATACATGCGCAGAATGTGTACAATCATTCTGTTGACGACCTCTGTCTGGCCATCTGTTTGGGGATGGAAAGCTGTGGACTTGGTGAGCTTGGTATCCAACATCGACCAGAGGCTGGACCAAAATGTGCTGAGGAACTTGCTATCCCGATCTGATATGATAGACTGTGGGATCCCAAAGTGCACCCACACTCATTCAAATAAGAGTTTAGTAGTGGCTTCTGCTGTGATATTCTTCTTGCAGGCCGCCATAATGGCCATCTTCGAGAATCTGTCGACGACCACAAAAACACAGTCATTTCCCTGCTTAGTAGAAGGCAGGCCCGACATGTAATCCATGGAGATGGATTCCCAAGGTCGACTAGGGGTAGGTAAGGGAGTATATAGGCCTTGCTTCTTGATGGTCGGTTTGGAAATGGCACAAGCAGTGCAGGATCTGATGTGCTTCTCGACATCCTTTCGAAGGTTCGGCCAATAGAAATACTTCTGCAGGATTGCTACTGTTTTCTCGACCCCGAAATGCCCAGCGACTCGACTGTAGTGTGCTTCCCATATCATCTTAGCACGCTCGCTTGAAGGAACACAAAGGTGTCCCATGTGACATAAAAGTGCATCTTGGAGGTGAAAATTTGGAACTTGCGTACCCCCAAAGAGTGCCTTGTAAGTTTGGCCGAATTCTGGGTCACTCTCATAGAGAAGCGGCCAATCAGAAGTCTCGTGCCCACAAGAGTTGAGCATAGTGGTGAGCGCCACGATCGGTGGTCGGCTGAGGCAGTCTGCAACATGATTAATTTGCTACCCTTCTTATACTTGATGTTCAAAGTAAGCTGACTAACGAGATATGTGAGCCATACGATGGCGAACATTACACGCTAATGTCTGTATGAACTGTAGGGGCCTGTGGTCTGTGTGGATGATTGTTTCCTTCCCCAAAATGTAATGCTTCCATTGTCGACAAGCTTGCACAATGGAGTACATTTCTTTGTCGTATGTGGGGTACTTGCGAACTGTGTCAGACAATGTCTCACTGTGAAATGCCACTGGATATCCCTGTTGAGTAAGAACTGCCCCAATAGCATAGTCAGAGGCATCTGTCTCGATCTCAAATGGCTGTTGCAAGTCTGGTAAAGTGAGCACTGGGGCAGAACAGAGGCGTTTTTTCAATTCTGTGAATGCCTTCTGTTGAGGTTCCGACCAAAATTTTTTTGCTCTCGCTCCTCCCTTGGTGACTTGACTCAAGGGCCAAGTGATATGAGAGAATCCCAACACGAACCTCCGGTAGAAATTAGCAAGACCGAGAAAGCTGCGAAGCTCTGTTATAGTGGTTGGGGCTGGCCAATCCCGAATGACTTGGATCTTGGCTGAATCCACATGCACCCCCCTTTCATCAATAATGTATCCCAGATATTGAACCTGGGTCATGCCAAAAGTGCACTTCTCCAAATTGGCACACAACTTGTGTTGCCGCGGTGTTTGGAGGACTTGTCGGATGTGGTGAAGGTGCTCTTCCCAAGTCTGGCTGAAGATCAGAATATCATCCAAGTACACCACTACAAATGAGTTGGTGAATCGCCGCAAGATGTCATCCATCATCCTCATGAAGGTGGCGGGAGCATTCGTCAACCCGAAAGGCATGACCAACCATTCGAAAAGGCCTTCCTTGGCTTTGAAGGCAGTCTTCCACACATCGGAGGGTTCAATTGGTACCTGGTGATACCCAGACTTCAGGTCGATCTTGCTGAAATATTTTGCACCTTTGAGTTGGTCGAGAAGGTCATCAATCCGTGGGATTGGGTACCTATTCCGGACAGTGATCTTGTTCAGCGCCCGATAGTCAATACAGAGTCTCCACGTCCCATCCTTCTTCTGTACCAACACGATCGGGCTCCCACAGGGCGATGAACTTGGTCTGATGTGACCTTTTTGCAACAGCTCCTGAATCTGCCTCTTGATTTCATCATTCTCCAGAACAGAGCGCCGATAGATCGGTCCATTGGGTAGCGGCGCACCTGGGGTCAAATCAATCGGGTGCTTGACCTGACAGTGCAGAGGAACCCCTGTGGGTGAGGTGAATATGTCTCCGTACTCCTCCACAACCTTATCCATTTGTTGTTGTTGTGCAGAGGAGCCCTGTCTGGAGGATGTGGCCACGGTCTTCTTCTTGCCCTAGGGGCGGATCATCAGGAAAACGAATTTCCTGGTTTGGGAAATGAGCTTACTGCATTGTTTTGCAGTAACCAAAGAGATAGCAGCGGGAGGTGGTACCTCTGGTATCCTGCTGTACAACTTATTTCCCAAAGTAACAATAACAGCACGAGGTCGAGACTCATACACAGCATGACGCTTCCACAAGTATGGTTGTCCTAATAATACATCAGAAACATCAATAGGAGCAACGTCACATAGTACCTCATCCGTGAAGGGCTTGATGCTATAGGGAAGGCGACACTGCCGGCTGATGCGGAGATCTCGTCCTTGGTGAAGCCACCCGATGGTGTATGGATGTGGGTGAGCTGTGGTCGGCAAGCCCAACCGCTTCACGGCGTCTGCTGAAATGAGGTTCTTTTAGCTCCCATTGTCGACAATGAACTGTACAGGGGAGCCCTTTACCCACATCTGGGAGTGGAAGAGACGTTCCTCCTCCTCTGGATCTTCCGGTTCCTCCTTCTGGATCTTTGTAGTGGCAACAGTGGCATTGGGCTCCGCATCAATAATCTCTTTCCCTTTTTCATTCCCCTTTTCAGGTTCTGATTCGGAGTCGGAGCATGCATCTGACTTAGAAGCCCTCATCTCGGCCACTAGCGACTGCTTGGCCCGACACTCACTTGTGTTGTGAGTGGAGCTCTTATGGAACTCACACCACTTTCCCGTGTCCTTCTTTGGCTTTGCGGTGCTGTTCTTTTCTTGTGGCTTCGATGAGTTGTCTTTAGCCACCATGCCTTGGCTTGGTCCTTTGTTCTGTGGTTTGGAAGCACCTTTCCCTTGCTTTTGATTCGCAGATCCAAAGTCTCGCTTCTTCTGCTTGAATTTCTGCTCAATCTTGGCAGCATACCGGTATGCCGTACCAAGCAAGGAGATGTCAAGGAACTCCATTTCCTCCTGAATGTATTTGTGCAGACAGCTGCGATACTTTAGCACCAGATGTTTCTCTGAATCTTTGATACCCAACTTTGTGCGCAGGGTATGGAACAGATTCGTCAGCTCATGCGCATCTTGATCCCTTTGTTGTCGCAGCGTGGTCCATTGTATGTACTTGTCCTCATAGCTCCCCATGGGATAGTACTGTTCCTTGACGGCGTCTTGGAAAGAATTCCAAGTTGGTACGGCCGAGAACAGAGAGGGTTCTGTCTGGTCCTTGTTCTCACAGTAGGTTTCCCACCAGTCCTTAACATGGGGGTAGCTTTGAGGAGTGCAAAAATAATCTTCTCCCGGTCTGAAAAGTCATGAACCGAGAAATATCCTTCTAACAGATTCAACCATCTATCTACGGCATCCGCGTCTATTTGACCCTCAAATATGGGAATGTCAAAATTTACTTGTACCTTAAAAGGAGTCGCGCCTCCAGAGTGGCTGCTGGATGCAGATGCACCGCCGGTGGGTAGCCGTTGAAGGATCTGAGCAAAGTTATCCATCATCACGTTCCTTTGTGTTTCGAGGGCCTCCTCGAGCAATATTTTGATAGGATCTCCTGCTCCCTCATCTTTCTTTTCGTCCCCCATGGGCGTCCGTCGAGGTTTGCGAGGCTGATCTTGCAAAGGTTCCACCAGATCGAGCCCTAGCTCCTTATACCCCGACCTCGTTGGGGACATGCAAAGAAGGATCGAGAAAAAGCAGACCGCTCTGATACCACTGATCCGGATTTATGCAAGAACGCAACAGAATAAACATATAAACATAAATACAGAGATGCAGCGGAAATAACACTTCATTTCATTAATATCAAAGAACTGAAATTTTCTTATAGACAAAATGGAAATAAAACTAGCTAGGGCGCTGGTAGCTATCTCTGAGAAGAGATGTGGCGGCTACAGGCCTCTGAACTGAGTTACAATGAGGCTCGAGGGCCTATTTATCATTTAGAAACAATGGGGAATCCTAAACAGCCAAAACCCTAACCCTAGGAGATGAAGCGCCAAAACTATGGGCCCCGTTTGGGTAAATTGGTGTTTCAACTTCCCAGGGGCGTAACTTTGGCATACGATCTCCGTTTGACGCGTACCATACCTCGTTAGAAAGATCTATCCGAGGACTACAAATTTGGAACAGGAAACATCGGTCCATGGATCCATGTTGCCCTCCGTTTTCCCAAAAAACGTCGTTTAGGGCCTCAAAACGGCTCTGGAAGTTTAGGACCCGAAAAACTGCTAAAAATAGTAAACTGTGCCGAAACTGAAAAACTGAAATAGACAATGGTGGAGCCCCAAGTGGAATAGGCGGGTGACCACCAATATCCACGGATGAATCTCAAAGCTTACAAACATATATTAAGAAAGAAAAAGGGTGATTTCATTGGGTCAAGGGGAGAAGAACTAATCTTCCTTGGGAAAAATAACCCCAAATTATTCTGGAAGGAGATCCAACTGAAAAAGGTGCAAACTAAAAACAACATTACAACTTCTAAATGGTTTGACTATGCAAGACAACTATATGAGCAGGATCCCAATGTTGACCCTCTAACCTTGGTCAGCAGAAACGAAAAACTCTTCACGGTGCAAGAGATAGACATGGGTATCAATAAGTTGGGTGCTAGAAAAGCAAAAGACATAGTTGAACTCAAGGTAGAGTACCTAAGGTCGGGCTAAAAAATTATTTCACCATACATCACAAAAATTTTCAACAATATCATACAGTAGGGGTTCCCCATAGATTTGACAACTAGTATGGCAATACCTCTTTTTAAGAGTGGTGACATCAATAATCCCTCCAATTACATAACCATAATGATAAAAGCCTTGTTTGAAAAGTTATTTGGAAGCATGATAGAAAAGAAAATCAGCAAGTGGGCAGAAGAGAGAGATAAACATGCTAAAGGGAAAGCTGGTTTTAGACCTAAACATTTTGTAGTTGATCATTGTATAACTTTAAGGCACATCATTGAAAAATCCTTAGAAAAAAAGGAAGAAATTTTTTGTTTCTTTGTTGATTTCATAAAATCCTTTGACACGGTTCCTAGGTCTAATATTTGGTGCAGAGTGGAGGAGCTTGGGGTTCCCAGGCATTTGAGAGCAGCTGTGCATAGGTTGTATGAAGATGTGAAAGTCAAAATTAGAACTTCAGTAGTAATTTCTAAAATTTTTGGAAGTGATATCGGGGTCAAGCAAGGTTGCCAATTGCCTCCTATCCTTTTTGGTTTATATATTGACAAGCTTGAAGAGTGGATAAATTCAGAAGGGGGTGATGGTATCCAATTAGGAAAGTTTGCTATAAGGCTTATTTTATATGAAGATGACCTTATACTGATTGCTAAATCATCTCTTGGTTTGCAAGAGCACTTACGTTCCCTGGATAATTTTTGTAGAAGGGTGGGGATGCAAGTCAATATTAGCAAAAGGAAAGTAATGGTTTTCTCTAACAAAAGAAATCATAACAAGCATAATTTCTACTTTGAAGGCAACATTCTAGAAGAAGTTGTAGACTAAAAATACCTTGGAATTGACTTCAACAAAGAATTAAGTTGGGAGGGTTGTAGAAGCAAAAGAATTTTGGGGGTTTGGAAAGCATTTTATGCTATTAAAAACAGGTGTAGACAGGTAGAGGTATGGGACTCGAAAACTACTCTAACTCTTTTTGGGCTTCTAGTGATTCCGATGATTCTCTACGGTAGTGAATTATGGGCCAACAACAGAACCGAGATGTAGTGGAAACAAATGGAGAAAATTTGGAACCGTTTGATTACAAAATAAATTCAAAATTAAAATTGTAGTTCCTTATGCTATCCTATTAAGTGAAACAGGGGCTTCTCCTATTGAACCAATTTCTACGGTGTAAGTCATAAGGTATTTGAAAAAAATTGAGCAAATGGAAGAGAGTAGATGGCCAAAGGTTGTGTTTATGCAAAAGAAGGAAGACTTGGATGCCGCAAAATGACAAATGGTTTAGTAAATGGGGTATTTTCCTAGGAATGTGTCCTAAAAATAGTAAAGAGATAAATTGTTTTGTTATGGATAAGTTCCACAAAATCACTTGGGAGAAAGAGATAGAGAGAAAGAATAAGTACTACATTGAAGAGTGTAACCACACTCATAATCATGAGAAAAAAGCATACATAGGAGCCAATATTTCATGGAGATCTAATATTCTTATTGCTCAATTAAGGACTAATTCCCATCAACTCCGTTGTGAAACAGGGCACTAGAAAAATCCAAAAGAAATGTGGCAGGAAAGAGTATATAATTTTTTCTCTTCTAGAAAAGTGGAAAGAGAAAAAAATTTAATCTTAGAATGTGAGGCCTTCAAAGGCATCAGGGAAAATTATATAGGAATTTTGGAAGCTAGAACACCACGGGAAAAGGGCCAAATATAATAGCCATATGAAGAAACAATATGTCCAATAAGATATTTTTAGCTTCTTGGACTTTAAAATACTTTCTTATACAATTAATGAGCTTAAAAAATATTAATTATGACATTTCAATGACCCATGCCCCGACCCCATGGGGTTTTAGCCCACTAACCGGGGGTAAAAACTTCAAACATGAATATCTCTCAAACCGTGAAGAATTACATGGTGTGCTATATATCAACGGAATTCCCATGCAATATTGGGTTAGCCCCTGGTGCTGCTTGGGTTGACATCAATGACAACCGCTGATCAACAATCTCCCCCTTTGGCATTGATGACAACACAAGTAATCCCCCTGCAATCATGACACCTCTTCCTACAACATTATCTCCCCCTTTGACATAAATGGAAAAGGGTAACTCCCCCTAAAACACAACCATCTTACGAACCTGTACACACTTCCACTCGTGTTGACACACAGCTGCCCTGCAAACCTATACACACTTCCACTCCCCCCGACACACAACTATCCTATAGACCTATAATCTACTTCCACTCCCCCTTTGATCCAGGTGGATATTGGTGGTCACCCGCCTATTCCACTTGGGGCTCCACCATTGTCTATTTCAGTTTTTCAGTTTCGGCACAGTTTACTATTTTAGCAGTTTTTCGGGTCCTAAACTTCCGGAGCCGTTTTGAGGCCCTAAACGACGTTTTTTGGGAAAACGGAGGGCAACATGGGTCCATGGACCGATGTTGCCCGTTCCAAATTTGTATTCCTCGGATAGATATTTCTAACGAGGTATGGTACGCGTCAAACGGAGATCGTATGCCAAAGTTACACCCCTGGGAAGTTGAAACACCAATTTACCCAAACGGGGCCCATAGTTTTGGCGCTTCATCTCCTAGGGTTAGGGTTTTGGTTGTTTAGGATTTCCCATTGTTTCTAAATGATAAATAGGCCCTTGAGCCTCATTGTAACACAGTTCAGAGGCCTGTAGCCGCCACATCTCTTCTCAGAGATAGCTACCAGTGCCCTAGCTAGTTTTATTTCCATTCTGTCTGTAAGCAAATTTCAGTTCTTTGATATTAATGAAATGAAGTGTTATTTCCGATGCATCTCTATATTTATGGTTATGTGTTTATTCTGTTGCGTTCCTGCATAAATCCGGATCAGTGGTATCAGAGCGGTCTGCTTTTCTCGATCCTTCTTTGCATGTCCCCAACGAGGTCGGGGTATAAGGAGCTAGGGCTTGATCTGGTGGAACCTTTGCAAGATCAGCCTCGTAAACCTCGACGGACGCCCATGGGGGACGAAAAGAAAGATGAGGGAGCGGGAGATCCTATCAAAATATTGCTCGAGGAGGCCCTCGAAAAACAAAAAGGAACGCGATGATGGATAACTTTGCTCGGATCCTTCAACGGCTACCCACCGGCGGCGCATCTGCATCCAGCAGCCACTCTGGAGGCGCGACTCCTTTTAAGGTACAAGTAAATTTTGACATTCCCATATTTGAGGGTCAAATAGACACAGATGCCGTAGATAGATGGTTGAATCTGTTAGAAGGATATTTCTTGGTTCATGACTTTTCAGACCGAGAGAAGATTATTTTTGCACTCCTCAAAGCTACCCCCCATGTTAAGGACTGGTGGGAAACCTACTGTGAGAACAAGGACCAGACAGAACCCTCTCTGTTCTCGGCTGTACCAACTTGGAATTATTTCCGAGACGCCGTCAAGGAACAGTACTATCCCGTGGGGAGCTATGAGGACAAGTACATACAATGGACCACGCTGCGACAACAAAGGGATCAAGATGTGCATGAGGTGACGAATCTGTTCCATACCCTGCGCACAAAGTTGGGTATCAAAGATTCAGAGAAACATCTAGTGCTAAAGTATCGCAGTTGTCTACACAAATACATTCAGGAGGAAATGGAGTTCCTTGACATCTCCTCGCTTGGTACGGCATACCGGTATGCTGCCAAGATTGAGCAGAAATTCAAGCAGAAGAAGCGAGACTTTGGATCTGCGAATCAAAAGCAAGGGAAGGTGCTTCCAAACCGCAGAACAAAGGACCGAGCCAAGGCATGGAGGCTAAAGACAACTCATCGAAGCCACAAGAAAAGAACAACACTGTAAAGCCAAAGAAGGACACGGGAAAGTGGTGTCAGTTCCATAAGAGCTACACTCACAACACAAGTGAGTGTCGGGCCAAGCAGTCGCTAGTGGCCGAGATGAGGGCTTCTGAGTCAGATGCATGCTCTGACTCCGAATCAGAACCTGAAAAGGCAAATGAAAAAGGGAAATAGATTATTGATGCGGAGCCCAACGCCACTGTTGCCACTGCAAAGATCCAAAAGGAGGAACCGGAAGATCCAGAGGAGGAGGAACGTCTCTTCCACTCCCGGATGTGGGTAAAGGGCTCCCCGGTACAGTTCATTGTCGACAATGGGAGCCAAAAGAACCTCATTTCAGCAGACGCCGTGAAGCGGTTGGGCTTGCCGACCACAGCTCACCCACATCCATACACCATCGGGTGGCTTCACCAAGGACGAGATCTCCGCGTCAGCCAGCAGTGCCGCCTTCCCTATAGCATCAAGCCCTTCACGGACGAGGTATTATGTGACGTTGCT
This sequence comes from Pinus albicaulis, assembly GCA_034641835.2. Classification (NCBI taxonomy): domain Eukaryota; kingdom Viridiplantae; phylum Streptophyta; class Pinopsida; order Pinales; family Pinaceae; genus Pinus; species Pinus albicaulis. Next base: position 139,375,472 of record CM076581.1, read on the forward strand.
CCTATTGATGTTTCTGATGTATTATTAGGACAACCATACTTGTGGAAGCGTCATGCTGTGTATGAGTCTCGACCTCGTGCTGTTATTGTTACTTTGGGAAATAAGTTGTACGGGATACCAGAGGTACCACCTCCTGCCGCTATCTCTTTGGTTACTGCAAAACAATGCAGTAAGCTCATTTCCCAAACCAGGAAATTCGTTTTCTTGATGATCCGCCCCCAGGGCAAGAAGAAGACTGTGGCCACGACCTCCAGACAGGGCTCCTCTGCACAACAACAACAAATGGATAAGGTTTTGGAGGAGTACGGGGACATATTCACCTCACCCACAGGGGTTCCTCTGCACTGTCAGGTCAAGCACCCGATTGATCTGACCCCCGGTGCGCCGCTACCTAATGGACGGATCTATCGGCGCTCTGTTCTGGAGAATGATGAAATCAAGAGGCAGATTCAGGAGCTGTTGCAGAAAGGTCACATCAGACCAAGTTCATCGCCCTGTGGGAGCCCGATCGTGTTGGTACAGAAGAAGGATGGGACGTGGAGACTCTATATTGACTATCGGGCGCTGAACAAGATCACTGTCCAGAATAGGTACCCAATCCCACGGATTGATGACCTTATGGACCAACTCAAAGGTGCAAAATATTTCAGCAAGATCGACCTGAAGTCTGGGTATCACCAGGTACCAATTGAACCCTCCGATGTGTGGAAGACTGCCTTCAAAGCCAAGGAAGGCCTTTTCGAATGGCTGGTCATGCCTTTCGGGTTGACAAATGCTCCTGCCACCTTCATGAGGATGATGGATGACATCTTGCGGCCATTCACCAACTCATTTGTAGTGGTGTACTTGGATGACATTCTGATCTTCAGCCAGACTTGGGAGGAGCACCTTCACCACATCCGACAAGTCCTCCAAACACTGCGGCAACACAAGTTGTGTGCCAATTTGGAGAAGTGCACTTTTGGCATGACCCAGGTTCAATACCTGGGATACATTATTGATGAAAGGGGGGTGCATGTGGATCCGACCAAGATCCAAGTCATTCGGGATTGGCCAGCCCCAACCACTATAACAGAGCTTCGCAGCTTTCTGGGTCTTGCTAATTTCTATCGGAGGTTCGTGTTGGGATTCTCTCATATCACTTGGCCCTTGAGTCAAGTCACCAAGGGAGGAGCGAGAGAAAAAAAAATTTGGTTGGAACCTCAACAGAAGGCGTTCACAGAACTGAAAAACCGCCTCTGTTCTGCCCCAGTGCTCACTTTACCAGACTTGCAACAGCCATTTGAGATCGAGACAGATGCCTCTGACTATGCTATTGGGGCGGTTCTTACTCAACAGGGACATCCAGTGGCATTTCACAGTGAGACATTGTCTGACACAGTTCGCAAGTACCCCACATATGACAAAGAAATGTACTCCATTGTGCAAGCTTGTCGACAATGGAAGCATTACATTTTAGGGAAGGAAACAATCATCCACACAGACCACAGGCCCTTGCAGTTCATACAGACACAAGGGAAGTTGCAGAATGATCGCCATCAGAAGTGGTCCACATATCTGCAACAGTTTCATTTGAACATCAAGTACAAAAAGGGTAGCACCAATCATGTTGCAGACTGCCTCAGCCGACCACCGATCGTGGCGCTCACCACTGTGCTCAACTCTTGTGGGCACGAGACTTCTGATTGGCCACTTCTCTATGAGAGTGACCCAGAATTCGGCCAAACTTACAAAGCACTCTTGGGGGGTACGCAAGTTCCAAATTTTCACCTCCAAGATGCACTTTTATGTCACATGGGACACCTTTGTGTTCCTTCAAGCGAGCGTGCCAAGATGATATGGGAAGCACACTACAGTCGAGTTGCTGGGCATTTCGGGGTCGAGAAAACAGTAGCAATCCTGCAGAAGTATTTATATTGGCCGAACCTTCGAAAGGATGTCGAGAAGCACATCAGATCCTGCACTGCTTGTGCCATTGCCAAACCGACCATCAAGAAGCAAGGCCTATATACTCCTCTACCTACCCCTAGTCGGCCTTGGGAATCCATCTCCATGGATTACATGTCGGGCCTGCCTTCTACTAAGCAGGGAAATGACTGTGTTTTTGTGGTCGTCGACAGATTCTCGAAGATGGCCATTATGGCGGCCTGCAAGAAGAATATCACAGCAGAAGCCACTACTAAACTCTTCTTTGAACGAGTGTGGGTGCACTTTGGGATCCCACAGTCTATCATATCAGATCGGGATAGCAGGTTCCTCAGCACATTTTGGTCCAGCCTCTGGTCGATGTTGGATACCAAGCTCACCAAGTCCACAGCTTTCCATCCCCAAACAGATGGCCAGACAGAGGTCGTCAACAGAATGATTGTACACATTCTGCGCATGTACAATTCAAGGCATCCACGCACATGGGACGAGAGCCTCCCCTATGTACAACATAGTTATAATCGGGCTCTCCACAGTTCAATCGGCCATAGCCCCTTTCAGGTGGGCTTGGGATTCCAGCCACTATGTCCCATTGGCGTAGCCATGCCATTTGCAGCTGCTCAGGCCAATTCAGCTCATGTCCAGTCTGAAGTTGACAAAGCCAGTAGCTTCATCGAGCGCATTCAACACATCCGCCAACAGGTTCATGATATATTGGACAGAGCCAATGCCAAGTACAAGCAACGCCATGATCAACACCGGGTGCCACACAACTTCCGGGTGGGTGACAAAGTATGGCTACATTTGCAGAAGGAGCGCCTCACTGGACCCCACCGCAAGCTTCGCCCGCTCCGATACGGGCCGTACACCATCACCAAGGCTGTAGGGAACAATGCATTCGAGCTCAGTATTCCACCATTCCTTGGTCTGCACCCAGTCTTCAATGTGGATCGCCTTCGTCCTTACTTCCCACCTCTCCTGGACACCTCAGACATTGCAGAACAACTCACACCAACTGAGTTAAATCCAGACTGCATGGAACAGGCCACCACAGATTGCATCATGGACATGCAAATCAATAACACTCGCCAGTAGAAGATCCAACTATATCGGGTTGTCAAAGCTGGCCAACTCCTGCACCAAGGAAAGTGGTTCACCAGGGACCAAGTTCAGCAGAAATTTCCTCATCTCATGGAGGAACTTAACGCAATGGGGACCATTGCTTCCTAAGGGGGGAGGAATGATCCGGGTGGATATTGGTGGTCACCCGCCTATTCCACTTGGGGCTCCACCATTGTCTATTTCAATTTTTCAGTTTGGCACAGTTTACTATTTTTAGCAGTTTTTCGGGTCCTAAACTTCCGGAGCCGTTTTGAGGCCCTAAACGACGTTTTTTGGGAAAACGGAGAGCAACATGTTTGTAGTCCTCGGATAGATCTTTCTAACAAGGTATGGTACGCATCAAACGGAGATCGTATGCCAAAGTTACGCCCCTGGGAAGTTGAAACACCAATTTACCCAAACGGGGCTCATAGTTTTGGCGCTTCATCTCCTAGGGTTAGGGTTTTGGCTGTTTAGGATTTCCCATTGTTTCTAAATGATAAATAGGCCCTCGAGCCTCATTGTAACTCAGTTCAGAGGCCTGTAGCCGCCACATCTCTTCTCATAGATAGCTACCAGTGCCCTAGCTAGTTTTATTTCCATTCTGTCTGTAAGCAAATTTCAGTTCTTTGATATTAATGAAATGAAGTGTTATTTCCGCTACATCTCTGTATTTATGTTTATATGTTTATTCTGTTGCGTTCCTACATAAATCCGGATCACCCTTTATATTCTAAAAAAGGAAAATCTAATGAGAACTTGGGAGAATCCCAAGCTTCTGGCGAAGATATTCCAATGCTGGCTAATATTTAATATGTGATTCTTTTGGTGCTGCTTGGAATCTTGCTACTTGTCCAACTGCTTGCATAACATCTGGTCGGGAGGCTATTACATATAGAAGACTACTAATCATATATCTATACAACCTTTGATCCACATCCTTAGATGAGTCGTCTATGCTCAATTTGAAACTTGTTACCATTGGAGTAAGGATGGGTTTGCAATCTTCCATTTTAAATTTCTTGAGCATTTCCTTGATGTACTTGGCTTGAAATATAAATATTCCTTTCTCTTGTTGAGATATTTCAAGCCCTATGAAGTATGTCAGCTCACCAAGTAAAGACATCTCAAAATCACTTTGCACCTTTGTAACAAACTTCCTACTTATTCGATCATCATTCCTACCAATTATTGTGTCATCCTCTTTAGCTATTAGACATGCTTTGGTTGGTTCATCTAGAACATATATGTCGTTTGGAGCTCAACTTGCTGTAGCCACAATTTTACCATACAAACCTTTCCTGATTTCAAATTTCGTGGAGTTGAATAGTATTGTGTTTCCTTGATCACACATTTTTCCAACACTTAGCAGATTGTGATTCATGTTTTCAACCAATAGAACATTCTTGGCTAGAGCTTCTTTGCTGCCGAGAGTGACAATACCTTATCCTATAACATTTGAAGATCCATCATTTCCAAAGGACACATTTTTGTCCTTATTCTCTTTCAGAGATACAAATTTATTTCTATCTCTAGTCATATGCATTGAGCAACCACTATCAACATACCACACATCTTTGTTCTTTTGAGCCTTGAAAGCGAGAGCACAATTATCATGCTTCTTCTTCTTCCATGTTCATTCATTCTGTGGCTTCGAAGATTCTTCTGGAGGATATTCAAGTCTACAGTCTTTGGCTATGTGTCCAAGGTTTCGACATTTGTAACATTCAATATTATTTCTTAAATGTTCAAATCTATTGATGTTTCGCTGAGTCCTCTCTTGAAATTGTATTCGTTCCTAGGGTACGTGTGACATTCTATAGCTTTATGACAAAATTTTCCACATGAATAATAGTAGCCATAAAAAATATGTTGGTACCTGGATGGAAATTTTCGTCGAGGAATTGTCTTCCAAGTTTGTTCTTGCAAATCTTGTCCAGTGAAGTCTACATGCATGTTAGATCTCATAGGTTCATTGTATTTTGTTGTATAAGGTCCTTCTTCTTCTTCTTTCTAACCGATGCTAGTTTTTTCGTTGTAATATCATTGATTGTTGATAAGTTCTTCGAATTCCCTTGAGCTGTTGGCCTAGTTTTGGATGGTTTTTCCTTTCTTCACTTCCTCACGTGGCGAGACTACTTCGACTTCTAATTTTTCCATTTCTTGGTTTCTTTCTTCCAACTTCTTTTGCAGTGACTCTTCAATGCATTTTTGTCCTTCAACTTCAATTTTGAGACCTTGAACTTGTTCTTCAAGAGTTTTGGAACGGATCTTCTCCACCTTGAGATCTTTTATAAGCTTGATTGCTTCCTCATAAAATTCTTCTATGGTCCATCCTTCTGTGTTGTTTGATAATTCTTGTTTATTGTGCTTGGCCATAAACAATACTCTCTCATTGGCTTCTTCTTCACCGTCGTTGTCTTCATCGGATGATGAGCTATCTTCTTTAGAGAGAAATTTCCTTTTGGATCCTTGCTTGTTGAATTTCTTAATGCCTTTCTTTCCTTTTGAGTTGCCATTAATTCTGTTTGGACATTTTTATGCAAAATTCCCAACCTCATTACAGCTGAAACATATCAATGGAAGTTTACCTTTGAATTGTCCCTTACCAATTTTTAGTTTTCTCGTGAAGTAAGAATATTATTCATCTGAAAGACATTCTTCATCATCTCCATTTTCTTCACACTTGCAGGTGCATGTGTTTTCAATTGAAGGTTGTTTATCCTTATTGGTTTTCTTAGATGCAACGAATGCAGTTTCTAAATGTGAAGTACCCTCTTCTTCATCAAGTATCATTTCATATGCTATGAGAAATCCATGTAATTCTTCCTTGCTGAGTTTGTCCATATTTGCACTGTATTCTAAGACCAATACCTTTGGGTTGAATTTCCCTAGTAATGTTCTAAGAATATTTCATATAATAGTCTTCTCATAAATTGGATCTCCCAATCCTTCCAGAGTATTGGTTATTTCATCAATGTATTGGAAGTATGCAGCAATGTTGCAATATTCTTTCATTCTGATTTGCTCAAATTTTGCTCTATATATTTGAAGCTTTTCTTCTTTGACATTTGAGTCACGTGCATCTATATTCTCAAGCTTGTCCCATGCATTTTTTGTGGTTTTACAACCCAAAACCTTATGATAAGTAGATTCAATAAGTCCACTAATAATAATATTCTTTTCTTTTGCATCATTTACCAAATTCTTTCTACCTTGTTCATCCGCGGTTGATAAAATCCATTTTGAACAGTGTCCCATACTTCGTAACCTTGCGCCAAGAGATAGACCTCCATTATTCCTTTCCAAATTGCATAATTATTTTCATTGAATAGAGGTACACCATTCTTGGTATGCTCTATGACCTCCTTCCAGTTATTAAATTGCTATTGAAGGAACCAAGCTCTGATACCAATTGTTGGAAATACTGAGAGGGGGGGGGAGGATGAATCAGTATTTCTTTCAATTAGAGCATTAGTTAATCTTAAATTATTATTAGTTTTTGTACAATGATAGCAGCAAACAAGAGGAACACAAATGCGCACAGTTTTTAAGGTGGAAACCCACTCTGGGACAAAAACCACCTAATGCTTTCTAATAATTCTTCAATTTTCAAATCCAATTGAAAATAAAGCTCCAACTTCCTAGAATCTAGAAAAGAATTCTTCTCCTGCTCCCACTAGATAGATGCTCCAATGCTCTAGATTCTTAAGTAGTCAACTAAACAGATGCCCGAACACCCAATGAGCTACAACTCACCCTAGCACCACCCTACCACCCTATAGAAGAATAAAATAAGAATGGACTTCCGTACCAGGGAAAATGGTCCACTTTACAATGATATAGAATGATGTAGAAAAGAATATATACTAGACCATAACCCCAACTTTCACACAACTACCTAATGATGATCCTAGAACTCCCAACACTGCCTCTTCAACCCTTGGCACGTAGATACTAGTACAATTTTTACAATAATGTATTTACAATGACTTAGTACAATTATACCTTTACAAAGATTGTATGGAGTACTGCCCACTTGAAGACTTCATATGATGAAATTCTTGCTATTATTATGTACCTTGGTTGTTTCCCTTATCATGCTACCCTCTGCTGCACCTTGCTTTTCTTTGGTTCTGTAGAAAGTTCGGTCCTTTGCAACCCTTGACAACACATGATCTATCTTTTTCTTGCCTTCTAGGAGCTCGATATTGAATCTGGTGTATCTCTGTTATTTGAGATCCTCAATATCTGATTTTCAGTCCTATAGTAGTCCTCTAAGTCTTCTTTCCAATGCCACAAGTCTAACCCAATTTGTATTCTTCAATTGAGATTTATACTTAATCTCTCACAATGCCGTAATTATGGACTGTTTTAGCAGAGCGCAATTTTACGGTGTGCCACGTTTCACTGTTTCTTCAATTGGATATGAAATTGATAGAGCACAAAGTACAGATTATGCACTATCTTCCACTTATTACAAAATTCCAATCCGATACTCAGAGAGAGAGTTATGACGAATTTACCAAGGTCACTTCTTTGAGATGAATTTCAAGAGCCTGCAAAAACACTGACTTCCACAGATCATATCTCTAAAAATATTGTGCACGTTGATCTGAAATTTTTACTATATCCTCCTCAAATTTTGGCTTCGACTCATAAAAATTTCATCTTTGGAACCTTCATATAAAAAACTTTAGAGCGAAAATTCCACGATGACCTGCTTCAGATGGCTGAATCCCTTACATAAGGAGGAAATGAAGATCACAATCTATATGAATGCTTAAGTTGAGAGGGGCTCCAACAAGTGAACGTGGGCAGGATTTTAAGAGCTTAAAATATATTAATTATGAATTTTCAATGACTCATGCCCCAACCCCATGGGGTTTTAGCCCACTAACTGGGGGTACAAAATTCAAACATGAATATCTCTCAAACCGTGAAGAATTACATGGCATGCCATATGTCAATGGAAACATCTCGACAAGTAGAAACCATCAAAAGAATTATTGACCTAGAATATATTATTTTGGTAGGTCAAAATTATCATGCAATATTGGGTTAGCCCCTGGTGCTACTTGGGTTGACATCAATGACAACTATTGATCAACATTATAGTACCCCAAAAATGATATAACGTTGAATATTGGATTCCGAAGATAGATAAATTTTAAAAGCTATTGGATGAAATAAATCTCACCACACTTGCATGAAAGGAAAATTCTGAATCAAAGTACTATTTAATCTATGAAAAGAAAATCAATTTGGAAATTAAATGTTTAAAGCCTAGTGCTACTTCTACGCATAAGAAAGATAAGGAAATAAAAGTTCAAGAGATAAGCAAGATGGCCAGAATTTGGAGCAACCCCACAAAAGTGGATGCGTGGCTCCTCACTCACGTCTTACCGTACATTATCCACCCTCTGACATCCTACAGTACCCTTGAAAATTTGTAAGAAAATTTTTACCTAAGCCAACATACAACTCCCCTGCAACAGCGCCAAAATGTCGGTCGGCTTAATTGTCGGATTAAACCTCTCCATATTAATTATCAACCCGAGAGTCGTAAATGCGAGTTGTACTACATATTAGCTTAGCTTAATGGTTAGAGTATAAATATATTCCTTTGTAATGATAAACTAGGTACTGGAATGAAACACACTTTTTCTTGCAAATAAACAATCTTGAAAAGAGAACCTACTTAACCAATTTCATTCACTGCAAACTCCATACTGCGATCAAACTATAAGGAAATTCAAGGCAATCCTCAATCATTCTCGCTCTGCTATGATATCTTGGAAACCTTAATCTATTAACTCCTCTCACTAACTTGAAACTAACAGTTGAAACTAATAAGCAAAAATGTCACACATTATTCTAATGACAATCTCACAAATTAAAGTAAGTAGAACTACTCTTCCTAATAAACTCAAGATTCAAACTAACAAAAGAAAATTCTAATTATTGCTGGAAGAAAACTACTTTACTTCATGTAAAAGTAACGCTATTAAAAATTGTATTACAAATAACCTATGAACAACCTTCTATTTAAATATTTTAATCTAATGAAACAAACTATTGAAAAACAAGCTCACCCTTCAAAATCATGCAACTCATAATGAAAACTAAATCAAAATCTTGTAAATCAATAATGAAAACTAAATCGATGCTACCTGCACAATCAAATTAGCAATAAAACTTGCTCTTATACAGAAATTATTATACTACGAAAACAAGAAAGAATCTAGTTAAAAGGAAATCTAAAACAAGACAAATTCTAATTAAAAGAGATCTAACTATTGAGTGAAGTCCCAGGATGCACAAACAAATCAAATTAAATCCTACAGACATTGGAAACAAACTAAGTAATGCAAACCATAATAAAACTCAAAGCATTAAAATCTATTATCATTCCATATTCGAATTCGAAGTATTAAAATATGTTCTAATTCCATATTCAAATTTGAAATATTAAAATCTGTTCTAATTAGTGAATCAAACTCAGAAATTGGATGCACCATTGCATTCGATTTTAACAAAAGGAATAGAGTATAACTCTATATTAAAAATAAAACACATATTATGTGAAGAGTTTGAGTCTTACAATAATTCTTCAGTCCATTTATTTGCACAATACAATGATGAACAAAAATGCTTTGAAGTTGAACCGTACCTGCCACAAATTCACACATATCTAGAAATAGAAAACTATGCTATGAAATTATGCACACATATAATTATCTTATGCTGATTGATCAAGCTTAAGTCTAGATTTGGTGGGCCCTCCCACCCCTGGAGTGACCCGAATTACTGCAACTAAGGAAAGGTTTTAAAACATCAAAAACTAGAATTCTAAATTAAGTATGCACAATTGCTTCTGCTCACAACATCACTTGAAGGTGATCAAGTATTGTTAAGACAACATCTGGAAATCGATATACATGTCCAGCACAACAATTCTAGTTTTATACTTAGCAATTTCCTATCCCCATTACACTCCTATAAAATTTGATGCTGGTTCTACATTTGAGAAATTTGACTTTATATTTGGGAAATTCTACCTTACATCTGAGAAATTTCCTGTATCTAAATGAAAGATTAACTCTAGTTACATCTCCCCTCAGTGTGCAGCTGCTGCTTTATAACAGCAACGTTTCTCTAATTCAATGGTCGATAATTACATAGGATACAAAATTAGGATTCAGGTTAATACAATTTGGGAAAAATCGGAATGAGAAGATTTCCTTCCCAATTTTAGTTTTTAGCTAGTGTGATCTAGCATCTAGAAGACTTTGATCATCACGCCTCGTTGGCAAAGGCAACACACATCTAACTGGGGCATAACATAGCTGGAAACGCTCCAATCTGTCATCATCATCCTTTCCTTGTTGAAGAGGCAATAGAATCTTGCGAGCAACCCACCTTTCTAGTGTGTTATCTACATCTTAAGCTAAATTCAGTTTTGGTGTAGCGTAACCTCTACCCATCTGTGGAAAAAAATGATGAATGATACGGAGGTCCTTGTCTTTCTAGTCAAGGATCCAAAATTTAATCTTTTGCCTCAAGTTGAGGATAGTGATGGCCACATAATTCTAGAAAAGAGAACCCTTCAAATCTTCATCATTTTCATATGTCTGACGAACAACCTTGTGATACCTCATATACCACACAATAGCGAATGATGTCTGTTAGGTCCCTATATTACTAGTATAGTCCCTTATTGTTGTTAGTGTAACCCCTTTATTGTTATTACTATACCCTTGTAACCCCCATTTTGTTATTATTGTGCCCTTAAATTATTATTGTTAGGTCGGCTAGGATTACATTGTGGCCCACCAGGATTACATTATGGCCCCATGGACTCCTATATATAGAAATGAGGTTTTGTAAATTGTATCATCCAAGAATTGTTCATTTATGTAATGTATTGGAGGTTGCCCCCTCGAAGTGGCTCATTTCTAATGTTTTGATATCTCTTTTCTTCTCTTTTTGGAGCTGGTTACACAACATTTGGTATCAGAGGTTTGGATTCTAGGGTTTCGCTGCTCCAAACAGGTCATCGTGGAATTTTCGCTATAAATTTTTTTCTACGAATTTTCAGAAGTTGAAATTTTTAGGGTGCGAAGTTAAAATATTGAGGAAGGTTGTCTAAAAATTTCAGAGCTTGGTTCTCAACAGTTTCGGAGATATAATCTGTGGAAGTTAGGTCTTTTTTCAGGCTCCTAAATAGGTCATCGTGGCATTTGCGCTATAACGTTTTTTCTACGAAGGTTCAGAATCTGAAATTCATATGGTGCGAAGCTGAAATCCTGAGGAAATTTTTCAAAAAAATTTAGAGCTTGGTTCGCAATATTTTGGGATATATGATCTGTTGAAGGTAGTGCTTTTTCAGGCTCCTAAATTTCATCAGAAAGAGGTGATCGTGGGAAAAGTTCAATAATTCTCTCTCTGGGCATCGGATTGCTGTTCCATAAAAATTGGTCACAAGTACACAGACTATAGTTTCTTGGATATCAATTTCAGAGACAAAGGACGAAAAAGTGACACGTGGCAAGTCGTACAAGTTCGCTCTACTGTACCAGTCCAGAATTAGGTCATTGTGGGAGATTGGACACAACCTTGTCTTGGAGAATCCAAATCAGGTCAGACCTATGGCATTCAAAATATAATTCAGAGGGCTGCGTTGGTACCAAAATTCAAATATTGCAGTGCTACAATCATAGAGATAATCCAATTTCAATATCGAGTTCCTAAAAAGAAAGAAAAAGGTGTGTATATTTTTTTTTTCTTTCCAAATTGCATGAGTCTTCTTTGAAAAATCAATTTGAATCGATTCGAAGGGCATATTGTAGAATATATAGTAGTATTGGTTTCTAAAAGATGCCCCGTAAAAATAATTTAACACCCATTAAGCATTCAAAAGGCTCTACTATGACTCATGAAGATGAAGAATTGCAACATGATCTATCAAAATTACAAGAGCAAGTGCAACAAATTTCACTCTCGCAAAGAGCAACAAAAAATGAAATGCAAGTTTTGAGGAAAGGCATGGAAGTGAATATGGACGATTTGAAGAAAGGCGTGGAAGCTAAGATGGATGGCGTGGAAGCTAAGATGGATGGCATGGAAGCTAAGATGGATGGCATGGAAGCGGACATGAAAGAAAACATGGAAAAAATGAAGAATGATCTCAAAACAGACATCGAAGGTTTGACAAAGTTGATACAAGAAATGTTTCCTAATGGTGAAAAGATAGTATAAGAACCTCATGATGAGAACAAAATAAATGTTAATCATGATTTCATAAACTCTAATGTTGGTGGGAAGAACCACCATATTCCAAAAATGGATATGAGGAAGTTTGATGGAAAGGATCCGTAACATGGATACTACAAATGGAGCAATATTTTGATCTCCATAATGTGTAAAACACACAAAAGGTACACATTGCAACTTTACATTTAGAACAAAATACATTTGTATGGTATCGATGGCTTTGCTCCCATAAACAAATTGTCACTTCGTCAATTTTTACGGAGGAAATGATAGCACATTATGAGGATACAAAGAGCAACACCTTCTTTAGTCAATTGATAAATCTCAAACAAAAGGGGTTAGTGGGGGAGCACATTGAGGACTTCCAAAAATTGAATATAAGGGTAACCGATATTCCAGAGGAACACAGGATTGATCTCTTCATAAGCACTTTAAAGGATAAAATCCAACATGAAGTTAGCGTTTTGGAACCTAATTCATTGGAGAAGGCATTCAGGTTGGCAAGAAAAATTGAATGTAAAATTATGGCAACAAGGAAGCCTACCACTCACTTCTATAAAGAAGGAAGTGTTGCTACGCCTAGATTTCCACAACCTACAAGGTTGACACCACAACAATTGGAAGAAAAAAGAGCAAAAGGGATTTGCTATAGTTGTGATAGAAAATACACTAAAGGTCATAAGTGTGTTGAGAAGAAATTATTTTACATAGATTGTGAAGAAGAAGAAGAAATGAACAAGAAGAGGATATATACCAGGAACCAGCCCTAGAAAAGGAAGAAATGAATCCGACCATATCGTGTAATGCACTGGCAGGAATTACCACTCCTCAAAATCTCAAGATAGAAGGACATATCAAGAAGAAAAGGGTAATAGTGTTGATTGATTCATGTAGCACCCATAATTTTATTCATTGTAAGGTAGCCAAGGAATTGAATTGTTTCCTATACCTAGCACTAGAATGTCAAGTGATGGTTGCAAATGGAGGAACTATAAATTTCTCTGGAAAATGCCATAATATCAAGCTAACCATGGGGAATATGTATTGAATAGTACAATGCTTTCCATTCCTATGGGAGGTGCTGATGTTGTACTAGGAGTATAATGGTTACAATCTTTGGGGACGGTAGCTTTTAATTTTCAAGAACTTTTCTTGAAATTTTTTCAGAAGGAAAGGAAGTCGAATTACGGGGTATTGAAGGGAAGCTAGGAAGGATAATAAGCTCTAATGTCATGAAAAATATTTTAAAGAAATAACAACGAGGCGTAATTGCACAATTATTCTCACTAGAAGTTTCGACATCAAAATCATCTATTTCTGCAGATCTCCAACAAGTCTCGGACAATCATTACAAGGTGTTTGAAACTCCCAAAGGACTCCCACCTATTTGTGATCATGATCATGCTATTCATTTGATTCCAGGAAGTGTTCCTCCAAAAATGAGGCCTTATAGATATCCTTACTTCCGAAAGAGAAAAATTGAACGTATCATTGCAGAAATGTTAGAGGCGGGTATAATTCGACCTGTCAAAGTTCTTTCTCGTCTCCTATGGTATTGGTACACAAGAAGGATGGATCATGGCGAATGTGTCCGGATTATAGGGAGCTCAATAAGCTCAACATTAAAGATAAATTTCCCATTCTTGTGATTGATGAATTATTGGATGAATTACATGGAGCAATTTATTTAACCAAGTTGGATCTTTGTTCAGGATATCATCAAATTAGAATGAAGACTGAAGATATTCCAAAAACAACATTTCGAACTCATGAGGGTCATTATGAATTTTTGGTCATTCCTTTTGGCCTTACCAATGCACCTTCTACATTTCAAGGGTTGATGAATTCCATTTTAAAACCCTTCCTTAGAAAATTTGTGCTAGTATTTTTGATGATATACTAATCTACAAAGTTATGTCTTGGAAGGATCATGTTGAACATGTTGACAGTGGTGCTCAAACTATTGCTAATGAGAATCAATTATATGAAAAAAATATCCAAATGTTTCTTTGGAGTGCAAGAGCCGGAATATCTCGGGTCATATTATATTCACGAGGTGTTAGTGTAGACCCTAACAAAATTAAATCCATTAAGGAATGGAAAGTCCCTACGACTCATAAAGCAACTTGCAAGGATTTCGAGTTAGTCAGTGGTATTATCGCAAGTTTGTTAAGAATTATGGGAGAATAGCAGCACCTCTAACAAAATTATTGAAGAAAGATGCATTTTCATGGACTCCTGAAGAAACTAAGGCCTTTGAACATCTTAAGGAAGCAATGTGCCTAGCACCTGTCTTAGCTACACCAGATTTCACAAAAACCTTTATTGTGGAATGTGATGCCTCAGGAAATGGCATTGGTGTTGTTTTAATGCAAGAAGGAAGACCCATTGGTTTCGAAAGTCATCCAATCAAAGGAAAGTATTTACAGAAAGCTATTTACGAGAAGGAAATGTTAGCAATACCGCATGCACTAAAGAAATGGCGAACTTACCTAATGGGAAGACACTTCAAGGTAAAAAATGATCATGATAGTCTTAAACACTTTTTGGAATAAAGACTATCTTCAGAAGAGCAGCAAAAATGGGTCACAAAGATGTTGGGTTATGACTTTGAAATAATCTACAAAAAAGGGAAGCTTAATGTTGTTGCAAATGCACTCCCAAGAAAGAATGAAGAGATGGAAGCATTGCTTTGTGCCATTTCTATTATCCAACTATATTGGATAACCGAAGCACGAGGGGAATGGAAGAAGGACAAAGAAGTATGGACACTCATTCAAAAGTTCCAGCAAGATCCTAGTACATCTGATACATTTAGTTGGAAAAATGATTCCTTATGGTACAAAGATCACTTATATCTTTGTAAGAATTCCCAACTAAAACAAAATATTCTTTTGGAATTGCACACTTCTCCTTTAGGAGGACACTCAAGATTTTTAAAAAATTACCACAAGGTGAAGAAAGAATTTTTTTGGGATGGCCTTAAATCTGATATTCAAAAGTTTGTGGCAGAATGTTTGGTTTGCCAGCAAAATAAAGTTGAGACAATTAAGACCCCGGGTCTACTACAACCTTTATCCATTCCAAATCAATGTTGGGAGGAGGTTTCAATGTATTTTATCACATGTTTACCTAAGTTTGAAGGAAAGAGTGTCATCATGGTGGTAGTTGATAGGATTACCAAGTATGTACACTTTTGTGCATTATCTCATCCATTTAAAGCGAGTACATTTTCTATTGCATTTATGGAAACAATTCAAAATCTACATGAAACCCAAAGATTATTATAATCGATAGAGATCCCATTTTCACTGGAAATTTTTGGACATAATTATTTTCTTATTTGAGTACTCAACTAGATCATAGCTCATCTTATCATCCTCAATCCAATGGGAAAACTGAGATAATGAAAAAATGTTTGGAAGGATATCTTCGTTGATTTGTATCTGATAAACAAACACAATGGGTCAATTGGTTACCTCTGGCTAAATGGTGGTACAACACTTCCTTCCACACATTAGCAAAAATGACCCCATTTATGGCACTTTATGGATATCGTCCACCATCGATCACATCATCTTTAAGGGAAAATTAGAAGGTTCAAGCAAAGGAAGATCACATCGAGCATCGAAGAAGTTCTCCAACTCTTAAAGGATAACCCGAATTTGGCACAAAAATCGAATGAAACAACAGGCAGATCAACATTACTGCGAAGAAGAGAAGTTTTGATGTAGGAGATTGGGTATTTTTACCAGCTACAACCATATAAACAAATGTCCCTCAAGCAATCTAAGAAGGATAATAAATTATCGCCAAAATACTATGGTCCTTACAAGGTGTTGCAAAAGATTGGTACTATGGCATACAAATTGGAGCTTCCTGCTTCTTCGCGAGTACATCCAGTTCTCCATGTTTCATGCTTAAATAAGGTTATAGGTGAAAATCTTCCAGTTCAAACAATATTTCCAGAACTTGATGAGGAATGAAAAATGATATTGGAACCGAAAGCGGTCATGGAAACAAGAACTCGACAACTACGGAATCGATCAATTTCAGAGTATCTCATCATGTGGAAGAACTTACCCACTGAAGATTCTACATGGGAGGATGAGAATTTTATACATAAGCACCCAGAGCTACTCAAGCATTGAGGATAACACTTTTTTGAAGGAGAGGGGAATGTTAGGTCCCTATATTACTAGTATAGTCCCTTATTGTTGTTAGTGTAACCCCTTTATCGTTATTATTGTACCCTTGTAACCCCCATTTTGTTATTATTGTGCCCTTAAATTATTATTGTTATGTCGGCTAGGATTACATTGTGGCCCACTAGGATTACATTATGGCCACATGGTCTCCTATATATAGAAAGGAGGTTTGTAAATTGTATCATCCAAGAATTGTTCATTTATGTAATGTATTGGAGGTTGCCCCCTCAAAGTGGCTCATTTATAAGGCGTTGATATCTCTTTTCTTCTCTTTTTGGAGCTGGTTACACAACAATGTCACCAAGAAAATAATCTTCATAATTGTATTTTAGAATGAAATGTAGTTTTTGAAGATGTCTAGATACCCCGTAGCAAAGACAAGAACATAAAGTTCTTGTGTCTTAAGTGAAATTCCAACACATGATTTCATAGAATGTATCTTGAGGAGCAAGACTATAAATCTCAGCAAATGGGTCAAGTCCCCTGCTAACCTGAACACACTCATTTTTATTTATTTCAACTCTTTACATAGAGCAATATGTCCCTCCATGATTTGGATGTGTGACCTCTGAAATTCAGATCCACCGATGTCTCTTTCAAAATACGCCAACTTAAAACCCTTACTTACGATTCGTATGAATCCCGCCAAATTATAAATAATTTTGTGCTTCGGATAATGGATATCGGATGCCTTAGTAACAGATAACATGGGAAAAACATGTTTTCCAAATGCAGATTATGCTTCTGCAAATACGGAACAAAGAGGAGTACTAGGCATTCAAACGCATCATTTACGAGCAACGTATAGCATTAGTGTGGCATCATATACCGTCACGTTGTAGCCATCGTTCATTTAAGAATACCATCAATTAGCACCCCGCTGTAGTTTTAAATGCAATGTGGATGCATGAAGTTGGAGTTAATATTCATAGAGACCCAATACTTTCATCTTCAGAAATGGTTTTCCGTGGAATATTCCCCTGATGATAACTCCTTCATGAAGCCGCATTTTTCCAAATGGTTTCGAGGTTATATGAAACATTGTGCTCTGAACAAAACCCACGTCTCAGAATTTAGAGATAGTGCTCCATCGAGTCACAACATTCATATTTTAACCTACAACAATCTCGTACTCAACTACCCAGCTGCTTCTTTTATGCATTTGGTGAATTCTTGCGCAAATGCATTCTTGCACCGAACCTTCCTACAACCAAGAAGGAATTATTAAAAGAACTCATCAAATTAACTAATAACAAGAATTTATAAATTAATATCTATTGTTTCTAAATTCCTCTAATTAACAACATAATGAATTAATAATTATTAAAAACACCAGGGACAAGTATGTATTTATTTGATAAAAATCATAAAAACATGGACAAAAATGTAGCTCAACAATTCCCTTACATGTTTTTCACAATAGGAATAAAATTGAGGACATCATTGGTAATGAAAATTCCAAATCTCAAGCCATTTTAATTTCCTCACAGTATTTATCGCTCCTAGGACTCACCTCTAAATAAAATCTATTTAGAATTGGTGCATAAGGGTTATCATCTGCCAATGGGGTGATTCACAAGGTATGCGTTGGGGTAGGTCTTACCATTGTCCAAGTATTTAATGAAAAAGGTGGACATGCCAATGCACCCCCCCTTGATGTTCAATATGAAAACCCTATCAATATTGACATGCATGGACCTCAACTCTATTATTATGGTGATGGTCCTATCCATTTGGTCTCTTTTATTATTTGAACTATATTGATGCAGTCATGGATTTTAGTGGATTTAGTTCTATTTTCCTCACTCACACATATGCCACATTCTAGTCAGGATTCATCGAGCATATTGGTGAAATATGAAGACAAGGCACTCCCATTATTCCCAAGGTCACCACTCTGTGTAATAAATATATTGATCATGTTATGCATGAAAATCATTTCACCTTTTATGGTCCATCATGGTATATATTTCCTTCCAATCTAATATGGGATTCTCTAGGTATTTCTATGGGTATACATGATGATGATTTTATACTCTTTAATTTTGTTCCTTCTTCCTCCCTGCTGAGGTTTCTAAACCTCTGGGTTGTTTCTGTCTTGGATCGTAGGTTTCCTTGAAGCCATCAAAATTTGTCCCTTACCTTTCTCCTTGCTACATCTAAGTTCCCTCTTGGACGTTTTCCTAGTGCCATCACTTCCTCTGGGCCTTTTCTACATATCTTGCATCTATTTTATTCCATTGCTAATTTTTAATTTCCCCCTCCACACATTTCCCTCCTAGTCCCCCCTCTCTCAACCACTACTAGTTTTCCACCTCCTCCATTACCTAGTCTAGATTCTCACCTTTCGTAGAAGCACAACATGACGTATGATAGAGTTACACATGGCATGGCTAATTATTAGGATGTGGGAGGTCCTTGTGACTAGAAAATTGAATGGAGCTATGCTGCTAGTTTTGAGAGATCATACTCTGCCATAGATTTAAGAAGAGATAGTTAAATAAAAACACAACATTCTAGATCATTAGGGAAATTTTGAGTTCTAAAATGGGCCTCCTACGGAAATTGTAAAATAATAGTAGATATAATAAAATAATATTTGATTACATCATCAAATTTTAGAGCGGAAAAAAAAGAAACTACTCTTTGGACTCGTATTTCCAACTTATTTCCAAAAAAAAATTACTCAAATTTCAAGCAAGAGTACTCGTTAGATGAAAAATTTAATTCCTCATCCAAGGAGTAACCATTTTTCATGCTTTCTATGGATCTCACTAAATGAAAAATGTGAAATACATGGAAAACGTGATTAAAATCAAGTTTGTTCATGTATTTCTATTTTTTTGTGTAGCAGGGTCCATCAAAAGTATGCAACATGGTACTCATTGGTTGAGGAATTAAATTTGCATCCAATGAGTACTCCTGCTCAAAATTCGAGTAAATATTTTAGGAGATAAGCCGAAAATACGAGTGGAAAAATTACTTTTATTATTTTATTATTTTTTGATCTTTTCACCCTTTTACTTAAAATATGGTAAATCATCCCACATGGTTGACATCCTCATATTGAATCCTATTGGTTCTTATAGAGTTTATTTTGGTTGTACATTTTTCTAAGGAGGCCTATTTTAGACCTCAAAATTCCCCTAATGGAACATCGATGCTCATCATATTTTAAGGTGCTTCTAGAGGTGGAAAATTGGGTTATGAGCATGTGACATTCTAGAGGTTTATTAAAAAACACATGGTAGACATCTATTTTCACTTAAAAATGATGTTTAGATATGTGTTGATTGATGGGAAGGAGACTTGAGAATATACTCTCCTTCAACTAATTGGAATTCAGATGTAGATGTGTTCCATGGACTACAGACTAGAAATAATTGAAACTAATATTGGTCTACCTCATAATCCATCCTATTCATGTTGAAGCTTTTAATTTTGAAAAATCTGAAATGGTTTTTTTGTTAGCTATTTTCACACTCCTCAAACATAGATCCTTTAGTTTTTTTGTTTAAAAATGGCCTTGGGGGGCACGTATTGTAGACTTCTCTTCTTATTTTTCCACTTCAATTCATAAAATTTATGTATGGTAATTATGGATTATAGAAACTAAATTTTGTGGTCGGCATAGTTTCCCTATTGGTAGGCTAGGACAAAATCCAACATTCCATTGTTTTTTATGTAAAACTCAAATTTATGGAAATAGTAATTTACCTTCCAATATATATATGTCTGTGTGTGTGTGTGTATTATTAGAGTTTTATGAAATTTAAAATAAGAATACTTATATATGTGTGTGTATGTGAAATTTATATAAATATAAATAATATAATTAAAAAATAGAATATATCCATCTAAATTATGAGAGGAATCAGACCTCTTTAGGTACAATTATTTCATCAATTATATTATATTGATGAAAAAAAGGTTTTCATTTGAGAAAATTATATTGTATCTACACAAAAAAGACTCTCTAATAATGTACATAATCACAACAGAGAGACAAGACAATATCTCTACCATAAGGGGTTGGGCAATTGTCAGAATGACATGTTGAACTTGTGACTTCTACTCTCATTTTATGGGCCTTGTCGATTGGGTGAAACCCACATTCTTCTATCAACATTTTGTGTTGGAAAGTTACCTCTGCATATTGGGCCACCACTATATGAGAACATTAACTTGATATTAAATTCTAGTTAAATGGACTATGGCACTCCTTTTATCAATTTTAGTCATTAGTTACCTAAAGAAAATTTGTCACAAAGACTTGGAAGTGAGGGAATGTTGCACATACTGAACACTCTACATACTACGCCTATTTATCGACACGTGCCTAGTTAGTTTTGATATATTTAGATGAATAGGGAAAAATGGTTTTACATCCCTATTTAGCATTCACTATTTGATAATAATATGACAGTCAAAATTATAACATGGATGGTTAATCTGTTTATTGAAATGAAATGTTTTCTTTGATTAATAAAAAAAATTATTTATCAATCATTATTTTGTAAACAATTTAGTGACTAAAAATATACTATGAAAAGGTAACCATCCTTACTCATAGAAAATCCATAAAAAATTCTAAAGTCAGACGAGGTCAAATTTGAAGGAGAGAATTTGCATTTTTTAGGCGATGTTCTCTCCATTAGAGATATACACTTAGTTATGATACCAATAAAATATATTGAAAATATTATACTTAGAAAATAATTATTAATACAAATCCAAATATGTATCTTAACAATATAAATATCATGTCCTTAAATAGCCTATATTACATGGAAATAATTGGGCAAAAATCATGGATTGCTTAAATCTATTTATAAACAACAAGTAGTAAAATTGTTAATCATGAATTCGATTCTATCACCAAGTAAGTTGGTTTCTAATTTCTAATTTAGATCCATCATAACTATGGATCTACTAAACCCTAAGAAATATAAAATCCCTTAGCATCTCAATATTTTCTCCCTCTTAACATTTCAATTTTACCTTCACTAGCCAACAAAAATAATAAAAAAATTAAACTAATGTAAAATTTTTATTTTAACATATAAGTTTTTTTACCCAGTTAAATGTTTATAGGACATTACATTAAAACATCTCTACTATCACCTCTAGAGGAAAAGACTAGCCTCTTGAAATTAATTTGGGGAGATTAAATTTGTCGATATTTCTTGAAGTTCCCATAAAAAATATTAACTCAAAGGAACTACATGTGTAACTAGAACTATATCCCCCAAATTGTTTAGGAGATTGATTGAGTCTATCACCAAGTCAGTTGTACGATAAATATCTTAAGAATTATCCCCTTGAACTTCACTTGAGGAGATTAACTTGGTCTATCGTTGTTGAGGTCCACATACTTTAATTTCAATTGTGGAGATTAACTTGGTCCGTATTTGTTGAAGTGCAAATAACAAAATTAACATTTAAGGGAATACATGGGTAACTATCAACTATATCCCCTAGGTTCTGAGGAGATTGATTGACATTGTGGGAAAGTCAACTTTATTCTAACTATCCTAACAATTAACCAGTTGAAATTCACTTTCGGAGATTAAATTGGTCCATCTTTGTTGATGTACACATAAAAAAGTTAACATCCAAGGGAATAATGGGTAGCTAGTAGCTATATCCCCCTAGTTTTCGAGGAGATTGTTTCTCAACCATATCACACCCTGATATCTCACATGACCCCCTGAAGGTACCATATGAATATAATTACCAGACTCATAATTATTATTATGTTTATTTGACAACTTATCCTCTATCATCTATATGGATGAGACCCATTCAACTAGAGCTTGTGTCACCACCTCAAGCTACCATTGAATACAAATACCCCAATAATTATTCCTGTGTTTTAATTTAACAACTTTATCCTCCTTTATCTCTATGCATGTCAGGGATTACATCCACACTACAACATTTATTCCTAAATAACAATCCTTACAACAATCCTTCTAATTTACAACTTAGACCAAACACTATAGAGTCTCACCTCAATCGATCCTTCATCTCATCTCTATGTTTCTCATTGTTGCAATCATCACGAGTCTTGTATGCGAATGGATGCAAGTTTCTCCCACTTTTGACAAAACAATTTACCACATATTTCATGTTTACCTTGGATATCTCTATGCATATGAAAATATGAGCTCCTTATTGTGGCTTGACTATCCTTACCACAACCTAGATTTTCTATGTGCATCTCTCCTCATCCCATGTACAATATTATAACCTCTAGTGCATAGGGTGTTATTCCCTCAACTCTGATACCACTAATATAAAAATAAAAATATTTAAAAACATAATATAAACACATTAAGGAAAGAAAACATCGATGTCATAAATTATCGTTGAAATCCTTGATGGAAAGATAATTGCTAATAATAAATCTCTTATTATTTGACCCAAAGGAATTCCACAATGCAGTTAACATTTCCTTTGAATAGGCTACATTACATGAAATTACCTTGGGAAAATTCACGGATTAAAAAAATATTTATCCCTTTTAAACCAAAAACAGTACACCTATTAATGAATCTATAAAATTTAATTTGTGAGTGTGTCAACTTTACCCTAACAATCCTAACACTACAACTCTAAGCATAATCAAATTTCAATCCATATCTCTAGTGAAAATAAAATTCAATTTTATTCCATACTCCTTATAGGTAATTTAATCCATGTGAGTATTATAATTTTTCATGCATCAAAAAAGGATTTGATCCACTTCCCTTTGAGACTTGTCATGGTTGGCTACATTGGTCGAAGAATTTCTGGAGAAAATGAGGCGAGTAGTATTTTATCAAGAGATCAATATCCTCAATCTCCTTAGTTATTTTTCCTTTGCAAGTCTACTAATATTTAGATTATTCTCATAGAGTGGCCACTTCTCTTTAATAGAAGTTTCTTACTGCTAAGGTTCCAATTATTTCTACAAGTGTAGACTTGATTTCTCTTTCTCAACTCACACATTATGTCGGTGGATAAATCCAATTCCGATTTTCATCCTTGGTTACAATGATCTTATTATATAAAGTATTGATGCTTAGTTGGAATATATGAATATTGATGGGAATTTTTTTAATTAGAATGGTGAGGTTCCTTTATCAAAGAAACCTATTTATAAAACAATTGTTAAAGTGGAGATGCATACCGTACAATCCAATTAGTATGCTAATGAGTTCAACGTATTTTAGGATAGTAATAGGGAATATATAAAAAGAAGATAAAATATTCAACATCATGTGGTGATTTTATATTTCCTTCATTACATATAGATGAGGAAACATTTTTTTTTTTTTTTTAAATTAGGAGGAAAAGGGGAATTCTCTAAATTCATACTAGGGTTAAAGGTATAGATATGGTTATGTTCTATGCAACATAGAATCAATAAAATCACTTTCCATTAATATGGCACCTAACATATTGTTGGTCTATTAGGCTATTTATAATTATGGATATTTTATTTTAGCACAAATTATAAGGATCGAGCTAATACCCTTTATGGCTCGATTTTTCTTCTCTCCTTGTATATTTTAGGATCTCTATTGAATTTTTTTTCTCATCACTTTGGAAAATACTTGACCCTAGATGATAAACACAATTTCCTGCATCCAAATCTAAGAGTCTCTCTATAGGATGATTTTAAGAAAAGGTTTCCCACACTTATTGTAGTGATGACTAAAAATGAAGTACTACATCAAAAGAAGGTATATAATTTGAAATTTACTAATTCCTTTTTTTATTTCCAGTCATAGCATCATCTCATCCAATATTATCCCCATTTTAACCCCACTCTATGTGCTCCTAGATCATCAATAGGTGTGGGTGCTTTAGTAACTTTCGCACAACCTCATAAGGAAGGTTATTCAATTGGATTAATGCATGTTTCCAAGGAAGGTAACTTTGTTCATGTGTTACAGGATATTCCTTATTTTTCCTTTAGATTTGTTTCAAATCCATATGAAGTAGTGGAAGAGATGTCTAAAAAATGTGTTGGAAGCTTGATACAACATATAATTTCCAATAGCTCTAGTGGTCCTCTATTCAACCCTTTTGAACATACCATATAGACAACTTTCGTGAGTGATAGTGTTGAAATTTATAGTATTGAGATTGATTAGGGCTAGAAACTTGAAATTTAAAAGTAATAAGAACTAGAGTACCTATTATTGAAATACTATGGAGTTTCATATGGGCTCCATGAGATATGCACTGAAGGTTATATATTTTAAGGAGTATGATACCCACTCCCTTAACAAGGGGGCTTCTTCCTTGTTGATAAATAATAAGTTTATCTCATTGTAAAATACCTTAGTCCATGAATGAATCTCTCTTTTTTTCATGAAATGTGTGAGAGATGATGATCCTAGGTAGGAAGCTAGTGGTTCGAGGATATTTGCAGAGATTTCAGAAAAATATATTTATTTTATAAGACATTAATATAGTTAGATTTAAACTTCACAATCATATGGGTTATGTCTGCAGTGGTCATTTATATGAAACAAATCATGATTAAGGGAGAGGAAGGATCATGTTAACCATTTCACCATTTTCTCCTAATTTTGTTATAACATCAGCTAGTTATCCAACTAATTGATGTGTGTGGATTAATATTTTGTTTGATGATATATTGTGTATTTTTTTTTACGCATCAAACATTAGCTCTAATGACCCTCACCTATATAAATGGATAGATACCTCTCTTCTAGATACAAAATGGATTAATGTAGTTCAATTTAATATGATCGAATGGAATGGTGGTAAGGGAGGAGGCGTTGATTCAATGTTTAGAAATGTAGAGAAACGTGCCTAGTATAAATATAAAACATCCATATCACAATTTGATATAAATTTGGGTGAGAAAAGGTCTGATTGTTTAAAATGTTTTAGTTAGATCAATAGAATACATGGCACCACTAGTGTTCATGTGAGCTTGGACAAACTATTTGGATTGAGTGATGTCATATGATTTATAGTAATATACATCTAGTTGAGGTGTTTATTGATGTTACGAGTCCAAATTACCTTCCCATTATGACTTCTATTTCGATAATACATTTGGTGGAATTGAAAACCTCGTCTGTATTCAAGTTTAATGTCTCACATCTAGATTTTCCATATTTTGTACAATGGTTCATAAGGTTTGAAATGTCATTCCTTGTACTCAAGTAGATGGAGGTTGGATATTATGGTGGTAAATGGAAACTACCCATTATAGGGAATTTACACGGGGGTGGAGTTTCTCAATTATGTGAAACTATAAGGGAGATATTTAGGAGGCTTGAAAAAAACTAGAAGTGGTAATTATTCTATTGGAGGAATATTTACATAACATTCCAATCCAATAATGCAAAATACACTATGGTATTGTAGCACATAAGGAGGAGTATATTTTTATATGGTATAAAATTAATGCCTAATGATAATGGATTTAATATCGTGATGATGATTCCAAGGTATTCTCTGAATTTATTTAGAAGAGAGTGGTTGTTGATAGGGTTCCTGATCTACACTAAATGGATGGAACTCTAGAGGATAACCCAACTAAGATTCAACGTATTTTGGGTAGCCATTTTGAAAATATTTTCTTTCCACACTCTCATTTAATTAATATTTTTTCTAGTGATCCATGGAAATTATGAAGATAAAATATGCTAAGTGAGAGTGTCACTTACCAGACAGTTAGAAGAGAATTATTCCTATCCCTATAGATAAATCATCTCAATTAGGGACCAAATTCCAATGTACATAAATCACTATCCATATAACGACATGAACAATCAAGAGCATCCTGACTTGCCATGACGAACACAAGGTCCAAATGGTATGTTAAAGTTACTATGTGTTTTGTTGCATTTAAAGGTTAGAAAATGTATATATGTGGTATTGATTTCCAAAGTTGTGTGATGTAGATATAGCACCGGTGAAACCAACACGACACATAGGCTAATCCATATAGAGATGAGGGTTGATCGACGTTGTAACTTAGATTAGAAAATTATGCTCCACTGTAATAACTTCGTCATAAGTTTGGCGTGCTACTAACCAGGGTGACTAACTGCGAGTGATATGATTTATAAGATAAGCATACTAATTAGTGCATGAATATTCCCTTATAGTGATCAGGTATCATGCAACCCATAGTGATGGTTGGTCAGGAAATTCAAGACCTATAGGCTGGTGGTATGGAGCTATTGGCTTGAGAGCATCCAAATGACAGTTACTAGGGATAGGGACATGTGGGTACCATTTTTGGTATTGTAAAATTCTTATGAGAATGTTGGATTTATTAAGAATAGTGGACTCCAAACACTTATATGTTTTGATATAATGATACATAATATGGTTATGCATATTTTGTGATGATTATCGTACGCCATTTTTTAATGTTTATGTTTTCCTTCTTGCATGTGATAAATTCCAATCTACAATTTTCTTTGTAATGGTATCTACCTAGTGATTTTTGGCTATGGTAAAATGACTGAATGTAATTAATTCCAATTCATGTGAAAAAAACATTAAAACGTACATATTTCCTTAATAGGAAAGGATTGTGCACATCATATAAAATCCATTAAATAGCATGAAAAGCAAAAAAAAATCTAAACAAACATCAAGGTGAATGATGCGACCTTCAAGGGAATCGGTTAAGAAACCTATCACAACATAATATTCAGCTTGGTTATTGGTGTCATATCTAATGCATATGCCATTGGAGTGAACTTGCAAATGCAGAGGCTTGAAAATGAACAAATTTGTTGAGGTAAGATTCTTGAAGAAGCGACTCACGCTATCGACGTAACCCATATGAGGTGTGGGTGGTGGATTCATCTAAAAGACGCAAGAAGGAAATGAATGATATGATTGGGGGGGGGGAGGGGGTGCAAGCTACCTAAATGAAAAAAATAAAAAATATACACACATTTGATTCGGAAACGCTATGGGTATAATTTCTTCAGGTAGAGGAAATTATGAGGGTTGGGAAATATTTGTCCATTGAAATGTTCTTAAAGGTATGTCTCCTTTCCCAAAAAATTACAAATTATGTAAGGGGCTATCCATAATGTTTCAAACTTCCCATGCCACAAGATATCATCAGCTTGGTCATAAAGAAGAAAAAGGTCACCTTCGTGAAAGGTATGAGGGTGGACTTTTTGGTCATACTAATATTTGGTGCACTTTTTGGCCACTTCAATCGTTTATAATGCAGCATGACAATCTTTATTGGCATGCTCAAGCATGATAGGTGGTTGTTACAAAGGCTAAGTGTACGAGAGGATTTAAACAACAAGGTGGAGGGACGGTATTTCACACTCGATTGATAAGACTTCCTGGAAAGGAGTAAACCCAGTGGTAGTTTTAACAGAGGTTCTAGAAGGCCCTCAAATTAGGGAAGAGAATAAGGTTCCAGTTGTTCTTTCTTTATTCATCATCCATTGAAGCGTAGTTTTAAGTGTTTTATTGACCATTTAAACTTGGAAATTTCCTTGGGGGTATTAAGATGATGAATATTGATGTTCAAATCCAAACATATAAGATAGCTCACGCCAGATCTCATTTTTGATTTGTCGGCCATGGTAAAAAAATTAATTGTTTTGGAACCTGGAATCAAGCTATAATATGATTGAAAATGAATAGGGTTGTAGTAGCCATACTATTATTGAAAGTAAGCATGGATTCAACCCATTTCGCAAATTATTTGATGACCCTTTTGGTTATTATCATATGGGGGCTGACTGCATGAAGTGAATAGCCCATTTACCGAAAGGACTAGATGTGATGATGGAATGGAGGGGAGCAAGTGGACCTTGTCCCTTAGGGATGAGTAAATAGGGGGGAAATGTTTTACTACCTCAATCCAATCACTGATGAGACAAATGCCAAAAGTAAGTACCATGTATGATTTTCTGGGCAGTGGCCATTATGGAGATATGACAACCACAAGCAACATCGTGGGCGGAATTTAGCACTTTCTCAGCTTTAGCATGCGTGAGACAACAATAAAGGACAATGTCGACACAATGACGATAGGGATTTTCACCGATCAGGAGGTAGTGAGGGGATTGATGTTGAATACATCTTTGATCATCGTGGTTAAGTGGGGGTGAATATATGGATTCACAAATAAGTGAGGATATATCCATACCAAGGATCATCTGAGGTGATGGAAAAGAAGTGTTTGTCTAGAATATGATCATTAACCAATGGATCTAGTATACTAGTAGGAAGAAATGAATTTAGCGAGGGCCAAACATTTCTTAATCTTGGGTGTGAAAAATTCTAGATTGAATTGTTGAAAAATAATGATCCAACATACATACTTTTCGTTGATGATCCATTGACTCAACAGGAAGGCCATGGCTATGGAGTTGGTCACAACTCTAGAGGTACACGTAAGGATATGTTGACGAAGCTTTTAAATAGAGAACACAAGGGGACCATTGAGGTCTTTACTTACATAGTATATGACATATTATAGGTCTTCCTACATTAGGACCCCGATGAAAAAATCAGCAGAATATGAGATATATAGGAAGATGTCCCTGTAATATTCAAAAATTTCCACATCATATTTGGAATATTAGAGTCCTTGATTTTCTTAATAAAGTAAGTAAATAAAAGAGTGGAGAGACACACAAACCTCAAAGATGAATAAAATCCACTTTCAATGTGTGTATGTGGATATTTTATATCTAAATCTAGAACATGGAGTAGTGGGGAAACTCTATTTATGGACATCATGTCTGATTTATGAGATAGACTATGGAGGATGAAACGGTAATATAAGATCATGGATCTCAAATATAAAATCATGAGGATCTTTGATAAGGTCAACTGAGATCATAGTGCATTCAAAGAAGATCATGAAGCACTTATGATAAGATAGTGGAGGAAGTGGTGCATTTAATGCATGCACGATGGAGAGGGTAATCTCCCCATATGAATATGATGGAGGAGATGGATCAACAGCACAGTCAAACATGGAGACTTTTTCCACATGTACAGTGCAGATTTGGAGTGGGCCTAGGCTATGGAAGGCTCATGCATATAATGAAGGTGAAGGCACAATGGAAGGCATGATTTGGATAATTAATTTCTTGATCTGTTTAGATCTATATTTGTCTTAGGACATTTCTATGCAGACTTGGGCTACTTAGCAAAGTTTACAGTGTTTTCTAGAACAAGGTTTTCACGAGCGGGAATCCCACCTCTTTATTTGAGTGATCTCTAAGGAAGATGATTGTTCTTCATTCCATATCAGGCATTGGTGCCATCCTTAGGAGATTGTTTCTAGCATTCAGCTAGGAAACCAATGGAGGATTCATCCTACCACCTTGTTCTTCAGATCCAATCTTTCAGGAGTAGCAGATCTACATATGGCATTTAGGCCATTGGGTTTTACCTCCATGCAGCAACAGTCCCTTCAAGGATTGTGCAGTTCAGTCTTGTAGATCTATTGGAGGAAGGAAGTTTCTAGTATTTCAGCTAAAATCAGATGGATAAACTCCTCACATTGGTTCTACTGTTTCCATCACTTAGGATTTGATTTACCATATCTAGCAGTAGGCTAAAGAGCCTTCCTCTATGACAGTGTATTTTTTTGAAGCTGTTGTTCATATAATAGCTATTTTCAGTGGAGGAGATTGGAGGAGCTAGATCTTGAACTTTTAGCCCAATGATCTAGTGAAGGAATCAACCCTTCTTGCATAGATCTGATTGTACATCATTATAGCTATCATACTATGATATCTAGCTTCAGATCTACATTCCCAGCAACATATATGTGAAGCCCTAAGAGGAAGGTTTTCTTAGACTTACATATTTGAGAAGCCCCTCCTGGGTTATCTTGGGAATCCATCAGAGAGTCGAGATCTATAACTTCAGCATCATTGGAACTCCCATTCTACCTAGAT
This sequence comes from Pinus albicaulis, assembly GCA_034641835.2. Classification (NCBI taxonomy): domain Eukaryota; kingdom Viridiplantae; phylum Streptophyta; class Pinopsida; order Pinales; family Pinaceae; genus Pinus; species Pinus albicaulis. Next base: position 139,405,920 of record CM076581.1, read on the forward strand.
CCAAATTTTTATCTTTCAGGTAGTTGCACTCCCTACATTTGTAGTAGGCACAGCGTAGTATACCTTCCAGTAGAGAAAAATTTATGTAGTCCCTCTTGGGATATCATTGCAGGGTCATTCTAGGCTACTCTTGTGGCTTGAGTGTGATGCAGGGGCATTATACACTAGCTAGCAATGTAGGAGGTTTTGTCCACATGTTGTGGCTAGGAGGGTTCAAAATCATTGAATTGTAGCAGCTAGGTGTTAATACCTCAGCTGACTGTTTCATTTAGATCAGTTAGAGTTAGTAGAAGTCAAATAGTTTAGCCCATCTGTCATGTTTTAGTTATTTGAGTAAATTGTAATTAGGCCTTTGATTTTCAAAATGTTCCTCACCGAGGAACCGAAGAGACACATTGTAATGTATATAAATTGTATTCCTCGGATGTATTGAGAAAAAAGGATAGAATTCGGCAACAAAATCTGTGTTAAAAATTTGCTTCCGGTTGAATGAATTTCAGTTCCTGTTGATTATCAAACTGTCTTGAATTGGTATTTGTGAGGAAATTTGCTTAACTGTGAGGCGATTGAACTCTATGCGTATATAATTTCTAAATGGAACTGTTGTACAGTCTCCGCATCCCTTTGTCTATTGTTTCTCTCAATTTTTTTGAACGAGTTCTGTTGAATTAAACCCCAAGCACAGATGAGGTCTATGGAAAATCATGGTCGTTGAACTCTGGTGAATGATAGTGGAAATCCCGCTTAATAAAGAGATAACTTTGTTTTATTTTTAATTGAATCCTGAACCAGGGCCAGACCTGAGTTAGTGAATACAGAGGATAGCATAACCTGACTTATACCGGGGTCAACCACTCTTCTAAAACCGTGGGTGGATTTGCGAAATCAGACTGCCATATCGCACCGATTTTCGTGAGATAAGTGGTATTTTCGAATTGGGAGCGATTCCATAGAACATTTGACACGTGTCCCTAAGAAGCATTGCAAAACCACCCTTTCACGTGCCATCACACGCTAATGTTCGACTAGGGAGGCCGTGCGATATCGCTGAACGTCGTCGATCTGGAGGGAAGCCATCGGATGGTGGTCGTATTCGAAAGATGCACAAAGGATAACCAAGGTATGATGTGAGTATTTGATTGGGCCATTGATTATATATGTGGGCCCGACCCCTAAAGTTGCTTGGTTAAGAAAGGCATCGGGAGATATAATTTAATTTTAAAGTTGTTGATTATGTTTATTTGTCAAATTTCTCAAATTTGACAAATAAAATTACGAGAAGTCATGGAAGACCACGTGGCGAGGAATTGAGTCAATTTAGGTGAAAATGTTGATAGAGCGACAATAGCAGACCAACTCTCCTTGGGGGTCCAAATTCAGTTTTGTTGCTGTCAATTGTGGTATCAGAGCGTTTTCAAGTTTTATTTGCAGAAAATTAACATGGCAATCCGAGTTGGTAGAGGTGCTAGCAAAAGGAGAGGTGGACCCGTTGCCAATGCATAAGTGTTGGGAATTTTGTAGAGGTTCGAGGCCAGAATGGATGCAATGGAGAAAAGATAGCCCAGAGATCCTGAAGACATTAGTGAACCTGAATTAGAAGAAGTTGAAGAAAATGTTGAGATTTCTCTTGACTTGAGGCTCCTTAGAACTGTTTTGGGGTCTCCAGTGAAGCCCAGAATTGAAATGTCGAGTTTTACAAGGGGACTAAATCCAAAAGAGCTAGTAGACTGGATTAATGAAATGAACAAGTGCTTCAATTATGAAGAAATGAGCGAGGATAAAAAGGTAAAGTTTGCAGTAAGAAAGCTGAAGGGACATGCTGCACTTTGGTAGGATGGAGTGTAGGCAGAAAGAAGGAGAGTTGGAAAGAAGCCTATCAAGAGCTAGACCAAAATGGTGGCTAAGTTAAAAGTTAAATTCTTACCTAGTGATTATCATCTAACATTGTTTAGGAAAATGCAGAACCTGAGACAGAGGTTGTTGAAAGTAAAAGAATACACAGAAGAATTCTATAGAGTAAGCATAAGAGATGGGAAATTTCAAGACACACCAGAGAAGACTGCCAGATATGTGAATGGTCTCAAGCTAGAGATCCAAGATGAGATTGGTATTCTATCTCCTAAGACAGTTGAAGAGGCCTATCAGATGGCCTTGAAAGCAGAAGAGAAAATTCTGAGGAAGCAGTCTGCCAAAAAGAGAGGTACTTTTCATGGAAAGGGAAGTCAGGGTGGTAGAGGAAAGCCTACTACACCCAGGGATGGAGCTAATAGTAGCTCACCTCAAAATTCATCTACAAAGGATGATGCAAGGGGCGGAAGGGGTTCTTACAGAGGAAAAGGAAGAGGAGGCAGAGACAGAGGCAGAGGTAGAGAATTGAGGTGCTACAGATGTCAGGAAGTGGGACATAAGCACTATGAGTGTCCAAAGAATGTGGGTGCTGGTTGAAGAAATGTTGTTGTTGCCCAAGCTAGAGAAGAGGTAGAAATTGAAGAAGAAATCCTACCAGAGAGGGGAGAGTCCTTGGTGGTTAATAAGGTCCTATTGAAGAAAACCAGAGAGGTCACTAAACCTGCAGAAAGGAATACTTTGTTTAGGAGCATAAGCAAAGTCCAAGGAAAATGCTGCCAGCTAGTCATTGATAGTGGAAGCACAGACAATCTGGTTTCCACTGAGGTGATAGAGAAGTTGAAGCTGAAGACAAGGGAGCATCCAACTCCCTACAGGGTGTCCTGGCTGCATAAAGGGCACCAGCTGATTGTAAAGGAACAGTGTGGGATAGAGATGCAAATGGGAAAATACAAAGATAAGGTCCTTTGTGATGTAATGCCCATGGATGTGTGTCATATACTGCTGGGTAGACCTTGGCGGTTCGATAGAGAAGCAGTGCATTATGGCAAGAAGAACACTTACAACTTCTTTAAGGATGGGGTACATCATACATTGATACCCATGGAAGAAGGAGAGCCATCAAGTAGAGTGATTGATCCAAAGACCTTGTTGCTGAGCGGGAAGGAATATCCGCAGTAGATAGAAGAATAAAAGGTAAGCTTTGCTTTAGTTTCCAAACCTAAGGTAGTTCTTACTTCTACAAAGATTTCTAATTTGCCAATAGAAATCCAAGAGATGTTAGACAATTATTGTGACATTGTTGTGGATGATTTACTTGATGAGCTACCACCTGTGAGGAAGATCAGCCATCAGTTAGATTTTATCCCTGGTTCAAATCTTCCAAATAAGGTAGCCTACAGAATGAATCCCACAGAAAATTAGGAAATTAGGAGACAAGTACAGGAATTGGTGGACAAGGGACTGATCAGAGAAAGTTTGAGTCCATGTGTAGTACCAGAAGTATTGAGCCCAAAGAAATATGGAGGCTGGAGAATGTGTACTGATTCCAGAGAAATCAATAAGATAACAATCAGGTACATATTCCCTTTTCCCAGAGTTGAGGATTTAATGGATTGTTTGAGTGGTGCTAAATATTTTTCAAAGATAGATTTAAAAAGTGGGTATCATCAGATTAGAATAAGAGAGGGTGATGAGTGGAAAACTACCTTTAAAAAAAATGAAGGACTGTATGAATGGATGGTAATGCCTTTTGGGTTGTCAAATTCACCTAGCACTTTTATGAGACTTATGAATGAAGTGTTGAAAGAATTCATTGGTAAATTTGTGATAGTGTATCTGGATGATATATTAGTTTTCAGCAAAACTAAAGAAGAACATTTAAGGCGTCTTAATTATGTCTTGAAGAAGCTGCACCAAGAGAAACTGCTGATAAACTTAAAGAAATGCTCATTCATGAAGGAAGAGTTGGTGTATTTGGGTTTTTTTGTTTCTGCAGAGGGATTGAAGATGGACCCAGAGAAGGTTAAGGCAATTGTGGAGTGGCCTTCACCCAGGAATGTCTTTGAGGTAAGAAGTTTCCATGGACTTGCCAGTTTTTACAAAAAGTTTATAAGAAACTTCAGTAAGATTAATGCACCCATCATTGAGACAATAAAGAAGAGAAAACAACCATTTAAGTGGACTGTTGAAGCAAAAAAAAACTTTAAACCTTTGAAGCAAAATATAACTGAAAAGCTTGTTTTGATTCTGCCTAATTTTACTAAACCATTTCAAGTGAAGTGTGATGCCAGTGGGGAGGCCATCGAAGCTATGTTGAGTCAGGATGCTAGGCCTATAGCCTATTTCATTGAAAAACTAAATGACACCAGAAGGAAGCATTCCTCTTATGAGAAGGAATTCTACGCAGTTGTCCAAGCATTGAAAAAGTGGAGACATTATTTGATGTCCAAGGAATTTGTATTATATTCTGATAATCATGCTTTGCAGTATATTGTACAATAGCCCAAGTTGAATCAGAAGCATGCCAAATGGGTTGAGTATCTCCAAGGTTTCAACTTTGTTTTGAAACGTATAAGTGGCCAAGAAAATAAAGTAGTTGATGCTTTGAGTAGGAGGCACATACTTGTTCAAGAAACCAATTTAGAAGTTGTAGGATTTGATTTCCTCAAGGAACTGTATAAAATAGATTCAGATTTTAAGGAAGCATTTGAGGCATGCTGTAATCCTGTTCTAACAGATAGAAGCCACTGGTTGGACTATTTCTTGCAGGAGGACTTACTATTCAAAAGAAACCAACTGTGTATACCAAAATGTTCCATGAGAGAAAATTTGATCAAGGAGAAGCATAGTGGTGGACTTTTTGGACACTTTTGTACTGATAAAACTTATGAGTAGTTGAGTCACTTTTATTATTGGCCCAAGATGAGAACAGAAGTGGAAAATTTTGTGAAGAATTGAAAAATCTGTCAATATGCCAAAGGAAGGAGCCATAATGCAAGATTGTAGACTCCCTTGCCTATTCCAGACAGGCCTCGGGACTTGGTGAGTATGGATTTTGTTCTAGGATTTCCCAAGACTCAGAGAGGGAATGATGTAGTCTTTGTTGTAGTGTACAGATTATCCAAAATGGCACATTTTATTCCATGCTATAAAACTAGTGATGCCACCCATGTTGCTAACTTGTTTTTCAAGGAAGTGGTTAGGTTGCATGGGTTTCCCAAGAGCATTGTTTCATACAGAGACACCATATTTGTGGGCCATTTTTGGAGGAAAATGTGGAAGAAACTTGGTACCAAACTAAGTTTCAGCTCAACTTATCATCCTCAGACTGATGGACAAACTGAGGTAGTGAATAGGAGTCTAGGAAATTTGTTGAGAAGTCTTGTAGGAGAGCATCCCAAGAAGTGGGATCATATTTTTCCCAGGAAGAATATGCATATAATGACTCACCAAATAGGAGCACAGGGAAGATCCCATTCCATATTATCTATGGAATTCACCCCAGGGGAATATCAGAGTTAAGAAATCTGGGAAGGGCAGAGATGAGAAGTGCTGATGGTGAAGAATTTGCTTCAGAGATCCAAGCCATACATGAACAAGTGAAATAGAAATTACAAGGCAGCAGCACCAAATAGAAGGGCATAGAAGACTTGTGCAGAAAAGAAGTTCATTTTGAAGTAGGAGATCTAGTTTTGGCACACTTGAGAAAGGAGAGATTCCCAAAGAAGAAGTATAATAAACTGAAGTTCAAAAAGATTGGGCCATGCAAGATACTTAGAAAGTTTTCTGTGAATGCTTATGAGATTGAATTTCCACCTGATGTTGGAATATCTCCCATTTTTAATGTTGCATATTTGTACAAGTATGAAGATGATGGTGAAGAAGAAAGATCAGCAGACAAGGAACAGATTGAGTGGGAAAAGCAGCTACCTCCAGCACAACCATTGCAACTAGAGAAGATATTGGATACAATATTGTTCAAGAAGACCAGAGGACAACAATACTTTCAGTACTTAATAAAATGGAAGGACAAGCCAGAGGAAGATGCCACTTGGATGACTAGAAGAATGTTGCAGAGGATAGGAATATCAGTGGAAGAGCTCATGGACAGGAGTCCATGAAGAAAATTTCCCTCGGGAGTCTGATGCAGGGGCATTAGACACTAGCCAAAATTGTAGTAGGTTTTGTCCACATGTTGTGGCTAGGAGGGTTCAAAATCATTGAATTGTAACAGCTAGGTGTCAATACCTCAGTTGACTGTTTCATTTAGATCAGTTTGAGTTAGTAGAAGTCGACTAGTTTAGCCCATCTATCATGTTTCAGTTATTTGAGTAAATTGTAATTGGGCCTTTGATTTTCAAAATGGTCCTCACCGAGGAACCAAAGAGACATATTGTAATGTATATAGATTGTATTCCTCAGATGTATTGAGAAAAGAAGAGAGAATTCAACAATAAAATCTGTGTGTTAAGCAGTTGCTTCTGGTTGAATGAATTTCAGTTTCTGTTGATTATCAAACTATCTTGAATTGGTATTTGTGAGGAAATTTTTTTAACTGTGAGGCGATTGAACTCTGTGCATATATAATTTCTGAATGGAACTATTGTACAATCTCTGCATCCCTCTGTCTACTGTTTCTCCCAATTTGTTCGAACGAGTTCTATTGAATTAAACCCCAACCAAAGACAAGGTCTATGTAAAATCATGGTTGTTGAACTCTGGTGAATGATAGTGGAAATCCCGCTTAATAAAGAGATAAATTTGTTTTATTGTTAATTGAATGCTGAACCAGTGCCAGACCTGACTTAGTGAATATGGAGGATAGCGTAACCCGACTTAAACCAGGGTCAACCACTGTTCCAAAACTTCAGGTGGATTTGCGAAACCAGACTGCCATATCGCATTGCTTTTCGTGAGATAAGTGGTATTTTTGAATTGGGAGTGATTCCATAGAACAGTTGACACGTGTCCCTAAGCAGCGTTGTAAAACCGCCCTTTCGTGTGCCATCGCGTGCTAATTTTCGACTAGGGAGGCCGTGCGATATCGCTGAACACTGTCGATCTAGAGGGAAGCCATCGGACGGTGGTCGTATTCGGAAGATGCACGAAGGATAACCAAGGTATGGTGTGAGTATTTGATTGGGCCAATGATTATATATGTGGGCCCGAGGCCTAAGTTTGCTTGGTTAAGAAAGGCGTCGGGAGATATAATTTAATTTTAAAGTTGTTGATTATGTTTATTTGTCAAATTTCTTGAATTTGAAAAATAAAATTACGAGAAGTCGTGGAAGATCACGTGGCGAGGAATTGATTCAATTGAGGTGAAAATGCTGACAGAGCGACAATACAAGACCAGCTCTCCTTGGGGGTCATAATTCAATTTTGTTGCTATCAGAGTGTCTCATATTTTGAGCACTATTGTACTTGCTTTTTCACCTCCCAATTAGTAAAATGGCTCAACTATTTCTGTGCATTCTGCTATGTATTTAGATCTATGGTTTACGTTGCTGCAGTTCTTATATTTTGTTTCAGTATTACTGCATTTTCCCTTTTGGGATATTACAGTGGTATCAGAGCATGATCTTTCACTTAGTCTGTTGACACTTCATCTTTTACATCCAAAGAAGAAGCAGATATATGAGATCTATCATGGAGGATGATAATTATGCCACTAGCTTTTGTAGATCTATGCAAGATATCTCCAAGGAGGTCAATCAAATGAAGGAGGAAAGGCAGAAATAATTTCCAAGAAGAATACTTGATGAGGAAGACCCAAGCAATTTCTATAAGAAAAGAAGAAAACCGGAGAATCATAGATCTCCTCATAGATCCACTATGCCCACTTTCTTTGGAGAAAGTGAAAGGTATAGAAATGAAGAAAGGAATGAACTTGAGACTCATGAGACTTTCAGCCTATATATTAAAGAGTACAAAGAACAGTCTATAGAATTCAAGGAGAAGCTAACTCTCCAACAATTCTTCAAAATCAAAGAAGAAAGAGGATCCTATAGCAGCAATAGAAGGAAGAGGCATAATAGATTCTATTTTCCTACCTTTGATGGATCTTCCTCAAGCACTGTTAAGGCTTGGAGGAGACAGTTAGATACATTTTTTAGGATACATCTTGTAGGTGAAGGAGAGGTTGTTCAAATTGAAGCACTTCATCTCTTAGGTGAAGCCAATGATTGGTGGTTTGGTCACATGGAGCATGCAAAGGTGACTCAATATTCATATTTCTTTCACAAGTTGAGGAAGGAATTTTATGTGATAAAACCATAGATGTGTCACCAAGTGACATTTCCTATGGAAAAAAAGGAGGATGTCAATCTTGTCACTCTGGATAAGAAGTCACTACATTCACCACAGTTGAAAAAGTACCTGCATCCGGAGAAGAGATATTTGCAACTTTACAAGATGGTCTTGTGCTCTTGACACATAGATTGCCATGCATGATTCAAGAGATGCATGGGGAAGAGGAGGGAGATTCCAGCACTGGTACATTTGGAGAAGACCAACCATCACTCACCAACAGTTGGAGACACTATTGTTCCGATTGGAGGAACTCTTGTGTTCTGGAAAGATATCTCCACACATCAGTTTATCCAAGGTATGCATGAACTTTCATCATATTATGTTTCAGGGCCAATGCATAGCCAAGGGCTAGAACAAAATGTTGATTTGAAGCAACAATATATCACAATCCAGAGGACCTTTCATCTAATCAAGAAGGATATTAAGGACTATCCTAGTTCATCATTGTTGAGCTACATTCAACCCTTTGAGTTGAGGTGTAGAGTTTCAGAAAATGGGATGAGCAAGATCCTATGCACAATAGTTGGTTATGAGATCAGTATTGTGCCTTTCTTTGAGACAGAACATGTATTACCCTACAGATCTATAGTGCTTTCACTTAGTAGCTGTGAAAATGAAGAGGCCCCATCATTCTTGGAGCATTCTGAAGGTAGCTTCACTCATGAAGCAATGGAGGTAAAGATGAAAAATGGTAGACATCTTGAGATGAGGAAACTTTTCTCGCTTCTAGATGATCCTTTCTCTATGAGCACCTCAAAGTGCAAAGAGAAAATTCTACCTGCAGTAGATCCAAAAATTCATTGGTTTTGGAGGGCCTTTCATGAAAAGAGAATCTCATTAAGAGATCTCATTGGAGGCGCACTTCAACATTTCATGAAGTGAAAATTTCTTCATCACTTTGGGGGAGATGGTATTCTATAAAGGGGGGATACCATGATTATGCAGCACATCACTCATCATCCATATTGGGGTGACTATGTGAGGATGATAAGCAAGGGGTTGCATGACCACTTGCAGATTTATGACATGGGCCATCAAGCTTGGTTACGTTGGATACCCTTGGGAGATTTTTGTCACTACCCAAAGGCTCCTATTTTTTTGATTCATGCTTTGAAGAACACTTATGAAATGAAGAAGGAGGCATGGCTGTGCTAGATGCTCTTGGGTGAGTATGGTTACCACCCAATAGCTCATATTTTTTTGATTCATGCCTTGTATACCAATGTTAAAATGCAGCAAAAGAAGGCATGTTCATTTTCGTTTCCCTTGAGAGAGTTTGGCCACCACATGACATCTCCTATGTCTATGTGTTTTGTATTGGGTAAAGCTTGGCATGATGCTTTCATGATGTGCATGGATGGTGCTTATTTGTATTGGGCTGATGTGACATTACTTATGTCAATTATTATGTTCTTGCTCCATGATGCACATGAGGAGGATAGAAAGTAGAAAGGTCTCTTGTTGCTTTGGTTGCTTTTGGGGGAGTTTGGCTTCTCCATCTTACATGGAGGAGATGGAGGATGGCAAAAAAGGGCCTTACTTCGGTGGTTACTATTAGGAGAATATGATTTGATATATTTTCCTACACATATAACTCCTTCCCTTGTTATTTTGCATAACGTTGGAATGATGCTTGGATCCAACAAGTCCAACAAGGCTAAGGATGAGAGCATATCAATGCTAAATCAAAATCATAAAGCTTGGGATGGAGAGATGTATTGTGAGATGGGGTTTTTCCTTTGTCGAAAGAGCCACTTTATTTTACGTATCTCATGTATTAATGATGAATTTGGAACTCATATGGTTGTCACTTGGTACTTCATGATGGAAGGAGTACATCTAACCATACAGTTGGAGGTCATTCTATATGTTTTTGAAAGACAACTTTGAAAACAAAAATGCATATCACATTGTAGCAAATAGAGGAAGCCTTACTTATGTGGATGCCATTTGGAGGGGAATAGATGGCTTTGCATGTACTTTTTGAGTTGCCTAGGGATAAGAAACATTTTTCCGGGGGGGGGGACTGTAATATTCCCAAATTTCCACATCATATTTGGAATATTAAATTTCTTGATTTTCTTAATAAATTAAGTAAATAAAAGGATGGATGGACCCACAAACCTCAAAGATGAATAAAATCCACTTTCAATGTGTGTATGTGGATATTTTAGATCTAGATATAGAACATGGAGTAGTGGAGAAACTCTATTTATGGAGATCATGTCTTATTTATGAGATAGACTATGGAGGATGAAACAGTCAAATAAGATCATGGATCTCAAATATAAAATCATGAGGATCTTTGATAAGGTCAACTGAGATCATAGTGCATTCAAAGTAGATCATGAAGCACTTATGATAAGATAGTGGAGGAAGTGGTGCATTTAATGCATGCATGATGGAGAGTGTGATCACCCCATATGAACATGATGGAGGACATGGATCAATAGCGCAATCAAACATGGATAATTTTTCCACATGTACAACATAGATTTGGAGTGGGCCTAGGCTATGGAAGGCTCATGCATATAATGAAGGTGAATGCGTAATGGAAGGCATGATTTGGATTATTCATTTCTTGATCTGTTTAGATATAGATTTTTCTTAGGAAATTTCTATGGAGACTTGGGATATTTAGCAGAGTTTGTAGTGTTGTTTAGCACAGGGTGTTCTTGAACGGGAATCCCACCTCATTAATTGAGTGATCTCTAAGGCAGAGGATTGTTTTTCATTCCATATCAGGAATTGGTGCCATCTTCAGGAGGTTGTTTCTAGCATTCAGCTAGGAAACCAATGGAGGATTTATCCTACAACCTTGTTCTTCAGATCCAGACTTTCAGGATCCACCTTTTCAGGAGCAACAACAGTCCCTTCAAGGATTATGAAGTTCAATATTGTAGATGTATTGGAAAAATGAATTTTCCAGTACTTTAGCTGGAAATGTTGTGAGGGATAACCTTCTCACATTGGATCTATTGTTTCCATCACTCAGGAGTTGATTTTCCATATCTAGCAGTAGGCTAAAGAGCCTCCCTCTCTGATAGCATAGTTTTCTGAAGCTATTATTCATACAGCAGCTATTTTCAGTGGAAGGATATTGAATGAGCTATATATTGAGCTTTTAGCCCAAGGATCTAGTGAAGGGATCAACCCTTCTTGCCTAGATCTGATTGTACATCATTGCAGCCATCATACTATCAGATCTAGCTTCAGATCTGCATTCCTAGCAACATATATGTGAAGCCCTAAGAGTAAGTTTGTCTTATACCTACAGATATGAGAAACCCCTCTTGGGTTATCTTGGGAATCCATAATAAAGCCTAGATTTATAATTTCAGCATCATCAGAGCTCCCATTCTGCCTAGATTTGACTTTTTATCTTTCAGGCAATTGTAGTCCCTATATTTGTAGCAGGGACAATGCAATATACCTTCCAGCAGAGTAGCAAAGTAGCAGTTCCTCTTGGGATATCATTGGAGGGTCATTCTAGGCTACTCTTGTGACTTGAGTGTCTCATGTTTTGAGCACTATTGTACTTGTTTTTTCATCTCCCAATTAATAAAATGGCTCAGCTATTTCTATGCATTCTGCTATGTATTTAGATATATTGTTTACTTTGTTGTAGTTCTTATATTGTGTTTCAGTATTACTGCATATTCGCTTTTTGGATATTACAGTCCCTTTCGAGGTTAGGTGGAATGGTAAAGGAAGTAGAAGTGAGATAATGTTTGAGGGCATCAAAGACTATTGAGCTTCATGATCCCAAATGAATGAAATAGTAGATTGTTAAATTTAGATAAAAATGGTGTTTTATGCTTGATGCAATTTTACTTCAATATTTCATAGGCCGAATACAAGATAGCAATCAAATAAACTTGAAAGTAAAATACCGATAGAACACATGAATAGATCAATAGAAGACACGCCAAATATAGATCATATTTACAATTCCTTATGTCCAACAAAGATATTAGATATTGTTGCGTTACAGCGGTCAGCAGGATGCTTCAACTGGAAATGTCTTTCTTGGTTAGTGAGAAATTTCATGTGTCACACCCACAACCCTCAAATAAATATGACCACGATTCAATGAAAGAAACTAGGGCTTTAGTCAAACAACCAATAATTCTTCAATTTTAGCACCCAGCTATATGACCTCCTAAAATCGGAATTTCTACAAAATGTTGAGGTCAAACGACCAAGGGTTGATGACAGTCAATGCTGGTGAGCACTGTAGCAAAAAATCACTAAACATATCAGTGCAGGAAATAGCAAAAAACCTTAAACAAATTAGCGCATAAAATAGTAGCAAACCCTAAAAATATCAGCGTCAAAAACAACAACAAGCCCTAAATAGATCAACATGAAAAAACAATAGCAATCCCTAAATAAATTAGTGTAGAAAACAAAAGCGAACCCTAAATAGATCAATGCCGCAAAGAGTAGCTTCACTCCACATGTGTGAGAAGAGAAAGGCCTCCAAAGGCCATCGAACCAATCAGATGAAAAAGAGTGAATGTGTGATGAGATGTGTAGAAAATGACCTCCAATGTAATATTCCTAAATTAGCATGCAACTAATTGGAATATTAATTTTTATTTTGACATGTTGCTAGAAAAATAAATGGTTAAGGAGGCCTGTAAATCTTTTTAGTAGGCATAAAATCTCTCTTAATGTGAAAGGGGATCATATTCATAGCTAGATAAATCCCCTTCATGTGGGAACAAGGCTAATGCATGTGGACAAGGTATAGTTTGACCAAGTAAACAAATTTAGTATGGAGGGAGTGGATCATTAATAGAGATAACCCAGTGGGAATATGGATAAATTTATATAGTTACAATAAATCCACCTCGAGTATGGAAGAAGACATTTCATGGAGATCTAGTCAAGGTTGACTAAATCAAACATCGATGTTATGGAGGAGTGGCATTGATGATGGGACATCGCAGTTTTGGAGGGAGACTAACTGAATGATGAAGGAAACCCTAATGAGTGGGACCCAAGGTGAGAAGGCTCACATTTTTTATAAGGAAGATGATGGCAGCCATATGAGGTTAGCTTATGATTATGATTTTCTAAATATATGGTTCATTTAGACATATACCTTTCTCTGGCTATTTAGCTGAGATTGAATCTTGTTTAGCATTGGGTATTCCTGATCGGGAATCCCACCTCTTCCATTGAGGGGCTCTTGGAGGAGTCTCGCACCAAATTTTCCACTATCTAGCTTAAGGCCAAGCTTCACCTTTCCTTGATAGTGCAAGTCCTATTGAGGGTTTGGTTGTTTCAGTAAACTGCATCAAGTGGAAACTAGATCTCTAGATCTAGGCCATTTCAGTGCTCATTTTCAGTGGAGGAGGTTTCTACTCCATTGGGAGGAGAATATTGAAGGAATTTAGACTCATTTTCAGATCTTGGGATCAGGCCAACTAAATTTTGATCACTACAACGCATTATAGATCCCGAACTCTGTAATTTTTTAAGGTGCAGTTGCAGGGTAGTTTAGCACACCATTTGGAGAGCTGATTTTCTGAGTGTTGGGGATCTGCCCTTCACTTTGGAGATCTATTAGAGGAGGCTATTCTATTGCATATATCAGATTGGACACACTTTCCAAATCTTTAATTTTCATTGGATTTGCAGCCTTAGATCTCAGATCTACACTTTGTGATTGGTGTTTTGCTGAAAACCCCAAGGGGGTTCATTACAGGAGTTTGTATAGTGCATGGATATGATATAGATCTATCTTTTTATGCACATAGCAACCCTATATCTGATGTACAATCTACTACTATTGCAAAAGTAATAATTTAACACTGTCAAGGTATTCCATCTTCTATATATGGTTGCAACCCCTCTTTTTGCATAATTTTTGGGCTATTATGGTTTGGGAGGCTTGTTTAACTAAGCTACCATGATTTGTTTCAGATATCCTTTTGTATTTGAATGTTATAATGTATAAATGAATGGATCCATGGCTGCATTTAACTATTTTTGCATACATCTCTAAAAAATGTGTTTTTAGTGCATGTATTGTGGATTTTCCCATTTGGGAATATTACAGTGGTATCAAAGCATAACCTTGGCTCGGCCTGTGAGTTTTAGCCAATATGCTATAAGAAGAAGAAGAGAAGGAGAAAGAGATCATAATGATCGAAGGAATGAAATTAATCTCATGTTTTTTAAGATTTAAGAAGGGCCTCACCAAGGAGGTCAAGGAAAGAAAAATGGAGACAAGAAGTGAAACCACATTAGGGTTTCAAGATGAGGAAGGTCCATGTACTTCCTATCAACAAAAAGAAGATTTGGTATTGCATAGAGCTCCAAAGAAACATGCTATGGCCTTTTATTTTGAAGAAAAGAGGCATAGATATGGAGAACACTTAGATCATGAGATTCTAAGTGAGTATTTTGCAGAATATAAGTCTCAATGTAGAGCTTTCAAGGAGAATCTAACTCTCCCACAATTAATTCAACTCAAAGAAGAAAGGGGAACTTGCAGCAATAGAAGAAAAGAGGGCAATAGATTTCTATTGTCTACCTTTGATGGGTCATCTGCATGCACAACAAGGGCATGGAGAATAAGATTGGATGCATTTTTCTTGCTACATCCAGTAATAGAGAAAGAATTTGTTGAGATTGCAGCGCTGCACCTTGAGGGTGAAGGAAACATTTGGTTGTTCAGCCATTTGAGTCATGCAAGTGTGATTGCATTTACAAATTTTTCTCAAAGGTTGATAAAAAAGTTTGACAAGAAGAAATCAGAGGAGAAGAAGCCTTCACCACCACTTGCTACAAGAGCACTTACATCAGGAGAATGAACACTTGCACCTTTGCAAAGTAGTCTTGATCTGTTGACCTCTAGAGTCCCATGTACCATTTTGGAGATGCATGAGAAGGAAGAGACTTGTACTAGTGCAGATGTAGCCTTAGAAGTGTAGCCATCATCATCAACAGTTGGGGAAGCCATCACTCCGGAAGGAGGAACGTTTGTAGCAATACAAGATGTTCCCAAGTTTCACCAAGGTATGTATAAGTTTCCACTTTCTATTATTTCAACACATCTTATGGATGGTTATGGAAAAATGTCATTGCATGACCAAGCGTCAAAAAATATTGTTGATTTGGAGCAACATAATTTCACTACGTTGTGCAGCCTTGATTTGTTCAATGAGAAGATATACAGTCTTCCTAGTGCATCATTGTTGAGCTACACACAATTCTTGGCGTTGGAGTGTATATTCTTGGAGGATGGGATGAGTATTGTCTTGAAAAATACAATACATAACTATGTGTTCAGTGTTGAGCATGATCTTGAGATAGAAGATGCACCATTATGGAGATCAACAATGTTGTCATTGAGTAACAATGATGAGTTGGGGGCCCAACTATTATTGGAGCATTCCAATGACCTTTATACATGCCTAGCAGAGGATACACAGATGGCTGATGAGGGACATCTTATCTTCCATTATTATGATGGATATTTCTTCATGAGCACTTCACTGCTCAATGAGATGATTTTTCCTTTAGTATATTTGGATTATTATGGGGTCAAATTTTTCATTGATGAGTGGTCTTCATTGGGAGATATTTAGGAGATTTCATTTCAACATCCCATGAAATGCAAAGAGAAAAATATGATTTTGGAGGATGGTATTCTCCATTGGAGGAATGCCACTTTTGGACATGATGATATACATTCACCATTTGTTTTATGGGTGAGATTGATGAGCAACAGGTTGGGAAACCACTTGCATATTTATGACACTGGGTAGCAGGAGGGAAGATTGCATTGGTTACTCTTGAAAGAGTTTGGTCATCCTGTGACACATTCTATTTCAAAGATTTGGTTGGTGGATGGACCTTGGCATGACACTTACATCGTATGTTAGCAAGGATTTTTGATGTATTGGGGTGATATGATGTCTTTTATATCAATGATCATGTTGTTGCTCCACAATTTATATGGTGATGGTGTGGGGAGGAAACAAGAGTTGTTTTTTCTTTGGTTGTTCTTCAGAGAGTATGGGTTGATCTTCTCCCATACTTTGCATGATGTTGCAGGAGTAGGAGATGGCACTATCGTGGTGCAAAGGGGATTATCCTTACTCTTGAAGGATCGGGAGGTACTTCCACTTTTGAATAAATCTCACATATATAGAAGCATTATGATGGATGACTTTGACATATGATATGCCAAAGGATGGAGCTATGAGATGAAAGTAGCCTTGTCACAAAGGCCAACAGCGTTGTCACTTGGGAGCTTGGGTTTGTTGATGGAGTGTACCTAGGATCACTTCACATATGATGCACTTGATGGGCATGAAGGAGATGAGAGTGATGGATTTGTGGATGGAGACATCTATTTCCATGATATCATCTTCTTGACTTGGATTTTCAAGCATAAGAAGAAAGATCTACTTGCAGCACATAGCTCATTCCTCTTCATGGGACTATGTCATAACACTATGGAGGGCTCATCCATGGGTCTTATTATCAGATTACTCTCAATACACGGTAACAATTGTGTTTTTTCACTTATTGATTATCCAACACAATATTTTCATTCTCTTACCATCTCTATACAATGAATTTCTCCACAAGAGGGAAAGCCTCTATTTGGGCTTCATGGTCATTTTGGGACCAACATCTATGATGGAGAGATTCATTTCTTGTATGGATTTGGGAAAGTGTTGTACTATCTCCTATATGCTCAGTTGACATACAATGCCATTTACTATTTACTAGTAGATGAGATAACATTCACAACTAGAAAACTGTTTGAAGACAACTTGCCATATCATATTCTAAAACTACAGTGGGTGAAACTGCACTATGACTACTTGAGAAAATGTTGGTACCTTCCAGAACTATGTAAAACCTTCAATAATTCTCTTATTGGGATTCCATATGATGATAATGTCATCTTCATTTTGTATGGGATGATTTGGGCAGGAACCAAAGGGTGGATCTTTGAGGA
Source organism: Pinus albicaulis (assembly GCA_034641835.2). Taxonomy (NCBI): domain Eukaryota; kingdom Viridiplantae; phylum Streptophyta; class Pinopsida; order Pinales; family Pinaceae; genus Pinus; species Pinus albicaulis. The sequence goes on from CM076581.1 coordinate 139,423,069, forward strand.
CCCTATTGCCTTTTTGCTCCACGAAGGCAACATTATTGCAGCCCATATTCAGTAGCAGCTCTACAAGTATCATAAGTCAAGAGACAGACAACGTGGGATGGAAATTTTGATCCCACATATTCAGCTATGCAGCCCACCTTCTTTGCAGGAACCTAAGGTGGAGGAGATGTTTCAGGAGTTACCATGTTGGAGGGTGACTCACTTTTTATGGATGATAGATTGGGGATGGAGGCTTCACATGGGGATGATGGTTCCCAATATATTTCAGATTCAATGCCTCAAGAAGGCCTCTAGACCACATACAGTTGTTTCCATGTATACCCCACTTTTTCATAATGAGATCCATTTGGATTTTTCTCTGAAGGCATACTTACACACATGGGAGGAACAACTTGAGAACATACTGATGAGAAATCATATTTTTATTTTGGGGAAATTATCACCTGAGGATGATACAGGAGGAAGATGAGAGGCTCTTTAGTTCTATCCTTTTAGTTTCTTGACGACAAGAAACATTTGGGAGGGGAGGACTGTAATATTCCTAAATTAGCATGCAGCTAATTGGAATATTAATTTTTCTTTTGACATGTTATTAGAAGAATATATGGGTAAGGAGGCCCATAAATATTTTTAGTAGGCATAAAATCTCTCTTAATGTGAAAAGGGATCATATTCATAGCTAGATAAAGCACCTTCATGTGTTAACAAGTCTAATTCATGTGGACAAGGTCAAGTTTCACCAAGTCAACAAATCTAGTATGGAGGGAGTGGATCATTAATAGAGATAACCTAGTGGGAATATGGATCAGTTTAGATAGCTAGAATAAAGCCACCTTGAGTATGGACGAATAAATTTCATGGAGATCTAGTCAAGGTTGACCAAATCAAAAAGTGTTGTTATGGAGGAGTGGCATGGATGATGGGACAACACAGTTTTGGAGAGAGACTAACTGCATGATGAAGGAAACCCTAATTAGTGGGGCCCGAGGTGAGAAGGCTCAAATTGTTTATAAGGAATAGGATGGCAGACATATGAGGTTAGATTATTATTATGATTTTCTAAATATATGGTCTGTTTAGACATATACCTTTCTCTGGCTGTTTAGCTGAGATTGAATGTTGTTTAGCATTGGGTGGTCTTGATCGGGAATCCCATGTCATGCATTGAGAATCTCTTGTAGGAGTCTTGCACCATGTTGTCCACTATCTGGCTTAAGGTAAAGCTTCACCTTTCTTTGACAACACATATCCTGTTGAGGGTTTGGTAATTTCAGTAAGCTGCAACAAGTGGAAACTAGATCTCTAGATCTAAGCCATTTCAATGCTCATTTTCAGTGGAATAGGTTTCTACTCCATTGGGAGGACAGTATTGAAGGAATTGAGCCTCATTTCTAGATACTAGCATCAAGCCAAGTACATTTTTATCCCTACAACGTAGTATAGATTTACAACTGAGTAATCTCTGAAGGTGCAATTGCAGGGTGGTTCATCACACCATTTGGAGAGGTGATTTTGTGAGTGTTGGGGATCTTCCCTTCACTTTGGAGATATATTGGAGGAGGCTATTCTATTGCATATATCATATTAGCCACACTTTCAAAATTTGTAATTTTCAGTGGATCTGGAGTCTTAGATCTCAGATCTACACTTTGTGAGTGGTTTTTTACTGAAAACTGCAAGGGGGTTCATTAGAGGAGTCTGTATAGTGCATGGATCTGATATAGATCTAAATTTAAATGCACATAGTAGATCTGGGTCTGATGTAAAATATAATGTTATTGCATAAGTAATAAAATAACACTGTTAGGGTATTCCAGCTTTTATACATGGTTGCAACCCTTTTTTTTTCATGATTTTTTGGCTACTATAGCTTGGGAGGCTCTTTTAACTAAGATACCATGATTTGTTTCAGATCTCCTTTTTTATTTAGATGTTATAATGTATAAATGAATGGATCCATGGGCTGCATTTAAACATTTTTTCATATGTATCAGAAAAATGCATTTTTAGTGCATGTATTGCTGATTTACCCATTTGTGAATATTACAACCAAGTCCCTCAGATTTATATCCATTGATGTGGGTGTGTTACACATATCTTAGGCATGTGGTATAAATATTTTTTACCTTGCACATGTGGAAAATAAATTCAAAATCAATGTTCTGGTAATCTTATTAAGATGATCTTTTAGATCAATCATGCACCTCTCCGAGAGAGGAATCCAAAACAAATATGACCATCATCATATGAGAAGTGCAACATGGAGTTTAGACCTAGTTTCCCAAAATTAACACTCCCTGTCAACTAAGGAGAACTCCATCTGTCCACAAGTGCCATCCATCATGTACCAAACCAAACATCATGCGTCATCTCGTTGTAACATTTTTTTCTGGCTCTTTATTTTTGATAGACAAAATGTGAGTCATAAAGACATCACACACAGCTGACCCGAAGTCAGCTTAGAGGTAAAAACCTCTCTTGGAATCAAAAGAGTCTCCTACTAACTCGAAGTTAGTTTATTGACCCGAAGTGATTGTAGAGGATAAAACCTCAATAGACTCAAAAGAGTCACACATTAACTTGAAGTTAGTTTAACGACCCAAAGTCAGTTTGAAGGTAAGAACCTCATCATACTTTATCCCAAATCAAGGTGTTGGACATGTGCCATCCTAGAAATAGTCAGCATGGCAATCTCTGATGTATCCATCGGTCTTACTATTGTCTCTATCCACATTTCCCACCTCATTCTCCGAAGGATAGGTACCTTCCATGTGTCTAGAACTCCATGGGTAGAATGCGTCTGGGGCATATATCAGAGTGAGGCGAACCAACTCAATATCATAACGATGGGGAAAAAGCACAATAAGGTTTGGCAAGCTTAGCCCCGTACATGCTTATAGCTCCAAGAAGCTATCCCCAAGCCCCTTGGAGCTCCCAGAGCACATAGTCCATGATTCCAAGCTCCTCATGGATGTTTAGGAACTTGAGCTTCCCCAGGGGTTGAGTGATAATATCTACGACCTGCTCATTAGTTCCTATATGATCAAGCATTATGGACCCTCACTCTACCATGTCTCGAACAAAGTGGTACCTGATATCGGTATCCTGGATCAATCGTGGAACACAGGATTCTCAAAAAGACAAATCCCACTTTGGTTATCACAAACGATAATGGTGGTATCTAGCACATGCTCAAAAAAATCACTGAATAGCTTTTGTAACCAAATAGCTTCACAACATGCCATACTCGTTGCAATGTATCCAGTCTTAGTAGTGCTCAAAGCCACCGACTTCTACTTCCTTCTCATCCAAGATATCAAAGCATAAATCAAGGTGAAGAAACATCGAGATGTTATATTGTGATCTACCACACTACGAGCCTAATCGGCATCGGTATATCTATGGAGTCTCAAACTACTGAAAATGTATCTCAACCCCTGGTTAATTGTGCCCCGAAGATATTGCTTAGTCAATTTAGTGTCCTAATTGTTAACATTAATTATCAACCAGGATTTGTAACTTTGATGAAGTGTGATGCACTATATGTGACTAAGTGTCCCCTTTTCTTGCTTCATTGTTTTAATGTTTTATTGTTGATTTGGGGTTTTATGTTTTGATCCTTAGTATTCCACTCTAAACTAGAAAGATAAGACTAAATATAATCAAAAAGGAAGAAAAGGAAATGTTGTAAAAGGTGTTAATCTTCTATGAAAGAAAACAGAGTCTTATGGACAATTTTGAAGTCTAATTTCTAATCAAGGAAAGGTCAAACTAGAAAACCTAATCCATGGATCTTACAACTTAATTGAAAATTCAAGAAATGAAAACATTTGATATCGCAAAACATTACATCTGAATCTTATTCATTTAGCCATTCTTACAAATTCTATTTAATTTCAAGTTTAATTAGAATGTTTCTGAAAGAGATTAATTGCAATGGAATGAGGGTCTTCTATATAAACTGATTAAGAAAATGACATGAAATAAAACGCTAGAGAGTTACTCTGTCTATAAGTCGCTCACTATTCTTCAATAGATTGAATTCAATTAGACTCAACAACTGTAAATTAGGAAAGAAAATGTCATGAAATAAAATGCTAGACAACTACTGTGTCTGTAAGTCGCTAACTATTATTCAATAGATGGAACTCAGTTACATAAAGTAATTTCAGACTATGAAAGAAATCTAAAAAGTAGAAAGCAAAGAGAGATGTCAAACAGAAATTGAAATAACTTAGCTAGAAAACATAAGAAACCTCCTTAGAGAGCAGAGGCCCTCTGCTACCAATTCGGTGAAATTATTTAGCTCCTTAAGGTTGTAATCAAAACAACATCAAAGGCTAATCTCCTTTATTAAAAACAGTGTTTGATAAAAACAGAGTATCACTGTAATTATGAATATGCTACTAACCGTACCTTCTCAGCTCTATAGATCTTAAGTTATATGCAAATTACATAACTAATGTCGAACATAAATAGGTACAGATGTAATATTCAAATTATAATTGGATTGGAATTATTTTAAGACTCATGATTTGCTGCAAAGAAAATTAGGAATCCTAATTCTTGTAGAAAATGGTCTCCTTGACTCTTGCCTTGACTATTGGATTAGACACCTCCAACTTTCGATTCAATCCTCATGGATAGGAAGGAATTATGTAGAGAAGATTTGAGAACTACCCATGTGTGCCTTTTCTTCAATTGACACCTGCATCATACTTAAACACAAAAATAGCTACAAAACACTTGTCTGGCTACGGAATGTCTGTATGCTGTAGCTAAACTACTCAAAATTGTTAAAACGGCAAAAACCATATAAATACAACATGTTAATCATTTGTATGTAACCTTTAAGAAATCCTAATCATTCTTCATTGATTCTAGGCTTATGAAGTGATAAAATAATGATGAAATGAAGTGAAGGTTTGTAAAAGAAAAGGAAATTCTAGGGATCAAGATACCCCCACTAGAAAACTATTGCATGTCCTCGTGCAATTTCATCAAAACTTATTCCATGTTCTCTAAAACCTCTGCTACAACATCCAGCCTTATGTTTCTACTTGTTTCACTAGTTAGTGTCATTCTGGGTTTCTTCATGAGTAATTTAAACCTGATATTTATGAGGGCTCTGTTCAATTTCTTATTCCTCTTCTTTAGCTTCCTGTTTTCTTTGTGCAATGTCCCCATTTGGAAAGTGAGAGTATTATTCATAGAATTCTTCAATTTAACTTGTTCTCTGAAGATTTCATTCTCATTCTTAATGTGTTTATTCAGTATCTCCAATTCATAATTATCTTTCTTCAGGGCTTCTATTGGAGGTTTTTGTGGACTAAGGGATCTTTCTTGATTTTCTCAGGCCTTTCTTTCCAAAGATTCCACATAATCATAAATTTGTTGTTAAGCTAGATCTATATCAGGAGCTCCTCTATTAGGGTCTTCTTCAAACTGATGTAAAGGAGATCTATCAACTAGTGTTTGAACCAGATTTTCTTCATATTCAACATTTATAATTCCTATTTTCTTAACCAATGTCTTTTTCATTATTCCTTTGAGTCTATAACTTCTCCTTAACTTTGGTGGATTTTCATTTTCTTCATTAGTATATTCACTTGTTATATTCTCTTTTCTTTAGACCCTAATCTGTTTTCTAATCTCTATCAACTTTTCAGAAATCAATTCTTCATTCACTTCTTCTGATGGTGTATCATGTTTATTTTCAATAGCTTTATCAGTTTTTCTTCTTCTTCTTCTCCTAACATTTTCTTCTTTAGATGATGTTTCTTATCGGTCTTGAAAATGATTTCTTAAAATAAACTCTTCCCAATTATCTCCTATTTTCTTCAAGTGGAATTCAATCAGCATTTTTACTAAGCCATGGTGGTGAAGTGTAATTTCTAGAAATTGAACCCTCTTTTAAACATTTGAAGCCATTATTTTCAAGCTATTGAGTAAAAATAAAGGTAGATTTATCTCTCCATCATCTACGAAATTCATTCACAACCTGATATGGTAAACATACATTGTACCGAATCTACCTTCACATGTTATAAATTTTTCAAAATTAATAACATGTTTCTCCATTTACTTGTTAATGTTGTGCTTGAAATTTCCTTTCTAAATATTTTAATGTCAATACCTATATTCTTCAGTATTTGTTTCCAAGATCCATTATGAAACTCCTTATTCTTGAACCATCGTTCTCCTTGTCTTGGAAATTCTGTGGTTTCAGCTACAAATGATTCTATTATTGTGAACTTAATTTCTCCAATTTCCACTTCTGCTCCATCAAATGATCTAGAAAATGTTTTTTTAATCTCTTTATGGAAGCCATTGAATTTTTATACAAAAATTAACCATCCAACTTGTTGTAATAACCCTTTGACTTGTGGGTATCTTTCCAAATAATTGACTCCAATTGGTTCTGTTCTTACAATTAACCCCATTTCTTCTCTGTATAATTTAGTTTCCTTTCTTCACTTTAGGGTCTGATGCTCTGTTTCTGTACCTGCTTCTTTGTGCCTGAAGATAGAGTAGTTGTAGAATGATGTCTCACCCTAGAATTACTTCTCCGTGTCTACAAATGGATCGGCTACAAAGTGTGATGGAGGTGAGCGAATGATGGAGGTAATAAAGTTGAGGGCTTGATATAGTGTGAAATGGATATGGATCTGCGGAAGGATTTATGATGATATTTAGAATCATAAGTGAATAATACGATCTCAGAAAAACGTGGCCCAATAGGTCACGTCTAAGATTATGACCGTTAGTCACTTAATTAATGATTTTAATGATGAACCATTATGGAGTGTAGGGTAAGGGATATGGTCAAGGTGTTTTATGATAAAGGGAGATCAATTCGAATGATAGATTTACTTAGGAGACATATGATTATGCATATTGTATCTTTTTCATGTTTTATATTTTTTTCTATCAAAATAACTTTGCACAATTTACCTCAGAATATTTGACTTTGCTGTTTGTTGTGTTTGTTCTTCATTTTGTGGAATATTGATCTTTTAGAATAGAGCTCCATATTCTCTCTTTTTAATCATATTTTATTTGTTGAAATAGGCTGCAGAGTCAGATTATCTGTAGAACATAATCAACTACAGAATGGATAGCTATAGAATGTACCTGTCAAAATAATATGAATTATGGATATGGAGTGGAATAGGATGGAATATGAGTATGGAATGGAATGGAATATGAGTATGGAGTAATAATTTTATGGAAATGGAAATTGAATGAAGTGAAGTATGGAGTGAAAAATGGATTTCCAATTTCTGTTTTGCAATCATGAATACTTAGTTACATAAAAAGAAAAATTGAAAGTATAGGATGTCAGAAAATTCTGATATTCACCCTGCACTTTTTGCATAAATATGCAAATCACTGATTGGTTTTTATATTTATACTTTTTTGTTTTTTTTAGATTATTAAAGAAAAATACAAACTAAGTTAGTGAAGAAGAAGAATTTTTCTTCACTAACTTCATATCAATGTTATGTTGGAATTTTCTGACAAATTATTTTAAAAGTGGTTTATGATATACCTTTAGTCTATGTCCATTTACAAGAAATGATACCTTCTCCTCATCTATTGTTCTGATATTTATTGCTCCATTTTCAAAGATTTTCTCAATTTCATATGGCCCAAGCCAATGCGTTTGAAATTTACCTTGAAAATCCTTGAATTTTGAATCAAACAAGAGTGCCTAGTCACCTTCTTGAAATTTCTTTTCTTTAATATATTTGTCATGCCATTTAGTCCTTTGTTGTTGGAATATGCTTGTTCTTTGGATTGCATCATGCCTGATCTCATCTAGTTCATTAATTTTCTCTAGTCTGTGCTTCTATGCTTCTATCAAATCAAGTCCTAGTTGGACTTCCATATTGAAATTTTTGATTTGAAACTCTATGGGGAACATGACGTGTTTTCCATAAACAAGTTCATAAGGAGTGTGTCCTGTTGTGTTTCTCCATGTAGTTCTATAGGCCCATAAGGCTTCAGGAAGCCTCTCTGCCCAATCTCTTCTATGTAGATGAATAGTCTTTGTAAGAATCCCTTTGATCACCTTATTAGTAGATTCAACTTGGCCATTTGCTTTTGGATGGTAGGGAGTAGATTTCCTGTGCTTAATTTTATATTTCTCTACCATTTTCTCCACCAAATTTGATGTGAATTGAGCTCCTTGATCTGTGACAATTTCTCTTGGAACACCAAAACGAGTAAAAATATCCTCAAAAAGAAAATTGACTACAGATAATTCATTAGCAAAAGGTAATGCCTTGGCCTCTACACATTTGGTGACATAATCAATGAAAACTAGGATATACTTCTTTTGTTTTGATGGAGGATTAATAGGTCCTACAAAATCTAAAGACCATTTTTCAAAAAGTTGAATATGTACCTGAGGTTGAAATGGAATTTCATTTGAAGGAGAAGTTTTCCCTACCCTTTAGCAATTGTCACACCTTATGACATATTCTTTTCCATCTTTGAAGATGGATGGCCAATAATATACTAAATGAAGGATTTTATAGGTTTTCCTCTTATCAGCAAAATGTCCACCATAGGGTTCATCATGACATGCCTTAAGAATTTCAGGCATCTCATCTTCTTGAACACATCTTCTCATAATAAGGTCTAGACCTGTCTTATATAATTCGTTAACAACCCATGAAAACCTTGCACTATCATGACTGATTCTTATTTTCTCTCTAGCATTCATAACTGAAGGAAACTTTCCTGAAACTAAATAATTGCTAATGTCTGCAAACTGTGGATTCTGAGTAGTTATTGCAAAGAGATATTCATCAGGGAATTTGTATTCAACTAGAGTATTGTCTTTAATATTTTGGATTCTAGATAGGAAATCAGCCACTATATTTTGTTTTTCAGGCCTATCTATAATGGTGATCTTAAATTCTTGTAAAAGCAATTACCATCTTATGACTCTACCATTAGTGACTGATTTATTCATTAAATACCTAATTGCAGAGTGATATGTGTGAACAAAGGTTTCATAGCCTATTATATAATGTATGAACTTATTTATAGCATGAACAAAATTTAAGAATTATTTTTCAGTTAGAGTATAATTCAACTCTGGAGGAGTCAAATTTTCACTTGTAGCGTAGATGGCATAAGGGATCATGTTTTTTTGTCCTAACATAGCTCCTAGAGTTGTATCTGAGGCATCTGTTGATATATCAAAAGTTAATTTCCAGTTATATCCCCTTAAAATGGGTGCTTCAGAGATTTTTGTTTTCTAGGTTTCAAATGCTAACTGGCAATCAGAATTCCATTTGAATTCACAGTCTTTGGTGAGTAATTTGAAAAGTGGAGATGCTATGTTGGTGAATTTTTCTATAAATATTTTATAGTTTCATGTAGATCCTAGAAAAATTCTAACATCTTATTGACAACTTGGAACTAATAGTCTAGAGATGACTTCAAATTTTGACTCATCTACTCTAATTCCATCTCCTGAGATATGATGTCCTAGAAAAATTCCTTGAGTAATCATCATGAAGCATTTCTCATGACTTAATGAAAGGTTTTTTTTTACACATTTTCAGAACTTTTTCCAAGTTTTCTAAAGCTTCTTCAAATGTAGTACCATAGACTATAAAGTCATCCATGTACACTTCTACACAATCATGTATTAGATCTGAAAATATTCCTAGTACTGCCATTTGGAATGTTGCAGGTGCATTGCATAGTCCAAAAGGTGGTACTTGATAGGCATAAGTTCCCCAAGGACAGGTAAATGTGGTTTTATCTTGATCTTTAAGCGCAACTTGAATTTGATTATAACCACTGAAACCATCCAAAAATGAAAAGTACCTTTTGCCTGCTAATGTATCTAACACTTGATCTATAAAAGGTAAAGGAAAATGATCTTTAAGAGTAGATTTATTTAATTCTCAGTACTCAATGCATACCCTCCATTTAAAAATTTTCTTGGCTACAATCACCAAAGGAGAAACCCATTGAATATCTAAAATGGGATAAATAAAGTTGACATTTAGCAATTTTTGCAACTCTTCTTTAACAGTCTCCCTAAGGTTTTGATTCATCCTTCTTTGAGGCTGTCTGATTGGTTTACAATTTTCCTCTATGTAGAGATGATGAGTGCAAGTCTTAGGGTTAATCCCTTTCATGTCAGTGTATTCCCATGCATATGCAGAGGAATGTCTTTGTAATATTTTGACTAGCTCTTCTTGTTGAAATTTTTCCAGGTTTTTATTTATATTCAAGGTTTTTCCTAGAAATATTTCAATTGTAGAGCTTCAAAATTCTTCCATAGAGTAAAGAGATATTTATCTTGATGACAAAAATTCAATATTGGATTCTTATTGAAATTTCTCGTTTTTATATTCTAAAGAAGATTCATAATTTTCTAGGACATTTAGAATTTGAATATCTTCACTAATATTTGAAATAGTGAAGAGAGGTTGCATATCTCCTTCATCATCAATCTATGGATTTTCATCTATTTATGTGATTGTTCTTGCTGGAGGATACAAAGTGAATTTATTGGTTGAACTACCATCAGAGATGTACATATCACCAGATCTACAACTTATGAAAGCATCACTTGTAGCTAACCAAGGTCTTCCTAGTATAATAGGATGTCCTCCTAGATCATTTTTAGGAGTTAGGATCATGAAATCCATAGGATACTCCCAAGAATCTAAGGACACTAGAATGTCTTCTAATACCCCATCTAGTTTAATTACAGATATATCTGCTAACTGTAGTAATGTGGGTGTATAAATAATATTAGGAAGTTTTAGTTTTTCCATGATTTTCTTACTCATGATATTTATTTTTTCCTCTAGATCAATTAATGTGTTTGGAATTTTAGTTCCATTGATATGTGTTTTGACAACTGGGCTTCTGGGATCTCGATATTTTGGAATGGAAATCTTTCCCATCATTATATCTGCTATTTTTCCTACCAGTTGTATTTTCTTTATCTCTTTTATTTTTCTTCCTATTTTTTTCATACTCAACTCCTTTATTGTTTTGGATAAGATTGGGATTTCCTTGATTGCTTGTAATAATGGAATTTTAATAAAAATATTTCTCAATTCATCTAGGAAATCATAGTTAGGCATCATAATTTCTTTCTCTACACCTTTATCAATTTGTAATCTTTCAGGAAAAGGAGGTGTAGTAGTAGATGTTGATGGTTTTTCTAACATAGGAGTTGAAATCATTGGTTATTTTTGTTTTTCTTTTTCAATATTTTGGTTTTGAAGAGATGTACTTTCTTCAAGACTTTTATTAACCTGTAGAGAATCTTCCTCAGAATTGTTTTGTTCTTGTATGATTACAGAAGGTTTATTCTTTAAAAGTATCCTTCAAGACCTAAGTTGAACATCATTAAGGTCTAGAGGAGTAACCAAATAGGTTGTAAATTATTGACCTTCTATCATATAGGTATTTTGAGGGTTTTTATTGTTGGGGTTTGGTATTGGCTGGGTAGGAAACTAGTTTGATTTCTGGGGAAATGGTAATGGAAGTGGTGGATTTTGACTTTGGTTTTGAGATTGTGGATTTTGCTGAGGATTTTGTTGATGAGGAAAATTTGGATATGATGGATATGATGGATAAGACGGTGGATACTGATAATACTGAGAGAACCTACTATAAGGATTTTGTGCTCATTGAGCCCAATATTGAGATTGATTTTGAGATTGGGGCCAAGGTTGCTTCCAAGAATTCCAACTTGGTGGGGGTTGATTATACATTTGGTTATTAAAACCTTGTGTTTGAGGTCCCTGCCAAGGTCTCCCCTATGACAAAATTAAGATATTTTGTGGAATTTGTAGTTGTTTCTTCTTGAAAAACAACCTTAAGGCTAGGAATTGAAGGAAAATTCTTTATCTCATGGTTTTCTGAAAAAATTTCACAAGTCTTTATTACTTTTGTATCAAGAGGACACTCTCTTAAGGTGTGCTTCTTTCTACATTTGGGACAGAAGATTGGTAAGGCATCGGTTTCAGCTTTCTGCTTGTTTTGTAGCTCAAGTGTATCTATTTTCTCACTAATACTCCCTAGAATATCAATTTTGAATTCATCAATCATATTCCCTATTTCTGCCCAACTTATTGTTCCAGTTGTAGATTTGTTTACCCTTGCAAGAGCAGGGTTTCTTGGTCCTTTCAAAATTTTAGATTTTCCTCTTGAGAGATTAATACATAGTTATCCTATATCATGTAATGAAATTTGAGATATATCTGCTTTTCCCATCATGTTAAGGATATCTATCCATTCATCAATAATTGTTTTTAACAAAAGATCTTTCAAAGTGTCTTGATCTAAATTTTGCATTTTTTTCCCTTTTGATGTTAGGTCCCTATATCACTAGTATAGTCCTTTATTATGGTTAGTTTAACCCCCTTATTGTTATTATTGAACCCTTGTAAACCCCATTTTGTTATTATTGTGCCCTTAAATTATTATTGTTAGGTCGGCTAGGATTACATTGTGGCCCACTAGGATTACATTATGGCCCCATGGACTCCTATATATAGAAAGGAGGTTTTGTAAATTGTATCATCCAAGAATTGTTCATTTATGTAATGTATCGGAGGTTGCCCCCTCGAAGTGGCTCATTTCTAAGGCGTTGATATCTCTTTTCTTCTCTTTTTGAAGCTTCGGTTACACAACATTTGGTATCAAAAGATTGGTACAAGGTGTTGCAAAAGATTGGTTATATGGCATACAAATTGGAGCTTCCTGATTCTTCGCGAGTACATCCAGTTTTCCATGTTTCATGCTTAAAGAAGGTTATAGGTGAAAATCTTCCAGTTCAAACAATATTGCCAGAACTTGATGAGGAAGGAAAAATCATATTGGAACCAGAAGCGGTCATGGAAACAAGAACTCGACAAATACGGAATCGATCAATTTCAGAGTATCTCATCAAGTGGAAGAACTTACCCACTGAAGATTCTACATGGGAGGATGAGAATTTTATACAGAAGCACCCAGAGCTACTCAAGCATTGAGGACAACACTTTTTTGAGGGAGAGGGGCATGTTAGGTCCCTATATCACTAGTATAGTCCCTTATTATTGTTAGTGTAACCCCCTTATTGTTATTATTGAACCCTTGTAACCCCCATTTTGTTATTATTGTGCCCTTAAATTAGTATTGTTAGGTCGGCTATGATTACATTGTGGCCCACTAGGATTACATTATGGCCCCATGGACTCCTATATATAGAAAGGAGGTTTTGTTCATTTGTATCATCCAAGAATTGTTCATTCATGTAATGTATTGGAGGTTGCCCCCTCGAAGTGGCTTATTTCTAAGGCGTTGATATCTCTTTTCTTCGAAGTCAAGTTACACAACATTTGATGTTATAGTTAAATCTTTCAAGTGAATCTTCCAAATTTTCATCCTCTTTTTGCATCATTTTGAACACTTCTTCCTTATGGTTGACTAGTATACAGTAATCCATATATCTTTCTAGAAATTCTCTCCTCATATCATTCCACGTTCCAATAGACCTAGTTTTTAGACTCATAAACCATTTTAGTGCTGCTCCTTTCAATGTTGAAGGGAATAGTTTAAGTTTTTGAGCATCTTGTAGATAGTCATAAGTTCTGCATAGAACTTCAAATTCAAATAAGAATGTCTCAGGGGCTTAAATTTTCAGTCCATGAAAGTTTGGAAGAACGGAGGGTGAGATATTTTTCATGGTAGCATTTGTTTCTTCATCTATTATAGGGAATCCAAAGGAACTTTCAATTCCCCTTCTACCCCTATATCCTTCTACATTTCCTCTACCTCTACCTCCTTTTGCATTTTCTCTTCCTCTTCCTCTGTCTCCTCCTCTACCTCTACCTCCTCCAAATAGAAATTATTCTCTGTTAAATATTTCTCCTTCCCCTTCTCCTCCTTCTTCTCCTCTTCCTACCATGATAGATTCTTCCGAAATGATATAAGGTTCAGTATCGAGAGCTAATTGTTCTTCTGGTTCTTCTATCAAGGGTATATTGAAGAAAGATTCCTCCTCTTCCTCTTCACTAGGGATTTCTAATTCTTCTGCTGGAATGTATTCTCTTGTGGAAGTGAAAAAGGTTATTCCTCCTTTTGGAGTCTTAGGATCTTCTTCCTCTAGGATTGTTTCAGTGGATGAAGTGGGAGATCTTCCTGATTGGATATCTGATGTTAAAACTTCTGGAAGCCTATGACCAGTATAGTATGGAATATGGGTTTGAGATGGAGGTGTGCTACTTCTTGGCCTTGGTGGAGTGAGTGGTATTGTGGGGATTAAGCTTCTGCCTCTTATAAATCTACCCCTAGAGTCTCTTTCTCTACACATATAATTTTTTTTGGGATGTAAGAAATAAGGCTACCTAGTTACACTTTCCCAGCAATGGCGCCAAAATTTTTAGTCAATTTAGTGTCCTAAATTGATAATATTAATTATCAACCAGGATTTGTAACTTTGATGAAGTGTGGTGCACTTTATGTGCCTAAGTGTCCCCTTTTCTTACTTCGTTGTTTTAATGTTTTATTTTTGTTTTGGGGTCTTATGTTTTGATCCTTAGTATTCTAATCTAAACTAGAAAGATGAGATTAAATCTAATCAAAAAGGAAGAAAAGGAAATGTTGTAAAACGAGTTAATCTTCTGTGAAATAAAACAGAGTCTGATGGATAATTTTGAAGTCTAATTTCTAATCAAGGAAAGGTGAAACTAGAAAACCTAATCCATGGATCTTACAACTTAATTAAAAATTCAGGAAATAAAAACATTTGATATCTAAAAACATTACATTTGAATCTTATTCATTTAGCCATTCTTATGAATTATATTTAATTTCAAGTTTAATTAAAATGTTTTTGAAAGAGATTAATTGCAATGGAATGAGGATCTTCTATTTAAACTGATTAAGCATATGACATGAAATGAAATGCTAGATAGTTACTATGTCTATAGGTCGCTCACTATTATTCAATAGATTGAACTTAGTTAGACTCAACAACTGTAAATTAGGAAAGAAAATGACATGAAATAAAATGCTAGACAATTACTGTGTCTGTAAGTCACTCACTATTATTCAATAGATTGAACTTAGTTAGACTCAACAACTATAAATTAGGAAATCAAATGACATGAAATAAAATGCTAGACAATTATTGTGTCTATAAGTCACTCACTATTATTCAATATATTAAACTCAGTTAGACTCAACAACTGTAAATTAGGAAAGAAAATGACATGAAATAAAATGCTAGACAACTACTGTGTCTGTAAGTCACTAAATATTATTCAATAGATTGAACTCAGTTAGATATAGTAATTGTAGACTATGAAAGAAATATAAAAGGCAGAAAGAAAAGATAAATGCTAAACAAAAATTGAAATAAATTAGATAGAAAACATAATAACCCTCCTTAGATAGCAAGGGCCCTCTGCTACCAATTCAGTGAAATTCTTTAGCTCCTTAAAGTTCTAATCAAAACAACATCAAAGGCTAATCTCCTTTATTAAAAACAGTGTTTGATAAAAATAGAGTGTCACTGTAATTATGAATATGCTATCAACCGTCCCTTCTCAGTTCTACAGAGCTTAATTTATATGCAAATTACATAACTAATGTCTAACAGAAATAGGTACATGTGTCATCTTGAAATTATAACTGGTTTGGAATTCTTTTAGGACTCATGATTTGTTGCAAATCAAATTAGGAGTCCTAATTCCTATAGAAAACAGTCTCTTGGACTCTTTCCTTGACTATTGTATTAGACACCTCCAACTGTCAATTCAATCCTCGTGGATAGGAAGGAATCATGTAGAGAAGATTTGTGAACTACCCATGTGCGCCTTTTCTTAAATTGACACCTGCATCATAATTAAACATAAAAATAGTTGTGGAATGCTTGTCTGGCTACAGAATGCCTGTATTTTATAGCTAAACTGCTCAAAATTATTAAAACAGTAAAAACCACAAAAATACAACATGTTAATAATTTGTATGTAACCTTTAAGCAATCCTAATCATTCTTCATTGATTTTAGGCTTATGAAGTGATAAAAAAATGATGAAATGAAGTGAAGGTTTGTAAAAGAGAAGGCAATTCTAGGGCTCAACAGATATCTCAATATATTCTTGGTATAAATCAAGTGAATTTGATGAGGATCAACCATATGTTGACTCAAAGTGTTCACTGCAAAACATACGTCCAGAAGGGAGTTCACTAAGAATATTAGGCCCCCCATGAGTTGTCGATACTCAGTAGGATTTTCTAGCATGGGCCCATCAACATTTCCACTCAACTTTTTAAAGTTGAGCTCCATCGGTGTTGACACAGACTTACATTCGACCATTCCAAATCTCTCCAGCAACTTCACAAAATATTTTCCTTAAGAAAGGAAAATATCACCTGGCCTCTCCTATACCTCCAAGCCTAGGAAGTAGTGCATCATTTGTACGTCTTTCATCTGAAACTTGGAATCTAGCCCCCTATTAAACTGATGAATGAGAGGGTCAGAACCTGTCAGGAAGAGATCGTCCACATAGAGAACCAAAATTAATGGCCTTTCTCTATCAACCTCAAAATAAAGGTTTGAATCAACATTACTTCAACTAAAGCCCTACTTCATAAAGTAGCTATATATCCTCTTGTACGAAGCCCTGGGGGCTTTCTTCAACCTGCATCCACGGTTTTCTATATCTCAAACTTCAAACCCTAGAAGTTGCTCCACATACACCTCTTCCTTTATAGATCCAAGCAGAAAAATGGTCTTCACATACATATGATGTAGACTCCATCCTTGCGTATTATCAAGGGAAATTATAGATCGGATGGTGGTATAGTGGGACACACGACAAAATATATCATCATAATCTATGCCTTCCTTTTGGGAGAAGCCTTGCGAAACGAATCTTTCCTTGTACTTTTTAGCACTTCCATCAAATCCATGCTTGATCTTATACAACCATTTTGAGGTGACAACATATTTGTCCTTTGGTCTCGAGACCACTTTCCAGACATTATTCTTCATAATGATCTCATATTCTTTTTGCATAGCATCCTTCCAAACTTGATGCTTTATGGATTCTTTAAATTTTCCGAGCTTATATTGTACTATCGTACTCATCGCCGCTACATACTCTTGGTATCTCTTTGGCTTCTTGCTTTCACGGAATGTCCCCCTTGGGGAAATATGTCTCTTGGCATCTTCGAGGGTATTCTTAAGCCATGAGGGTCTTCTCTTATTTGAAAGAGATGGATCAATGGGATACATAGGTCCTTCAACATTGGGCATTAGGTCATCCTTCGACTCTTCCCCATTACATGCTTCTTCATATTCTCTGTCTTGCTTGGAGCTAGGAATATTTCTTACTTTCTTGAGGGTAGAATCTTCATCGAGGGTGACATCGTGGGATATCTCCACTTCTCCTTGATCAAGCACATAGATTCTATATGCCTTTAAAGTTTCAATGTAGCCCACAAGCATTCCCTTCTTTCCAGAAGCATCCATCTTGCTTCTCTTTTCATTTGGTACATCAAAGTAAAAGGACAACCAAAAAATCTAAAATAAGAAACATCGGGCTTCTTACCAAAGAATACTTCTTCAGGAGTTTTGGAGTCCAAAGTGGAATGTTGGCATCTATTTTGAAAATACACAATAGTTTTCACAGCTTCTCCCCATAGAAACTTTTGAAGACCTTGGTCACATAACATGGCGCAATAAAATTTGAAAATGGTCTTGTTATTTCACTAGAAACACCATTTTTCTTAGGAGTGTACGCAATATTGGTCTCCCTCTTACTGCCATCTTCTCTGCAATAATCTTCGAATTCATTTTTAAATTTGGGCATCACTGTCTTCACCTTCCTTGTTGAGGGTTTGCAAACCTCCAGTGCCATAATTCTGTTTGAAGAGTTGTATCACATATCATAGCCCCCAATGGGCTTCCTCCAACTTGGTAGAGTGTATCAACTCTAAACCCAATAGAAAGAGCTTCCTTAAAGTTATTCTTCCAGATAAGTACCTTTCCATCAATGAATTCCACCTTTAACCCTTTGTCACTCATTTTCGAAACAAACAAAAGGTTCTTCTTCAAATCAGGTACAAACAACACATCCTGTAATCAGAGGACTTGACCTTGAGATAGATGGAGAGTCACAATCTCTATCCCTTTCATGGGATAGGTGGAATTATCTGCAAGGATAATTTCTAGATTAGTGTCCTTCTCAACCCAATCTGAAAGGACTTCTATATAACCAGTGAGGTGCATTTAAGCACCATTATCAACCAACCATACATTCAGGGTGTTGGGGGGAGATGCAGCAGAGAGGGCAGATACAAGAATAAATCCACTTATCTTATTATAAAAAACATTAGAATCATCATACCTAGAATTTCTTTACCTCTTGAAGGATTTCCCATTTCCACTATGATTAGATAGAGCCTTCCTTTTGCCTTGGAACCTATTTTTCCTCCCAATGCTTCTGGAGTTGTTGTTTTCATCATCCCTGGGAGAGTTCCTTCTATTAGGGCACTCTCTTGCATAGTGACCACTCTTGTTACAAGAGTAACATCTTCCCCTCCTTCCTTTGGGCCCTGCTCTACCATGGTTTTGATTTTTCGGGCCAGCACGGTTTTTCTTCTTTGCATGAGCGGCGAAGGAAGCAGGGTCATGTCCATTACCATTAAAGGCATACTCCAGCATTATTGTTTCCTCTTGAGTGCATCTCATCAATATTTCATCAAAATCAGGAATCAAATTATTATTGACAATAATAGTATTGAATACATGCCAATCATGGGGGAGACCTCCAAGAGAAATAATAACCATCTCTCGATCAAATAATACTTCCCCAATAGCTACGAGGTTATTCCTGATTTCAGTGAGCCTCATAAAAGAGGATTGAATTGATTCATCGTTATCCTTATTGATATTTTTCAATTGATTCTTCAAGAAGAGGATTTTATTAGCATTTCTAGCCCTGAACATGCTCATCAGCTTATGATACATCTCCTAAGATGTCTTCAGCTCATCAATTTAAGAAACCAAGTGACTGTGGATAGAATCCTGGATGATCATATTTTCTTCGATTTCCCCTTTTCTATACTTCGTCTTTGTGGCAAAAAATACATTTGATGTAGCCTCTTGAATATTCCCCTATACATATTTCATGACATCTTGATATTCTAGTGCCAAATATAAGGACATATTCCATGCAAGATAATTAAACTTATCAGTCCATTTATCATCATCCTAGAAACCCTTGTAGGTTGAGGAGGCCATTTGTTGTTGATATGATTTCTTCCATCAAAGATAACTTCTAACACCAGCATGGAATCTTGGACTTTTTCTTCACCTCAATTTTGATACCATGTTAAATTTATATAAAAATGGTGTTCTATGCTTGATGCACTTTTAGTTCACTCTTTCATAGGCCCAATACAAGATAGAAATCCCATAAACTTGAAATCAAAGTAATAATCGAACACAATAATAGATCAATAGAAGACAAGCCAAATATAGATTAGATTTAAAATTCTTTATGTCCAACAAAAATATGAGATATTGTTGTGTTACAATAGTCAGCAGGATGCTTCACCCATAAAATTCATTCTTTGTGAGCCAACACTTTCATGTGTCATACCCACAACCCTCAATGACATCTCATCACAAGTCAACGCAAGTAAAACTAGGGATAGTGTAGAAAATTCAATGCAGGAAGCTTCAGAAAAGACAACGGAGAAAACTAGGGCTTCAGTCAAACAACCCATAATTCATCTATTTTAGTGCCCAGTTGTACGACCTCCTCAAATCAGATTTTTTGCATAATTTTGACGTAAAACAACCAAGGTTTGACCATAGTCAATGCTGGTCAAAAATGCAGTAGAAAATCCCTAAACAGATCAACGCAAAAAACAACAGCAAGCCCTAAACATATCAGCACAGAAAACAATAGCAAGCCCTAAACAGATCAGCGCAGAAAACAACATGAAGCCATAGAAATATCAGTGTAGAAAACATCAGCAAGCACTAAACAGATCAACGTAGAAAACAACAACATGCCCTAAACAGGTCAGCACAGAAAACAATAGCTTCACTCCACACGTGTGAGAATAAAAATGCCTCCAAAGGCTATCGAACCAATCAAATCAGAAATAGATAATGTTTGATGAGATGATGAGAAAATGACCTCCAATTCTCCCCAATTTTTATCCATCAATGAGGGCGTGTGACACATCTCTTAGGCATGTGGGATAAATGTGGCTGACCTTACACATGTGGAAAATAAATTAAAAATAAATGTTCTACTCATCCAATCAAGATGATATTTAGATCAATATTGTACCTCTACAAAATATGAATCCAAAAAAAATATAACCACCATCATATGTGCAGTGCAACATGGATTTTGGACCTAGTTTCCCAAAATTAACATAGATTGAAGTGGTTTAAGAAACCCATGCACAGTGGTGGCATAGTAAAGGACAAATTGACATAGAAATTTGTCTTTTCCTTGAAGGCTTTGTAACTTGTGAATCGTGTGAGGAGGTGTAAGTTCAAGAATTGATTAAATTTTGAGGATCCAATATTTATACCATCTTTGGAGACAATGTAGCCAAAAATGCATTTGGTAGGAATGCAAAAGACACACTTAAGGGGTTGAGGAAGATATTATACTTATGACATTGGAGAAAAATGGTATGCAAATCATGAATGTCTTGCACCTAGAGTTTGGAATGAGGACTGTGATCATCTATATATGCAATGATAATATTATCCAATTAATGGAAACAATAAGGCATGGCACACTGAAACGTGGCCCCATAATTCTTTAAACTGAAAGGAATTACCCTATAGGAGAAATTTGGCCATATACAAATGAAAGAATTTTTAATTTGATCATGATAATGGATATTTATTTGGTTATATCTAGAGAATCCATCCATAAATGAAATAACCTCATGCTCTACATGCTCATCAATGATTTGGATAACGAACGATGTGGGGAAGTTATATCTATGACAATATTTTCTCAGATGATGGAAGTTAGTGAAAAGGTGGATGGTGCCTTCTTTATAGAGAACGAGACCAAGATTGGAAACCCATGTGGTGTATTCTATGTGAGAGATAAATCTAGTGTGCTTGAGCTTATCAATTCTAGCTTTAATGGCCTCATGTTTGGAAGGATTAACGAATATAAAAATTTTGCAGACAGGAATGGAATCAGGCCATGTGTCGATATGATGTTCAACAATGGTAGGATCAAGTCTAGTATCTCAGAATAAGACTAGGAAAAAATATGATAGAATTCTTTAAAAAGCTTGGTGCATAAATTTCTTCTGAGGTATAATGTGCCCCAAGGTGATATTTTCTTCGATGCCTAGTTTATTCGAAATGTTGACTTTAAAGGTAGGACACATGTTTTTCATTTTTGCTTCTTCAAAAGCATCTAGTGTAGGAATGGGATTTCTAAACCAATCGATTTCACCATGAATGAAGTCTTTAGAATCTACAACATACTGATAATAGGTTTGTTGTGAAAGGAAATATGCATGATGGTGCATATCATCCAAAGGATAACCAGTCATGGTCATGGCTTCCAAAATATCTTCATATAAGTTAAATATGGGTGGATGAGAGTAGGAAATACCACATGATGTGGAGGAACTACCTGAAGCATCATCCCGAGATACAAGTTTCACATACGCATTTCTAACAAGAGGGGGTGAATGGTTGGTAGATGGAATAGTTGTTGATGTTGAGACTAAAGTATTCGATGAAGAAGGTATGATCAAACCAAAATAGGAAACTCCAAGGGAGTGCTTGTACATTGATACCATTGATGATGAAAGGTAGAGTGTAGTATTCCAAAAATTTGGCCTTCAGCTAAATGGAATATTATAGTTTGTTTTATCACTAGGTAGGTGAATAAGTGGGTGGGGAGGCCCATAAATCTCCTTTGCAGCAATAAAATACTTCAAGTGTGAAAAGAGACCCTCTAAGTTGCTAAATAAATCACCTCCAAGTGTGAACAGGGGTTGGATCATGTTGGTTCAGTCAACTTTGACCAAGTCAACAACGCTGTTATGGAGGAGTGGAGATTAAATGAGGAATAACGCATTTTTGGAGGGAGATTGATTTCATCAAGGAAATGAACTAATTGAGTTGGGCTAAGCACAAGGAAGCTCATGATGTATATAAGGAAGAGGATGGCAGACATATGGGGTTATGTTTTGGATTATTATTTTTTATATGGTTTTCTTAGACTACCTGCATTCTTCATCTGTTTAGTTGATATTGATGTGCTGTTTAGCATTGGGATTTGTCGATCAAGAATAGCACCTCTTTCCTTGAGAGGCCTCTTGGAAGAGCATTGCATTCATTTCCACATTTAGGATTTTAGACCAAGCTACAAATTTATTCATCAGTGCAGTTTCCATATCTTATTGTGTTGTGTTGGAAGGTGTTGTAGTGGAGGGTTGAGAAACCCATTTTCTGATCTAGTTTCTCATATGAGGAAGGATTTATTATCTTGGGATATTATTTTGGAGGGCTCTTTGACATATTTCAGACATTTGGAATCAGGTAAACTATTTCCCACCATTCCCAGTGTTGTTCCAGCTGGGAATTGCATTATTTTGGAGGGCAACTTCAGTGAGGGATCTTGTGGCTCCATTGGAGTGTTTTCCTATGATTGAAGGCTTCAACCTTTATTTGGAGGAGGCCTTTGAGAGGATCTACATTAGATATACAATATTTCTACCTTATACACTTTTGTGCTTCATTTTGCAGTGAATGTTCAGCCCTGGGGCTTTAGATCGCATCTTGTATAGGGTGTATTTCTGAAAACCCTTTCTGGGTTCTTTGTAGGAGTTTGTATTAAGCCTAGATCTGTATTGGGCATATGTTTTGAGACATATAACAGCCCTACACCTTTTGTACATTATTTCTCTTTAGAAGTGTCTTTATAACTATGCTGTAGTAGCTCTCTGACATTTTGTATTATGACAACAACTCACTTGTGGGAGTGATTGTTTATGGGAGGCTTGTTCCTTCATTATATATGGTTTATGCCTCACTATTTGTGTTGAATTTCTGTTCTAATACATGATGTTATGTTTCCATATTGGTTTCCAATATTCATGAGTTGATTTACACTGCTATTTCCATTTTTGTGTTCATATGTTGCTACTTACCCCATTTGGGAATATTACACTGGTATCAGAGCATAATCTTGGCTCAGTGTGTGCATTCAACCAATATGTCACCATATGGGGAAGATTCTCTCAAATAAGAGGATATTTATAGAGAAAAAAGACACATGACTCCATTGTTTGGAGGAAGGAAGGAAGAGAGGCTCTTAAAGCTTATTATTCAAAAAATGCAGAGCATTCATGGAGATATCAATAAGATGAGAAGGGAGATGTGTAAGGAATCTCTGAGGGAGTTTGACTCTAAAGAAAACTCTAGATTTTCACATGATAAGTGTGAGCATGCAGCCACACACCGTGATTCAGAACGCAATCTTATGCCTGGATTTACTATGAGAGAGAGGAAGGAAGAAGAAATGCAAAAGATGGAGACTCTTAGTGATTATCTACAACAATATGAATCTCAAACTAAGAGGTTCAAATATCACATCAACTTCGAAGAGTTTTGCAAGATCAAGGTGGAAAGGATCAAGTAGCATGATATGGATATATTTTTTCTATCTACTTTTGATGGTTCACCTAAATTTTCAGCTACAGCTTGGCTGGAGGAGCTAGACACCTATTTGCAGCAGCACCAAGTTTCAGAGGATGAAGCCAACAAATTTGTAGCACTACATTTTGGAGGTAAGACCTATGCTTGGTGGAAATTTGAGTCCTTTTCTTTAAAAAATGAACATACATCTACCTATGTAAAGTTCACGAGGAGACTAGTGGGAAGGAAAAACCAAACTTTTGCAAGGGTTGAAAGGACCTACAAAATCAACTCCACTTCAGAAAACTATTGAAGAGGCTAACATCTTGCATAATACCTTGCTAGAGGCACGATCTATATCTCATATTCCTAAAAAAAGAGGTCATGGAGATCCCTTTTTCAAAAGAGGACCCTCTTATTGAGAAAGTAACTTCCATTCATATTGAAAAGGAAGAGAAGGTTGGGGGCAACAACACTATAATATCTATAGCATATCTAGCACCTCATGTAGAGGTAGATGGAGAACTTGATCCAACAAGAGGAATTCTTGTATCATTGAAAGAATTTCCTGAGGATTTCATATGTGGAGGTCAAGTCACAATCAATGCGTAACATGATTGGGAAACCTTGTAGAGGGAAGGGGAAAGTAGGGAGGATGATCAACATCACATGATGAGGCGCACACAACCCTATTTATTTCAGAAGGTTGATGCACAGAAGGGGCAGAATAATCTTCATAGTGAGGGTAGGGACAAGGTTTTCCATTCATATATGCAGTCTACTCTTGATATTGATGTCTCACTGCATGGAGGAATTCCACCGGGGAGACCACCAGATCAGGGGATGATGAGGGATGCTTCACATTTGGTTGTCCTAGTCATTGATTCCAGAGGGGTGAGGACCATGGGAGGACCTGATATAGTGCATAGAGTCTGGGATAGACTCAAGGAGGAGGAACACACTTCCCCATTTTCAGCATCACCCACTCTCACTACATATTCTGCGCTGACAGAGGTTGCTACAGTGATGGGGGATGGCACCACCATGGTGCAAGGAGATCACTCCACGGATTTGGAGAAATAGAGGGTACTTCCTTAGGAATCCTCCATACATTGGAGTAGATGGAGGCCACTCATGATTTCATTGGCCAAGATCAGGAGGTTCTTTTTCGATGATAGCTTCTCATGGGAGGTCACCCTCTAAAGGCCACCACTTCTATCTAAGCATGAGCAGCTGCATAATGGGCATGGAAGTACTTTGGAGGATGAATTTGGCATGAGGATGTCAAAGGAGAAGAAAACAACATGTGGGGAGCTTCACATTTTAGATCTCTAGCGTTGTCTCTTAGGAGTGTTGATCCATATTGAGGTCTCAACTTTTGGTAGAGTACTCCAAGGATCTTAGTGCTTGCATGATTCTTGATGACCCAGAGGGAGATGATAGATATATGGTGGATGATGAGGTCATCTATTGTTATGCCAGAGTCTTCTTGACCAGATCTTCTGAGCTCAAGGAGAATTTGTTACATGCAGCACATGTGGACTTCCTTTCCATGCACTTTCTTGCATTTCATTCTTTGATGGAGGAGTTCACTTGGGAGGGAATCCAACATGATATATATCAGCATATGGAGAGATTTATAGCTTGGATGGTGATGGAGAGGTTTTCTCAACCACTTTCCTACTCATTGGGAGTGAGGGAGAACTTTCAGTTGAGCCATTTCAGCTCAATGACCAAGGTACACAGTAGAGGATGTACACTTATCCATTATGATTTGTATTCCTTTACTTTTTTTTAGCAGCATATTGTACCAAGGAGGATATTTCCTTCTTGTATATTATATTGTGATGTACTTAAGGCCATTTTCATCATTGATGTTGGCCATTCTGTCGATGGTTTGTGGGGGAGGCCACATGATTCTTGGTATGCACCATTGGCACCAAATTTTACTTTTATGCTCCTATCTTGTAGGATGATTGTGGCAGAAAACAAGTGGCTAAAAATACACTTTTATTCGTTTTTTTAAGGCAGGCAAGGGATGCACTGCGCTGGTTCCATATGTGGAACTATGATCCACCTCCCGGTTGTCATATGTAAACTTGTTTTCATTGGTTTTCTCTTCCATATATCGATGATGTTCTTATGTTTATGGGCAGCTTTGTATTATTCTCCATACTCTATATGTTGCATGTTTATGGAGAAATAATAGGAAAAACATGATCGCCACACTACACCTGTTGTCTTCATGTGGGAGGATCCATTTGGAGAACTTGAGTTCTTGGGAGAGTCACTTCATGGATGTTTTGTTTAGTGGGGTAACTTGGGCCATTCTTGGAGGCCATGAAATTTCAGCCCAAGGTCAGCAACAGCCACATACTTACCATAAATGGAGAGAGAAACAACTTGGGTGGAAAAATCTAATCTCTCCATGCAACCCAATACATTGCATAAACCGGGGGTTGAGGATTTCTTTGATGAGATACCTAGGATGGCTCATTTCATTTGGATGATAGCCTGAGTATGGGAGTTGAGGATTTCAATGAGATTCCCCATGTTTGTCATCACTTCTACCTTGAGGAGGCCATTGGAAAAAAAGAATGTTTCCATTTACACTTTCAACTTTCTCATGATCTGAGCCATTTGGTTCTTCATAATTGGGAGAAACCTTTGGAGGGTAGATTTACTACAGATTATTTTGAGTAGTGTGGGGAATTTTGATGATGAGGCCACAAGAGGAGGAGGGGAGAAATTTTTCTCCACCTTTAAAGTTTCTCGAGGACAAGAAAAATTTTGGGGGCAAGGACTGTAATATTCCAAAAATTTAGCCTTCAACTAAATCGAATATTATAGTTTGTTTTATCACTAGGTAGGTGAATAAGTGGGTGGGGAGGCCCATAAATCTCATTAGAAGCAACAAAAACACTTCAAGTTTGAAAGGATACCCTCTAAGTAGCTAAATAAAGCACCTACAAGTGTGAACAAGGGTTGGGTCATGTTGATTCAATCAACTTTGACCAAGTCAAAAACATTGTTATGGAGGAGTGGGGATTAAATGAGGAATAATGCAGTTTTGGAGGGAGATTGATTTCATGAAAGAAATGACGTAATTGAGTGAGGACAAGGGCAAGGAAGTTCATGATATATATAAGGAAGATTATGGCAGCCATATGGGGTTATGTTTTGGATTATTATTTTGTATATAGTTTGTTTAGACTACTTGCATTCTTGAGCTATTTAGTTGAGATTGTTGTGCTATTTAGCACCAGATGTTCCCAAGAGGGTATCCCACCTCTTTCCTTGAGAGGCCTCTTGGAAGAGAATTGAATTCATTTCCACATTCATGGTTTCATTCCAAGCTACAAATTTCTTCATCAGCGCAGTTTCTGTAGGTTATTGTGCTGTGTTGCAGGGTGTTGGAGTGGAGGGTTGAGAAACCCATTTTCTAAGATAGTTTCTCATAGGAGGAAGGATTCCTTCTCTTGGGAGATCAGTTTGGAGGGCACTTGGACATATTTCAAATGTTTGGCACCAGGCCAACTATCTCCTATCATTCCCAGCATTGTTCCAGCTGGTAATTGTGTTATTTTGGAGGGCAACTTTAGTAAGGGATCTTGTGGCTCCTTTGGAATGTTTTCCTATGATTGAAGGGTTAAACCATTTGTTGGAGGAGTCCTTTGAGGTGATCTACATCATATCAACAATATTTCAGCCTTCTAAACTCTTGTGCTTCATTTTGTAGTGAATCTTCAGCCCTAGGGCTTTAGATCCCATCTTGTATAGGGTGTATTTCTGAAAACCCTTTTCGTGTTGTTTGTAGGAGTTTGTATTAAGCCTAGATCTGTATTGGGCATATATTTTGAGGCATATAAAAACCCTACATCTTTTGTACATTCTTTTTCTGTAGTAGTGTCTTTATAACTACGTTATAGTAGCTCTCTGGCATTTTGTATTGTGACAACATCTCATTTGTGGGAGTGATTACTTATGGGAGGCTTGTTCCTTCATTGTATATGGTTTATTCCTCACTATTTGTGTTGATTTTCTGATCTAATACATGATTTTATGTTTCCATATTGGTCTCCAATATTCATGAGTTCATTTACACTACTATTTCTAGTTTTGTGTTCATATATTGTTGCTTAGCCCATTCGGGAATATTACATAGAGAATAGGAGAAATTTTATCTGTCATCTCGATATTGAGATGAGGGATCACAATGTGTGGTGAAGGGATCTCTTGTTGTGGTAAAATAATGGTGCCCATATCCACAGGTATATGAGAGGTGAATTCACTATAAGCAACCTCTATTTCATAATTTTCTTGATGGGTTTCATGAAAATATTCGAGACGATGACAGTGGTGAGAATAGTGGGCAATATTATCAGATAAAGCACAAGGGTGATTCATGTGTAATGATCTTTTTTTCTTGTTTGACTCAAGTAAGATGACATAGACCTTTGGGATGTTAGAGTTGTCAAAGGTATCGATGACCACATCTTTGAGATGAGTGAGTTCAAGACAATTATTAGTGGCATGACCAACAACATCACACAAACTACATAGAGGTGTCAACTTTGGAGGTTTATGGGAGCTGGATTTGTTTGGGGGTGCCTTGTCTTTAGTTCCCTTTTACTGGGATTTCCCACCCTCCCACTTGATAAAACGTTACATTTTCTAGGACATTTTTCCTAATATACATACATACATACATACATACATGCATGCATGCACACACACACACACACACGCACACACACACACACACACACACACACACACACACACACACACACACACACACACACACACACACACACACACACACACACACACACACACACACATATATAGCTAAAAATGCGAACTTGGGTTACACTTTCATGATAAATGTGGTCGAAAATTTCATTTTCCCAACAGTTCGATTGAACCTTTATAAACGTTTGGTCCAAATATTTGAAAGTTCAGCCGAATTATCAATATACCGGCCCGCAGTTCGCAACAAGTTTCGAGCTTGTTACCATTTGCTACTTTTGTCTTATCTATCTGTCTTGTTGTGTTTGTTGTTGTTCTCTTTCTGTTGTGCTATGTTTGTGTTTGATGTTGCAGGGACTTGCTGTTACAAGCGCGAGGAGGTGAGAAGGCTTGTTGTTGCTCTATTTTATTTTTTTATGTATTTTTTGTGGGTTTTTTTTTTCCTATATTTTATTGTTCACAGGTTATTTGTGGTCTCATCTGTCTATATCGTTGTGTTTTCTATTGCACCGTGTCTGTGTTTGCTATTGCAAGGGATTTTTGTTGCAGGGACGAGGAGGTGAGAAGGCTTGTTGTTGTTGTATTTTTTGTGTTTTTTTTTTTTGGGTTATATTTTTTTTCTCTGTTATTTTGTTTACATGTTATTTATAACATGAGTCATCGGCAACATCCTTGGTAATCTCCTACCTCGTCATCTCCTTGTCATCCCGTTGTGGCCTTGTCATCTCTGAATTTACTGATAGATGAAAAAAATCTTGATTTATTTGGTTCATTTTCTTGTGCAACCCCTAGATCGACATGAACCATTAATGAAAGAAAGAAATTGTAGAAAAATTTTCACAAAATATATGCTTGATGTGTCACCAATGACAGTTGATATATTTCTCTAGGGAAGGCTGGGTGTGTGGTTCAATCTAGTGTTAAATCTATAGAGTCTCCTTGCCTTTTATTTTTCATCGGTGCATTCAAAAACATTGCTTCCGTGATCATCATATCCTTCTAGTACTCGATATTTCCATACAGGTCACCTATTAACATTATTAAAGGTTTCTATCTATATAATAATCCATTGCTAAGAAATATCGCATTAATTTCTTAAAGGTTTATAGCTATATAATACTCCCTTGCTGAGAAATATTACATAAATTTCAGGAAAACAAATCAGTGTCTCCTTAGTAAAGTATACTTAACCTTAATTTCCACATTTGAAATATGTAATAAATAAATTAACAAGATGTTCACCTATGAAAAAATTCCTAAAACTACACATTCATCTGAATTCTGGAAGTCCCTGAAGTATGTCCTACATAAAAGTAGAATATTTTATAGCAACAATGGCAATATACTTGGCTCCTGTTTGATCGTTACATTCATTAAAATATCCAAAGTCGGAAAAAAATAATTATAACTGACATTTAAATTTAAATTTTTTGGTTGAACTATATCAAAATAATCGCTGCAAGAATTCTATCCACCCTTTAAATGAAAGTAACAGTTGAAATGGTACATAACAATGTTTTATGCAATAGCCTTAGAGACAAATGTTATCGCAAACTAGCAGTCATTAGACAATTGAAGGTTCTCTTCATGAAAATTGAAATAGCCATTCCATGGGATGTTTTTAATTTCCAAATGGTCATTGTGAACTTCTTAGTATAGGAGAAAATAATATTTTTGTTTTCCTCTATCTCCCTTGTGTGATGCAACCTATTATCTGTGACAATAGAATGCACTAGTTTATTGAACTCAATCTAACTACACCAAAGTTTCTTTTTCAAGGTTTTGTCTGTCATTGTTTTTCTTAGTTTTTTTTATGTCACCCCAGCAATCATGTCTTGTGAGCACCAACTCATAGGGAATCGACCCTATATTATGAGCAACATCTCATCGGGAACCAACCCTTCGAGAACACTAATAGTTTTAGTTGTTAAGGGTTGGAATCCTTAGCATAGCTCCACCTTGCCACCCTTAAAAGTGACTAATATGCATTCTTCTCTATCTGATCTTCAACATATCGTTAAAGTAATTTCAACAATAGCAACTTATTTATAAGACTAACAAATTCAAGAAATTGTTACCAAATCTCCATACATATAGAGTGGATATATGCATATTATGGTGGATATATGCATACTAGGGTTGGATAAGATTTTTCTAGGATTATGATTTTCTTATTTTTATTGATTTAAAATTTAATAAATGTTGTGAGATGTATATATCTTGATGACTATATTTAATTTTATTTACCAATTGTGATATGACAAAAAGGATATTAGATTATTAGTGGTCATAAGTTATAGAAGTATTGGTAAGGTTGATCAAGCATGATACCTATCCAGCTTCATTAACTAACTGCTTGTACTTAGCTTCACAATTACATTGGTGAAATGAGAAATATATATCATTCTTTCCATAATTGAGCTTGATTGAGCTATTTTCTTAGTTGAATGCTTCTAAATAACCCCGTCGTATGCTTACTTATATAGTAGGAGTAAGTTATCTTTCACTATGACATAGCTTTTGTTATACTCTATTAAACCATGTCCTTATCCATATAGAGCTTACATATATCCATATTCACTCACATATGGGTAAATATGGTAATCACTCATTCCAATCATACTTAGTACTTTGGATTATGCGGTTTCAGCAAAGGTGCTTGTGTTTCCATAAGATATACATCATGTATTACGTTGATACTTCAGAATCACTAGTAATAATAAGCTTAGTAAGAACCATCATAACTAGCTTCTACTATCCAAATTTATGTTCCAACATCATTTATTGCTAGAAGCTTACTAGCTAAGATAATCTTACAGCTTGGAGGTTATGTTTTAATAGCGGAAACTGAAACAAGGCCTTTGTAACTATTAGTATAAGTATCATTGTATTCATTATTTAACCTTACTACTTCTATTACACTTATATGTTAGATGTATTCCCATTAAGAGCTATAATCATATAGGTAACTAAGGCTATGTATTAAGAAGCTTATTGTTAATTAGGGTACTACTAATAGTAAACAACATTGAAGGTATCCTGATCTACAGTTTTTGAAGTCAAGCTACCATGGCCACAACATTTAAGGAAAACCAAAGAAAACACCCCAAACATGAGAAATATTGATCTTCTAAGTCTCAACATCATCACCCTCATCTAATAGTCACAAGTTCCAAATTAATTTTTATCATAATAACTTGGTTAACAATTTAGATAAGGTATAATGTAATTATTTTATTTTTGGTTTATACAGTAAAATATTGTTTTAGAAATAGATTTAACATTTTGAAAATTTTCTAAAGTACTTAGATTATGTAAAATTTTCTAAGGATTTTTCTTTTTAGTAGACTTGGATATGCATTCAGATTAATATTGACATGATATTTAATGAGATATAGATTTATATTGATTACGTTATTTTTAATTTATTCTCCCAAGAACATAATATTGTCACTTGCGGTAACGTACTTATGCACACAACTCCATGATACATACATGCATATATGCATTTATTAAACATTAGTCTACATCCATCTTGTAGAACCTATCATGAATAATATTAGTGTGCATGATAATTGTCTTAACACAACTTTCACATGCACACAACAACTCCACCATACATTCGTACATGCTTATATTAAACATTAATCTACATCCATCTTGTAGAACGTATCATGAATAATACTATTGTGTAGGATAATTGTCTTCACATAGCTTTCACATGCACACAACAACTCCACCATACATGCATATGTGGATATATTAAACATTAGTCTACATCCATCTTGTAGAACCTACCATTAATAATAGTAGTGTGCAAAATAATTGTCTTCAGACAGCTTTCACATGCACACAACACGTCCACTAGACATACATGCATACATGTATATATTAAACATTAGTCTACATCCATATTGTAGAACCTATCATTATGTTTTCATTTCTGTGCAGGATAATTGTCTTCACACAAATTTCACATGCACACAACAACTCCACCAAACATACATGCATAAATGCATTTATTAAACATTACTCTATATCCATTTTGTAGAACTTGTCATTATATTTTCATTTCTAGTAGCATAATTATTTCAATTAAGTTCATAAATAAACATACCAATTTAGACTTATGCACATACTTGGTTTTCTTGGCTAATGTTAATCCTCACATGAAAAGATCACTCCATGGTTCTATCTTAAGGAAAACATCAAGGAAAACCATGTACATGTCATTTCTCCCATAAACTTTAAGGAGAACCATAACTTTAATTTAATATTTCTCTAAGGAAAATGCTATTGTTTTTGGAAACCATGTACATGTCATTTCTCCCATAAACTTTAAGGCATTTGCTAGTGTTTTGGGAACCATGTACATGTCATTTCTATGGCATTCCTCCCACAAAATTTAAGGCAAACTTTAACTATAACCATACATACATGTCATTTCTCCCATTTCTCCCATAAACTCAAGAAAACTTTAAGGATATCCATGTACATGTCATTTCTCCCATAAACTTTAAGGCATTTCGTAGTGTTTTGGAACCATGTGCATGTCATTTCTATGTCATTTCAACTTTAAGGAAAAATTTACTTTAAGGCATTTGATAGTGTTTTTGGAACCAGGTACTTGTCATTTCTATGTCATTTCTCACATAAACTTTAAGGAAAACCATGTACATGTGTCATTTCTCCCATAAAATTTAAGGCAAACATCAAGGCATGTCATTTCTCTGTCATTTCTATGTCATTTCTCCAATAAACTATAAGGAAAATTTTAAGGCAAACCATCTACATGTAATTCCTCCCTTAAACTCTAGGCAAGAAAAATTGAAGGCATGTAATTTCTATATATTTTTTCTCCCATAAAATTTAAGGAAAAATTTAAGGAAAATCTTGTACATGTCATTTCTCCCACAAACTCCTCAAGGTGTGACTTTTGACATAACTTCATCAACCACTAGCACTAGTTGATTTAGTAAGTGCATAAAATAATTTTGCACCCATTTCCACTTATTAATTCAATCATAAGTTTCTATGTGTAGATTTTAGGCCCACCTCACTAGATGATGTGGTGGTTTTACTGTAATTGAGATGATTAAATTACTAGGATTGAGGTTGGCTATTTAAAAAATAATAATTAAACATTGATTTAATGATACTTTTCATTTTTTTCGACTATTATGAATTTAAATTGTTTTCTTCGTCATTTTTATGAAGTGTTTTTGAATCAAAAAAGGTTTCTATGTCTTAGGGTTATGTATTTTAGGTGAAAAAATGGAATTTCATAAGATATTGTCTCTTTCAGAGGGACTTACAAAACCTTATAGAAATTGATTTCCTTGTGTAAAATGGATTGAAATGGATTAATATGGTTGATTCATGTGTACATAATTGTTTCCAGTGGATTGAAATCGCTAAATATGGTTGACTAATGTGTACATAAGAGATTGTTTAATTCTTAGATATCACTTTTCCTCAAAGAATTGAAAACAATGTGTTGTAGTATTGATTCTAAGAGCTTCCTTATTGTCTATTTCCTATAGTACATGCACACAAATTTTCTTGTACCTTTTTATAGAAGTGAAAAAATATTGATTCCTTATAAGCTCATATAATTATCTCGGATACCTTAGATAGTGGTTGGAAAAATGAATACTAGAAATACATATGAATGAAATTGAATGGTATTCTATGAAAAAGGTGAAATTCATGTTGACTATAGTTTATCATTTTATGCATTTGGAGGCATGATGCTAATACAAATGATTGATAGAAATGGTCTATTTGAGTAATGAATACCCTTAGCTTCTCACCATAATGCTACTATAGGCTTTCCACTGTATTCATATTTATGTTGATGCTAAATATTTTTATTAATGTACCTAAATTTACACCTTAAATGATGCTTCCTCTCCTAGTGTTGTCATTTACTTTTCTAATCTTGTAAAATGTTAAAAGTGAAGTCTTTTATGATGTAATGTATATTACTAATGTAGATTATGTACAATGATATTATGATAGTGTGTAGGTCGATGTTCAAGTTGTAAAATTCTTGTACATATCAAGGATGAATGTTAGTAGAAGCCAAAAATGACATTATTATATTATTCAACAATTTATTAGGTGCTAAATCATACTTCTTATTAAGGACATAACTAATGCAAGTTGAAAACTATTTAGTAATTTTCCTGTCCTATTTATAGATGTCAAAGTAAATGTTTCTAGATGTGATTACTCCCATAAAATTTAAGGAAAAATTTAAGGCAAACCACATACATGTCACTTCTCCCTCAAACTCATCAAGGTGTGACTTTTGACATAACTTCATCAACCACTACCAATAGTTGTTTTCGTAAGTGCATAAAATATTTTTTAAAATTTTAAGGTGATTTAAGGAAAACTTTAAGGCAAACTTGAAGGAAAACCATCTACATGTCATTTCTATGTCATTTCTCCCATAAAATTTAAGGATAAACATACATATATGTAATTTATCCCATTTCTCTCATAAACTCCAGGCAAACTTTAAGGATAACCACGTACATACATGTCATTTCTCCCATAAAATTTAAGGAATTTTATAGTGCTTTTGGAACCATGTGCATGTAAATTATATGTCATTTATCCCATAAACTTAAAGTAAAACTTTACTTTAAGGAATTTTATAGTTTTTTACGAAACATGTACATGTCATTTCTATGTCATTTCTCACATAAAATTTAAGGTAAATTTTAAGGATAATCATGTACATGTCATTTCTCCCATTTCTCCCATAAACTCAAGGAAACATTTAAGGATAACCATGTACATATCATTTCTCTGATAAAATTTAAGGCATTTGTTAATGTTTTTCAAACTATGTACATGTCATTTCTATGTAGTTTCTCCCATAAAATTTAATGAAAACTTTAAGGATAACCATACATACATGTCATTTCTCCCATATCTCCCATAAACTCAAGGAAATCTTTAAGGGTAACCATGTACATGCCATTTCCCCCATAAACTTTAAGGCATTTGCTAGTATTTTTGGAACCATGTACATCTCATTTATATGTCATTTCTCCAATAAAATTTAAGGAAAAATTTAAGAATAACCATGCATATTTCATTTCTGCCATTTCTCCCATAAAATAAAGGAAATTTTTAAGGATAACCATGTACATTTCATTTCTCCCATAAAATTGAAGGCATTTGCTAGTGTTTTTGGAACCATCTACATGTCATTTCTATGTAATTTCTCCCATATATACATGGCATTTCTCCCATTTCTCCCATAAAACCATGACAAAATTTAAGGATAACCATGTACATGTAATTTCTCCCATAAATTTTAAGACATTTGCTAGTGTTTTGGGAACCATGTACATCTCATTTCTACCATAAAATTTAAGGCATTTGAAAGTTTTTTTGGAACCATGTATATGTCATTTCTATGTGATTTATGCCATAAAATTTAAGGAAAACATTACTTTAAGACATTTTCTAGTGTTTTTGGAACCATGTACATTCAATTTCTATGTCATTTCTCCCATAAAATTTAAGGAAAAATTTAAGGATAACCATTTACATGTCATTTCTCTCATTTCTCCCATAAACTCAAGGCAAACTTTAAGGATAACCATATACATGTCATTTCTCCAATAAAAATTAAGGCATTTTTGAGTGTTTTTGGAACCATGTGCATGCCATTTCTATGTCATTTCTCTAATAAACTTTAAGGCATTTTCTACTGTTTTTGAAACCATGTAAATGTCATTTCTATGTCATTTCCCCCACAAAATTTAAGAATAACTATACATACATGCCATTTCTACCATAAAATTTAAGGATAACTATACATACATGTCATTTCTGCCATTTATCCCATAAACTCAAGGCAATATTTAAGGATAACCATGTATATGTCATTTTTCCCATAAACTTTAAGGCATTTGGTAGTGCTTTTGAAACCATGTACATGTAATATCTCCCATAAACATTAAGGCAATTGCTAGTATTTTTTAGATCCATCTACATGTCATTTCCATGTCATTTCTCCTATAAAATTTAAAGCAAGAATTACTTTAAGGCATTTTATAGTGTTTTTGGAACCATGCACATGACATTTCTATGTCATTTCTCCCATAAAATTTAAGGAAAAATTTAAGGATAACCATGTAAATTTCATTTCTCTCATTTCTCCCATAAACTCAAGGCAAAATTTAAGGTTAACCATGTACATGTCATTTCTCTGATAAACTTTAAGGCATTTTCTAGTATTTTTGGAACCATGTACATGTCATTTCTATTTAAGTTCTCCCCTAAAATTTGAGGAAAAAGTTAAGGATAACCATACATACATGTCATTTCTCCCATTTCTCCCATAAACTCAAGGAAAAATTTAACTAGGATAACCATGTACATGTCATTTCTCCCATAAACTTTAAGGCATTTGCTAGTGTTTTTGGAACCATTTACATGTCATTTCTCCCATAAACTTTAAGGCATTTTCTATTGTTTTTGAAACCATGTACATGCCATTTATATGTCATTTCTCCCATAAAATTTAAGGTAAATTTCACTTTAAGGAATTTGGTAGTGTTTTTGGAACCATGTACATGTCATTTCTATGTCATTTCTCCTATAAAATTTAAGCATAACCATGTACATGTAATTTGTACCATTTTTCCCATAAACTCAAGGCAAATTTTAAGGATAACCATGTATATGTCATTTCTCCGATAAATTTTATGGTATTTGATAGTGTTTTTGGAGCCATGTACATGTCATTTCTCCCATAAAATTTAAGGCAAACTTTAAGGCAAACCATGTACATGTGCATTTCTCCCATACACGTGTCATTTCTCCAATAAAATTTAAGGAAAAATTTAAGGCATGTCATTTCTATGTCATTTCTCTGTCATGTATATGTAATTTTTCCCATAAACTGTAAGGAAAACTTTAAGGTAAATCATGTACATGTCATTTCTCTCTTAAAATCTAGGCAAAGAAAACTTTAACGAATGTCATTTCTATATGTGATTTCTCCCATAAATGTTAAGGAAAACTTTAAGGCAAACCAAGTACATGTTATTTCTCCCACAAACTTAAGGCTTTCTCCCATAAACTCAAGGAAAATTTTCAGGAAAATCATGTACATGTAATTTCTCCTTTCTCCCATAAGGTAAAATTTAAGGAAAACCATGTACATGTGTTATTTCTCCCATAAAATTTAAGGAATTTTCTATTGTTAATTTAAGGCATTTGCAATATGCAAAATGATAGTGTTTTTGGAAACCATGTACATGCCATTTCTCCTATAAAATTTAAGGCTTTTTGTAGTGTTTTTTGGAACCATGTGCATGTACTTGCACACATAAAATTTAAGGAAAACCGGGTACATGTAATTTCTCCCATGCATTGGCAATAAATGTTAACTTAATATATTTTATTGAACTTGTATCTTTTGAGGGATCAAAAAACCCATTAAATATGGTTGAAAGATGGACATTATGCATAGATGTTTCTTGCTATCCCAATATAGGGAAATAAGCGATTAAATATGTGCTTTACAATATTGTGACTAACAAGGTCCTCTAAAGGAAAATGAATATACCAAGAAGGACGAAAAACAACGAGGAATATTATATTGCATTGATAGAAGGCTTGGGAACAACTAGGGAGTATGAATAAAATGGAATAGTAGTTTTCACCAATTCTGAACTTGTGTGCAACCAGATGAAATTCATGTAGAAAGCTAAGAAGGAGAGGCTAAAACAAGGTCATGGAAAAACAAACAATATTTTTAGACAATTTCATTTTTTTAGTATAAGACATTGTGAAAACTTTAATAAGATGTCTGGGGATCTATTGTATGGGGCAATGCCAATTCAAGATTCAACTATCAAATATTAATTAATAGATGAATTAGTATTATACGGGGCAATGAAAATTAAAGATTCATCTCTCAAAGATGAGTTAGCATTGAGACACTCTCTTTCAAAATTTATTGATGGAAATTGTAACATATCTTTGATATGTTTGTTTTTTTTACTTATAAATGTGTCATTTTTAATGACCATGTGCTTTTTCAATTATATACCAACTATGCTCCCACCATATAAGGTGAAATTCACATTTTTATAAAATTAAAATATGAAGACTTCAACAGTTTTTTGCTTAAATTGAGTTTCACACATCAATTAGTGCTTTCAAAGTTGTGGTTTACATAATTTGTGTACTAAATTACATAAATTTTTTGAAATTTTTTGAATTTATTTTAAATAGTAATTAAAAAATAATTGTAAATGTCTACTATAGATATCCATATATATCATGGAGGATGAAACGTGAAGATCAATCGAATCTGATGCCTCTATGAGAGAGGGGGATCATGGATCGAGGGATATTCATGGTAGTGCATATTTTTAAATGAAATTTGAATATGTAATGTTATCTCCATACATATATGTGTGTATACATGTGGAATTAATTTTTTTAATTACTATATATATAATTTTATCCCCATGTACATACATGTATACATATGGAATTGATTTTTTATCAATTTTGTGAGTTAAATTATTTTTAATAAACTTTATTCTTTATTTTTTAGGAGTTAGGAGGAAAAGAGTATATACTTCATCAATGGAGCATGGGCATGATTTACGCAATCATGGTATGATTCACGCAAATTAAGCAATCACATGTACATGTATTTATATGTATGAATGTATTTTTTAATTGATAAATTCATATTTTTTTATGAAGCTTCCCTATCGTCGCATGAGGTTGGTTGTGGTACACAGTCCCCTGGAGGCCCATCAATAGGTGTTGAAAAATTGCATGAGGGTGGTGATATGCATTCCCCCAAAGGCCAATCAATGGGTGGTCATGTTGGTTCTCAACCAATTGGTGGTCATTCTAGTTCTCAATAGTCACAGGGTAGGCATGATGTTGGACAAGCATATCAAAGTGGCCATCAATCTAAATATTATTTTCATTCAATTTGCACAAATTTTTTTACGTGTTTTTTTATTTATAAAATTTTTTTATATCGATTCAAAGGGTGAAAATGTTGCTCCAAATGTTTCTCCAAAAATACCTAGGACAAAACACATTATTCAAGAAAAAGGTTGTACAGAAACCATGACTTATCCATCTGAAATTTATGATATACCTTGGGAAACAAACATGCAACAATGCACATTAAAAATTTGTCAACATCTTCATTCAAAATTGAAAAAAGATCTTGTTCCTTTGTGTTGTGTAACCAGCTCCAAAAATAGAAGAAAAGAGATATCAATGCCTTAGAAATAATCCACTTCGAGGTGGAAACCTCCAATACATTACATGAATGAACAATTCTTGGATGATAAAATTTACAAAAACTCGTTTCTATATATAGGAGTCCATGTGGCCATAATGTAATCCTAGTGGGCCACAATGTAATCCTAGCCGACCTAACAATAATAATTTAAGGGCACAATAATAACAAAATGGGGGTTACAAGGGTACAATAATAACAATAAGGGGGTTACACTAACAACAATAAAGGACTATACTAGTAATATAGGGACCTAACATGCCCCTCTCCTTCAAAAAAAGTGTTGTCCTCAACGCTTGAGTAGCTCTGGGTGCTTTTGTATAAAATTCTCATCCTCCCATGTAGAATCTTCAGTGGGTAAGTCCTTCCACTTGATGAGATACTCTGAAATTGATCGATTCCGTAGCTGTCGAGTTCTTGTTTCCATGACCGCTTCAGGTTCCAATATGATTTTTCCTTCCTCATAAAGTTCTATCAATATTGTTTGAACTGGAAGATTTTCACCTATAACCTTTTTTAAGCATGAAACATGGAAAACTGGATGTACTCGCGAAGAAGCAGGAAGCTCCAATTTGTATGCCACAGAACCAATCTTTTGCAACACCTTGTAAGGACAATAGTACTTTGGTGATAATTTATTATCCTTCTTAGCTTGCTTGAGGGACATTTGTTTGTATGGTTGTAGCCGTAAAAATACCCAATCTCCTACATCAAAACTTCTCTCGCTGCGATGTTGATTTGCCTATTGTTTCATTCAATTTTGTGCCAAATTCAGGTTATCCTTTAAGAGTTGGAGAACTTCTTGCTGATGCTCGATGTGATCTTCCACTGCTTGAACCTTCGAATTTTCCCTTAAAGATGATGTGATGGATGGTGGATGATATCCATAAAGTGCCATAAATGGGGTCATTTTCGCTGCAGTATGGAAGGAAGTGTTATACCACCATTCAGCTAGAGGTAACCACTTGACCCATTGTGTTTGTTTATCAGATACAAAACAACGAAGATATCCTTCCAAACATTTATCTACTGACCATGAGATTAAGGATTATAAGATGAGCTATGATGAGATTAGCTTCCATGTAGCTTTTGAATTGTGTCCATAAATGTAGTAGCAACTATACTTGCTTTAAATGGATGAGATAATGCACAAAAGTGTGCATACTTGGTAAGTCTATCAACTACCACCATGATGGCACTCTTTCCTTCGGACTTAGGTAAACCTGTGATAAAATCCATTGAAATCTCCTCCCAACGTTGACTTGGAATGGATAAAGGTTGTAGAAGTCCCGGGGTCTTAATTGTTTCCACTTTATTCTGCTGGCAAACCAAACATTCCGCCACAAACTTTTGAATATCAGATTTAAGGCCATCCCGAAAAAATTCTTTCTTCACCCTGTGGTAAGTTTTTAAAAATCCTGAGTGTCCTCCTAAAGGAGAAGTGTGCAATTCCAGAAGAATATTTTGTTTTAGTTGGGAATTCTTACAAAGATATAAGCGATATTTGTACCATAAGAAATCATTTTTCCAACTAAATGTATCATATGTACTAGGATCTTGCTGCAACTTTTGAATGAGTTTCCATACATCTTTGTCCTTCTTCCATTCATCTCTTGCTTCAGTTATCCAATCTGGTTGGATAATAGAAATGGCACAAAGCAATGCTTCCACCTCTTCATTCTTTCTTGAGAGTGCATCTGCGACAACATTAAGCTTTCCTTTTTTGTAGATTATTTCAAAGTCATAACCCAACATCTTTGTGACCCATTTTTGCTGCTCTTCTGAAGATAGTCTTTGTTCCAAAAAGTGTTTAAGACTATCATGATCAGCTTTTACCTTGAAGTGTCTTCCCATTAGGTAAGTTCTCCATTTCTTTAGTGCATGCAGTATTGCTAACATTTCCTTCTCATAAATAGGTTTATGTAAATACTTTCCTTTCATTGGACAACTTTCAAAAGCAATGGGTCTTCCTTCCTGCATTAAAACAGGACCAATTCCATTTCATGAGGCATCACATTCCACAATAAATGTTTTTGTGAACTCTGGTGTAGCTAAGACCGGTGCTAGGCACATTACTTCTTTAAGATGTTCAAAGGCCTTAGTTGCTTCATGAGTCCATGAAAATGCATCTTTCTTCAATAATGTTGTTAGAGGTGTTTCTATTCTCCCATAATTCTTAACAAACTTGCGATAATACCCTGTTAACCCGAGAAATCCTCATAACTGCTTTATGGTTGTGGGGACTTCCCATTCCTTATTGGGTTTAATTTTTTTAGGGTCTACTTTAACACCTTCATGAGATACAATATGACCCAGATATTCCACCTCTTGTACTCCAAAGAAACATTTGGATGTTTTTGCATATAATTGTTTCTCCTGCAATAGTTTGAGCACCCTGTCAACATGTTCAACATGATCCTTCCAGTACCTGCTATAGATTATTATATCATCAAAAAGTACTAGCACAAATTTTGTAAGGAAGGGCTTGAAAATGGAATTCATCAACCCTTGAAATGTAGAAGGTGCATTGGTAAGGCCAAAAGGCATGACCCAAAATTCATAATGAACCTCATGAATTCAAAATGCTATTTTTGGAATATCTTCAGTCTTCATTCTAATTTGATGATATGCCGAACGAAGATCCAACTTGGTAAAATAAATTGCTCCATGTAATTCATCCAATAATTCATCAATCACAGGAATGTGAAGTTTATCTTTAATGGTGAGCTTATTGAGCTCCCTATAATCTAGACACATTCGGCATGATCCATCCTTCTTGTGTACCAAAAATACAGGAGTAGAGAAAGAACTTTGACTATGTTGAATTATACCCGCCTCTAACATTTCTGTAATCATATGTTCAATTTCTCTCTTTTGGACGTAAGGATATCTATAAGGCCTGATGTTTGGAGGAACACTTCTTGGAATCAAATGAATAGCATGATCATGATCACGAATAGGTGGGAGTCCTTTGTGAGTTTCAAACACCTTGGAATGATTGTCCAAGACTTGTTGGAGATTTGCAGAAATAGATGATTTTGATGTTGGAACTTCTACTGAGCATAGCTGTGCAATTACGCCTCGTTGTTATTTATTTAGAAGATTTGTCATGACATTAGAGCTTATTATCTTTCCCAACTTCCCTGCAATACCCCATAATTTGAATTCCCTTCCTTGTGAAAAAAAATTCAAGAAAAGTTCTTGAAAATTAGAAGCTACTGTCCCCAAAGATTGTAACCATTGTACTCCTAGTACAGCATCATCACCTCCCATAGGAATGGAAAGCATTGGACT
Source organism: Pinus albicaulis (assembly GCA_034641835.2). Lineage (NCBI taxonomy): Eukaryota > Viridiplantae > Streptophyta > Pinopsida > Pinales > Pinaceae > Pinus > Pinus albicaulis. The sequence continues at coordinate 139,466,112 of CM076581.1, forward strand.
AGTGAATACATATTCCCCCATGGTTAGCTTGATATTATGGAATTTTCCAGAGAAATTTATAGTTCCTCCATTTGCAACCATCACTTGACATTTTGGTGTTGGGTATAGGAAACAATTTAATTCCTTGGCTACCTTACAATGAATAAAATTATGGGTGCTACCTGAATCAATCAACACTATTACTTTTTTCTTATTGATATGACCTTCTATCTTGAGAGTTTGAGGAGTGGTAATTTCTACGAGTGCATTACACGATATGGTTGGATTCATTTCTTCCTCTTCTAGGGCTGGTTCCTGGTGTATATCCTCTTCTTGTTCATTTTATTCTTCCTCTTCACAATATATGTAAAATAATTTCTTCTCAGCACACTTGTGACCTTCAGTGTATCTGCTATCACAACTGTAGCAAAGCCCTTTTGCTCTTTTTCTTCCAATTTTTGTGGTGTCAACCTTGTAGGTTGTGGAAATATAGGCGTAGCAACACTTCCTTCTTTATAGAATTGAGTGGTAGGCTTCCTTGTCGCCATTATTTTACATTCAACTTTTCTTGCCAACCTGAATGCCTTCTCCAATGAATCCGGTTCCAAAACGTGAACATCATGTTGGATGTTATCCTTTAAAGTGCCTATCAAGAGAGCGATCATGTGTTCCTCTAGAATATCAATTACCCTTATATTCAATTTTTGGAAGTCCTCAATGTGCTGCCCCACTACTCCCTTTTCTTTGAGATTTGTAAATTGGTTAAAGAAGGTGTTGCTCTTTTTATCCTCATAATGCACTATCATTTCCTCCGTAAAAATTTACCAAGTGACAATTTTTTTATGGGAGAAAAGCCATCGATACCATACAAATGTATTTTGTTCTAAATGTAAAGTTGCAATGTGTACCTTTTGTTTGTTTTGCATGTTATGGAGATCAAAATATTGCTCCATCTGTAGTATCCATGTTACAGGATCCTTTCCATCAAAATTCCTCATATCCATTTTTGGAATATGGTGGTTCTTCCCGCCAACATTAGAGTTTACGAAATCACAATTAACATTTATTTTGTTCTCATCATGAGGTTCTTCTACTATTTTTTCACCATTAGGAAAAATTTCTTGTATCAACTTTGTCAAACCTTCGATGTCTTCTTTTAGATCATTCTTCATGTTTTCCATGTTGTCTTTCATGTCATCCATCTTAACTTCCATGCCAACTTCCATGCCATCCGTCTTAGCTTCCACGCCTTTCTTCAAAACTTCCATTTCATTTTTTGTTGCTCTTTGCGAGAGTGAAATATGTTGCACTTGATCTTCTAATTTTGATAGATCATATTTAAATTCTTCATCTTCATGAGTCATAGTAGAGCCATATAAAGGCTTAATGGGTGTTGAATTATTTTTACGGGGCATATTTTAGAACCCAATACTAATATCTATTCTTTTTCTTGCTTTTGAGGAGCTCGATATTGAAATTGGATTATCTCTATGATTGCTGCATTTCAATATTTGAATTTTGGCACCAATGTAGCCCTCTGAATTATCTTTTGAATGCCATAGTTCTGACCTGATTTGGATTCTCCAAGACAAATTTGTGTCCAATCTCCCACAATGACCTAATTATGGATTGGTTCAGTAGAGCTAACTTGTACGACTTGCCACGTGTCATTGTTTCATCCTTCAGCTCTGAAATTGATAGCCAAGAAACTACAGTCTATTTACTTGTGACCAATTTTTACGGAACTCCAATCCGATGCTCAAAGAGAGAGTTATGAATATTTTCCCACGATCACCTCTTTGAGATGAAATTCAAGAGCCTGAAAAAGCACTACCTTCCATAGATCATATCTCCGAAAATATTGTGAACCAAGCTCTAAATTTTTTGAAGATTTTCCTTAGGGTTTCAGCTTTTCACCATAAAAATTTCAGCTTCTAAAACTTTGTAGAAAAAATGTTATAGCACAAATGCCATAATGACCTATTTAGGAGCCTAAAAAAAGACCTAACTTCCACAGATCATATCTCCAAAAAAATTCTGAACCAAGCTTTGAAATTTTTTGACGATGTTCCTCAGGATTTCGGCTTCACACCCCAAAAATTTCAGCTTCTGAAACTTCGTAGAAAAACCGTTATAGCGAAAATGCCACGATGACCTGTTTGGAGCAGTGAAACCCTAGAATCCAAAGCTCTGATACCAAATGTTGTGGAACCAGCTCCAAAAATAGAAGAAAAGAGATATCAACGCCTTATAAATAATACACTTTGAGGGGGAAACCTCCAATACATTACATGAATGAACAATTCTTGGATGATACAATTTACAAAACCTTCTTTCTATATATAGGAGTCTATGTGGCCATAATGTAATCCTAGTGGGCCACAATGTAATCCTAGCTGACCTAACAATAATAACTTAAGGGCATAATAATAACAAAATGGGGGTTACAAGGGTACAATAATAACAATAAGGGGGTTACACTAATAACAATAAGGGACTATACTAGTAATATAGGGACCTAACACTTTGAAACTCCCTCCTCAGAGTTGAGAAATATTAGAAATAACTACTCACTCTTTAAGAAAACTAGTAGATGTGTACCTAACATTTGGGAAAACCACTGATACTTTTCTAGAAGTGCTGAGAAAAATAAAGGAAACAATGATGGGTATAATTACATGGGAGGTTGTTAAACAAAAAGTCACAACAAAATTGGCCAAGTCTATGTTTAGTTTTAAAGAAGGGTTGAAAAGAAAGATGCTAAAGTTCAATATTTGAAGCACCCTGATATAGCTGGCCATTTGTATCATAGACTCCTTGCTTCCTATGGAATACTCCCATGGAACGACGAGGTATTGCTTTATTTTGAAAAAATATTTTATACATAATTGTTTTTGGGAATGAAACCCAATTATAATGACCTTCCCTCTCAATTTTTTGGTTTTGGGAAAGATAGGTTATGTGACCTTAGGGGCCCTAAGCATGATGCTGAGTTGCCTCGCCCTGAGCCACCATTGGTTAGTCGACCTCTTCGTGTGGAAAATCTGTGTTCAAATATGGATTCCACTTCTCAAATTAGTTGAGAAGAAAGGGATGTCATCATTGACAGTGTTCAGAGTGGACTGGGTGGAACTGATGTTTTTCCAAATCGATAAAGAGCATGAGAGAATGCACATGCTAATTTTGTGTATCATATATATGATGAGATAGACAACATGAGTGTTGAAGATCTCAGAACATATGCAAAAAATTGTCACAATGGTTGGACGGACCTAACTATTAATGAGGAAGAGGGAATGGGATTAGTATGTTTTAATTGTTAGGGTTATTACTTTAACACATGTACAATTTGTAATAAATACATATATACATGCATTTATTTGTATACATTAAGCTAACAAAAATGTACAATATATGTGAACACTATTTTTAATTATCACGCTTGATGAACAAAGATGTTAATATCATGGTCAAAGCCTCAGGTTCACACAATCAAGATGGTTCTCACCATCAAGCTGATATGTTGACACATGCTAGTGTTTTTCAAGTGAAAAAAATGATGTACAATTATTTTTTATCTATTATTATATATCAAAACATGATGACATCTTTTAAAATAAATAATTGTGTACACATTTACATGTATATAATTAAATGTTAACATATTCCAATTCCATCAAATGTTTTTGCAATGGAGGTACCTTCTTCTTCCTTAGGAGATTTCCAAATCCACCATCACAGGTATAAACAAATTTTCACTTAAATATTTTTTTAAGTTATAAATTGCAGTTCAAAAGTTTCATTAAAAAATGACATCTAGATCTTGAGTTTTCTTACAGCTTTAAATTTTTTGGATTTTAAGTTTCTATATATTTTATTTTAGAGCCACCCTTAGGAGATGTGCTCAATCCACCATCACAATTATTCAATTTTTCAGTTATATGTTTAAGTTATAAATTGAAGTTCAAAATTTTTATTATAAAATTAGATCTAGATCTTGAGTTCTTTTATAGTTTTAAAATTTTTGAATTCTAGGTTTTTGGAGATGATTTCCGTTCTCTAAGGACTCTAGCAAAGGAGTATATGATGGAGATAGTAACATCCACACCATTTGAACAAGTTGTCTGACTTTTTTGAATATTATTGAAAATTAGTTTATATGAATTTTCATGTGAATTTTTTTATAATATATATATATATATATATATATCTATATATATATATATATATATATATATATATATATATATATATATATATATATATATATATATATATATATATATATATACACACACACACACACACACTTGTACCTATATATTGTACAATTTACTATGGAAGATGTTCCTGTGGAGGATGCTTTAATGGACGAGCAACAAAAGACAATGGAGAGGGAACCACATGAGGTATTGCATGATTTTTATTTTTATTTATTTTTACATGAAGTTCTATATTCTCATTCAATTTTAAAACATTAAATTTTAATGTTTGTACACATTCTTTACAGGTTCCCCATTCTTCATAGGATAGCACGAGGATCATAACTTTGCTGGAAGAGACACTAGATCCATTTGTATTCGATCGATGGTGCACGTGTGTACAACATTTTATTTGACAGATCTAGTCTTAAATTTACATTTTTATATATAGACTTATCTATGCTGTTATATTTACTTTTATATATAACTTGATACTTGTAACACTATACATTGAACACTATACTTTCATATATAACTTGATACTTGTAACGCTATATATTGAAATATATATATTTAATTTTGTTGTTGATGTGATACAAATTTTGGACATATTTTACAGTTTGGATATAGTTTTAAGCTACATTTACTTTTATCAACAATGATTTTAAATTTTTGATAGTTAAATTTGGCATGTGATCACATGTTGTGATATATAATGTTTTGTTTTTAAAACTCAAGTTGTTTTTTTTTTTAAACTCTAGTTGTCATTTTATATGTTAAATATAAAATGAATCTCTAGATGGAAATTTCAAATTACATTTTCAAAATGTGTATATTTCTTATGGTTGAACTAAATTTGGCATGTGATTACATTTTGTGATATATTTTTTTCTTTTTAAAACTCAAGTTGTCATTTTATAAATTTCTTAAACATAAAATGAATCTCTTTAGATGGAAATTTCGAATTACAAACCATGTATACATGTGTATATTTTGGATAGTTGAACTACATTTGGCATGTGATAACATGTTGTGATATAATGTTTTGTTTTTAAAACTCAAGTTGCCATTTTATTTGTTAAATATAAAATGAAGTTGGAATTATATTTTTTAAATATAAAATGAATCTAGATGGAAATTTCGAATTACTATTTACACATAAATGTGTATATTTTGGATAGTTGAACTACATTTGGCATGTGCTCACATGTTGTGATATAATGTTTTGTTCTTAAAACTCAAGTTTTCATTTTATTTGTTAAATATAAAATGAATCTAGAAGGAAATTTCAAATTACATTTAACACAATAAATTGGTAAATGTTATGCATTTGAACATGTGTGTGAATGGTATATGATTTTAGGATGTACATCTATTATTTAGGTGATATTTAAGTGCCATACATATCGATGTTTTAAAATAAAAAAACAATCATAAAATGTATGGGTCAGAAGCCATACCTTGTCCCTCTATCAGCATCAGAAACCCATCAGAGGCAGTTATAAGGGTGCGTTTTCAAGTCGCTCTCACCGTTGCCATGACCAGCGATTGGAATCCACCAAGGGATCTGCATCTAATAGCCATGGGGTTTTGGATCCTCAAGATTTTGATAACATTCATGGGGAGAATGTTTTTTCCTCTGGAGAAGCCTAAGGGTAGAAGAGGCTACAGGAAATCCACTATTCTGCAATTTGTTCAGCCTTTACCTAGCAAAACTAACCCGCTTCTAGGTTATGAGCCCATGATGGAGGAGATAGGTGTTTGGGTTATGGACTGAGATAGTGTCTGGACCAGAAATTACCATGTGGAGTACCCAGTCACTCCCATTGTCCATGTGAACCCTCTGAAGCCTCCTCGAATGCCTACAACTGAGGAGGAAGCCATTGCTAGAGAATACGAGTGCCTGATAGATGAATAGGACGAGGTGACAAATGAAGATGAATGAAATCCATGATTGTCACCTCAGGATATACTTCAGCTCTTTTTTTTATATGGGCCATTGAATATTTTGTATTACAAGACTGGATGACACTCTTAAGGGGTTTCTTTCCTCCTTCGAAGCAGCCCAAAACTTGGTTTATTTTCAACACTACCAAGGTAGGGATAGGCTAAGCACTACTTTCCATCTTTTCCCATTGCCTCTGTACAATTTTTCATGCTTTTAATATAGTTTATTCCAACTTACAAACAAAAAAAAGTTCACATTAATATATGTAAATAGAAATGATTGAAGTACATGTTTGACTATATGTAAAAATGATTGAAGTGAAATACATATCGATGTATATACCTAAAAAAAATCATAAAATTCTAGGTGTTCTTATATGTGTCAAAAATCATAAAATTTTAAAATTGCACATAGAAAAGATACTTTCAGTTGATAGTAAACTAGAAATTACAAAACACATACCACACATTTTTCATTCAAGAATGAATATTATAATTTCCTTAATAGACATATCTAAAAGAGAATCGTGCAACTTCAAGTTTGCAGTATATCAACTATGCTAGATACATAGATATGTACATTTTTCAATAGTGACATTATGACAAATTGTACCAGATAATGTATGAAATCGTTTAAGACCAGATAATCTAGACATGTTTATGTGTACACGTTTATAAATTACTTGTGTGCATGTAAGAAAACAATGTACATGTGCAAGCAATTGTACATATAACATAAAAAAGTAGTTCAATTTTTAGATTAGTTCTGGAAGTTCTAAAAGATGAATCCAAAGAGAAGAAATTTTTGGGCAATTCTATCAAAAAAATTCCAATGGAATGCCATATTCAATGGTTCGTTCATAATCAGCTTTTAACATTTTCCATTTCTTAATTTTTTTTTTTCTTTGATTGAATTGTTATCAACTTTATGCGTGCTACACACACCAAGTGACTATATTGACAAATTATGACATCAGGTTCATAGCCTTGAAAGTAAAAAAAATCTCCAATTTTATTAGTTTGCTGGAAAACATAATCTCTTAGTATAATGGACCGTCTGTCATATGTAAACCCGTTATCATCATAGTTTTCTAATAATTTCATCTTTCATTCAATGAAACGCATAAAATAATACTTCACATTTTCATCGTTGATAGTAGGTGCAACTATAGCAAAAGCATCTCCTGCACAATAAAAAAAACTTATGTATTTAAATTTAGATCATAATTAACGTGAAAAAATAACTTTAAAATTAACACGTGTACTTGATTTTATTATCTATTTCTAGATCTCTATAATTCGAAAGAAATTGAAATATTGCCTTCACTAACAAGATCAAAAATTCGATCACCATTAGATGATATTGTAGTCTCCTCTGACTGCATTTATTCAAAGCTTGCAATAGACATTTTACGCTTTCTATTTAGTTATGTATGTTGCCAATATTTTACCTACATTTTGTTTTCCCAAACATCATTGGATTCTGTGTTGTCTATGAAAACATGACGAAAACAAGAATATTTTCTTTTATCCAATGAAAACACATTTTGGACAAATTTGTTTTAATTGAATGCAATTTTTAAGTCCCTTTTATTGTTTCAACGTCATCTCCAATCGATCTATCTACATCTTGGACCCCAATATGCCAAAAAAAACTATATGGAAAATTCAAATAGGAATATAAATATGATATCAAAATACGATCAAAGACAATAATTTCGATAAATGTATTGTTTAAAATTAGAAATCAAATAAAAATTAAATTGAATGCACCTCTATACTTCCCTTGATCGGTTAGTCTCATGGCTTAGTGCAGCAATGCACCATTGAACAACTTCTTTAGCTGAGACAAGTCAGTTTGCAGAGTGGTCCATTTGATATCTTCAAAGTGCTCACTTTATACATGCCGCTGCACCATCATGTTCTCCTTTTCCATGAGCAGTCTCAAATACATTCCAAAAATGTTTAATGCGGGTTTTCATATGAAGATGACACATCTAGAATAATGGTCAGGAATATTTGAATTGATCAGTGCATGCATCCGACCATATCCAATGTTCATTGAATTTTATTCCATGACTTTTCAAAGAGTCATAAATATCTTCAAAACAGTGTAGTACATGATATGTATCATTTGTACGATCGTCACTGATATAAAAGTGCTATTCTTTAATAAAATGTCGATTTTCACTGGTGCTTTCTATATGATCAAAATTTTGTTCAACAAGTCTGGATAGAATATGGACAAGCATGATGACTTGGTCAAAATGATAATATTCACTCTGAATTTCCTTTTGTGGAACAAATGTGTAGTTTTCTGCAAAACCAACTATTGACAAAATGCTCCCTGGTGGAAAAAATTCACGATATTTTTTGAATTTCAAGTCCTACCATCAAGCTCTATGGTAATGCTTAGTGTATTTATAAATTTATTCCTCAAACTTTCTCAAAACATCTATCAAAAAAATATCTTCTTCTTGTCAATCAATTCTTTTAGCACATGTAATACTACTTGAACCTTGAATCGATGTATGGATATATTTATATCTCTTCCATTTCACTTTCATGTTGGAAAATGATTGATCATTTATATCAACACAATATTTGTTTTGAAATTTACTCAAATTTCCACAATCATCGCATTTTTTATCACAAACACATTTCTTTTGGTAAAATAATTCATGGCTTTCTCTTCCACATAGAATTTGAGATATGAAATCATGGATAGTGGAAGGAGGAGGTGAATCTTTCCAAAATGTTTTACCGAAATTAAGGAATGTGTCATAACATAACCTAAATTCAACATGATAATGATATCAAAAAGTGTCGCGTACAGTGATAGGTTTTACATATCATGGTTTTTGTTGCACAAAAGAAGTGATTGGGACATCGATTTCATGATTATTTTCTTTGATCTTGTTGAAAAACTCTATTTGAGTGGTGCCAAGAAATGTTTTGGATGTTCTTTGTACTGATTTCATGTTATTCTTCTTCGCATCACATCCCTTGCTTTTGGTGAAACACATGAATTTTTCATCCAATATTCATATATTATTTTCTAACATTTTCTCCAAATTTATATTTATATGGTTTCCTAGAAATAGTTGTCCAACAAGCGATTTCATTATTTATATCTATTTTCAATCGAAATTTCCAATGTTTGTGCCAAGTTTTTTCTAATGTTACTAATGCTGGTGCCATAGATTTTACCAAGAGATTCTCTTTAGTACTTGATGAAACCATTTTATTTTGTATTACTCTACTTGCATCTAAAACACTCTTCTTTCTAGATCTTCTAATTCAGTTTAGAGCGTTATTTATATTTTGTATCACATTTTCCTTCATTTTCTTATCTTTTGTTGATTTTCGAATACCTAATAAAGTCATAGATTCTTTTAATTTCCTTGATGTTAGGATACTTTTCAACATTTTGGCTTGAACTTCCATAGTTTCATTTTTAAAGAATGAATCAATAATGTGATTAAAATGATATTGTATAACATGGTCAACTTTTTTATCTCCATATGTGTGAGTTTCAACATTTTCTTAACATCTCATCATCGATATTGATTTCATCTGTACATAATAAGTTTATATATTCAATAAATAACTAAATTAATAAATATGTATAATTTCAATAATACACATGCTCAACATATATATATCTATATATATATATATATATATATATATATATATATATACACACACACACACACACACGTTCTTGGTGATTCAATTCCTTGACTTGAATTTCTTTCAAAATTTTCACCATATTCAATCATTGGTTTAATATCTCTTTCACTTTCTCTTTCAAAATTTTGTATCTCATCATAAATGTTTTGAGGAATATCTCTTTCTGTTTACATTGCAAAATATTTTTCAAATTAGTTCAACAAATAAACATTAAGTTTCACAATACACTAGTCAAATTTTAAATATCAAATTTATAATATTTACATTTACATATCTCCTTCAACTTCTAGTTGAGGTTGATTTTCCTTTTCAATATGTTGGGGTTCCCATGTTTTGGCCAGATTGGCAAGACCAAAAGATGAGACAACATCAGAACCACTTTTGGGCCCTAGGATCTAGCCCTCCTGGACCGGGAGAGGGATCTCTCCAAATAGAGCTAAGAATGATATATCTATGAAGCTCAAAATGAGATGTTAGGCTATTTATGAAGCACAAGGGTTTTTAAATGGTTTGGTTGAAGGGTTGCTGGGTTGGTCATGAGATCATGGACTGAGAAAGCAATGGGAGAAAAGGAACAAGGCAGCAGGACATTTCAGCAAAGAGGATAGGCCTAGACAGTGCCATCCATTGGGCTATGGAGTCATGAAAGGAAATTACTTGCATCCACTAGCCAAGGCTTTCAAATGGCAAGTCATCTACACTAAAGGATATTTTAGGTAGATGGTGGAATGGAACATTAAGGAGAGAAAGTGAAAGAAGGAAAGACAACAAAATTTATGTCTATAGATCAGGTCAGAGGTCATTTAACTCCAGGCCTGCTTGGACATACTCTAAGGCAGCTCTCAAAGAGACAAAGGGGCTGCTTATAGATTGGACCAGAGGTCATTTAACTCCAGGTCTGCTTTAGAAACTCCAAGGGAAAAACAGAGATAAATTTGAAAAAGAAACATCCAAGCAGCAAACCCCCAAGTTCATACATCAGCCAGCAGGCAATAACCTCCGTTGCACTGGTTAAACCCATGATTTTACTCTTATATTAGCACATAGAGCAGAAAACATAAAGGTAGGGAGAGCAGGAAACATAGGGCACCTAACAAGGGTGAATCCTATGTTATACTTCTGTTGCCTACCAGAAGAACATGGAACAGTATGAAAATGTAATAAACAAAGTTAGAAAAACATCACCAATAGTAATAGACCAAAATCCTGTGAAATGTGATTTGATTAATTGATGCAAAACCAGTCATGTACCATAAGCTCAATGGCTAATACAGTCGAGACTTTCTCCTCCCAGCCTATTACATACAACTACTCTGCTACTCCTTCCCAAGACTGTTCTAACAGTCGGAATGAATCCCTCTAACAGCAGGTGCCCAACAGCTGAACAACAACAACAACCTTTTCATTATGTTCACGGGGATTTCTTATAGGAGAAGCGGAAGAAACAATAGTAGATAAACAAATAAATGAGTCTCATTAAGACAGTAAGGCGGAAGTGTTCACACCCATAACACTTAATGGCTTTCTGTGGCATTGCTTGTACTCTGTGATCTACATGGGGAGTCTCTGTTAGGCCAAAATTGGCCTCTGATGTTCTTTTAGGGTCCTTTCTGGTGTCTGGAGCTCTGGGCTGCCACTCTGGAATAAATGAACTGGTTGAAAGATCTGCACGGCCTCTCCATTCCTCCATTACTGCGGCTCAGACAGTCTTCAATGAAGCTCCTGTCCATGTATTTATTTTCTTATGGGCTCGAGGAGGCATGGAGATCGTTGTAGGGACGGTGTATGTCTGGAGAGAATGTACTCTGCTGCTAGGTAGCGCGGTAATGACTTGCTGGTGCGCTCATCAGTCTTCAAACTGAACCTTAATCCTTTGAAAGCGGGGCTAAACATTGATTATGTCAATAACAGGTATTAACCCCTTTGGATCCTTTCTGCCGATCTGCTGGCGATGCTTTAAACACCTCACTGTGATGTCTGCACAATGAAATAAACTGTTACAAGCCCGGGCAGTGGTGGCGGAGGAATTGCTTCAGAGGCTTGTTGGAGTGGTGGCGGGACAGTGAAAAGCGGTGAAAACAATGGAGAATGGCGGAAGAAATGGTTAATAATGTTAAAGCCCAAAGATTAAAGCTTGGGCATAATACAAAGGAAAAAATAGGAATACAATGAAGTGGAGCTATGGATGTGCGACCCGGTCACTGTGGAGGGCGATTAGATCTTGATCGTTAGATTTGCACGGGAAACGGATGGCGGAGATCTAATCGCAACAATCGCAATCGGAGGTCGGAGTGAGTGGCAATCGCAACGCACATTCCAAAAGTTCCGATTGCGATCGAGAATGGGGCAGCGATTGAGCGATAACCATTGATCTGGGGGAGGAATGAACAGCTGGGATGCAATCGGAGGGGCAGTAGAAAAGGATGATGGGAGAGGAGCGGGATGAATCCGAACCGTTGGATCTGGCGGGATGGACGTCTCAGATTGGATTGGGGGATTGCAATCGCAATACGCAGAAGGAGGGTGCGATCGAAAGTTCCGATTGTGATTGGAGTGGATGTGCGATGGCCGTTGGATCGTGAAACAGATGGATGGATGGGATTAAATCAGGTGGAAGACAGAAAGGCTTGCGATCAGGGGAAATGGGAAGTGCGATGGCCGTCGGATCAGCAGGGGAATGGACGGCCCAGATTAAATCGGCGCATCGCAATCAGAGATCGGAGTAGAAGGCTTGTGATTGATCGAAGGACACACTCGAAACATTGCGATTGCGATTGAGACGGGGCTGCGATTAGCGCTCCGCCGTCGGATTTGTGGGGAAACAAACGGAGAAGATTGAATCGGAGGATGGTGGAAAGGGCTTGCGATTAGCGATCGGGCGGAGGGTGTGATTAATGCGGGACCATCTGATCTAGCAGGGAGATCAACGGTGGAGAAGTAGATCAGAGGACTGCAATCGGGGCGGCACTGTTGAGACTTGCGATTGTGATCGGAGCGGGGTTGCGATTAGCGCTCCGCCGTCAGATCTTTGTGATAGATCGACGATAAAGAACGAGTTGCGGGACTTTGTTTATTAAACCAATCGCATCGGCACTTTAGAGCTTTACAAAGGAATTGTGCACCCGCCCGACTTCCGATTGCGATTAGCGCTTGGGGCTTAAGCGCTTTGTCCCAGTGCATGGGCATGTGTGGGAAGTGGTTAAGGGGCTGGCGGAAAGGGGCTAGGCCTTATAATAAGCTTGGAGGATGGGTTTTGGCCCGTTTTAATGGATTTTGAAGGTTGGGAAGGGTAACGATAGAGAGATAAAGGGGGAAGAAGGTCAAAAAAGGCTAGGGGGGGAATTTAAAGGAGATTTTAGGGGGAAATGAAGGGTAAGAAGGGAAATAGAAGGGGAAACCAAATAGAAGCTAAGTGGGGGAAATTTGAGGGAAAAAGGGGCCTTTGGGCATTTCTTCACAAACAGAGGGGTTTTTAAATAGGAATCAGCAGAGGGGAATTTATCAAAGGATAAAAGACACATGGAGGCTTCAAGGGGACTATTATTTCAGAGGAAATGCATTCCTTGAAGACTAAACAATGATTTAGCCCCCTATTTGCTTGTCAAAAATTTCATATGGGGGCTAACAGTGGCTCCACATGGGGATGGCTTCTTCTTGAAGGAGTCAAGAATTCAGAAATTGATCTCTTGGTGTAGGCCAGGTGCCTGCTGCTTGAACCATCCATCTCTTTCTTTGATCTGATGCCACAAGCTATGAAGACAACATATCAGCAGAAACACTTCCCATACAGCTACCTACCCACACTATAGTTCTATCATTTTTCTTCCTGGGTGCATTTGGACTTGCAGACCCTTTTACATCATCAATTTTTACAAACAGGAAAAATAAACGTATTCTATTTCTACCCTTATTACTCCATGAGACCAGATTAGACTGTTGGTCTCATATGCTTCTCTACCTACACTACTACCTGCTAGGATTAGACTGTCTAGCAGGTTTCTTCTCTACATTCTAAGACAGAAATTGAAACAACTAACTACGTGCTCTTAGACTGAGCTTTATTGAGCTTTCCTACCTACCCTACCCTAACTGGAATCTCTGATGCTCTAGGTGATGCAGTAATGCCAATGCAGCCAGTCTAATAACAGCAAAAAAGGGTATGAGCACTGACTGCCTGTCAGAGATAACCACAGGGTGCTCTGCATGTGGTTTTTCAAAACTGAGGCCATCAGCAGTGGTGACCAATTTTGTTGTGTTTGGCTCTTGCAAAAGATTGATGCTTGTGGAGCTGAGCCAATCAGGGCCTCCATGTAGTCTGCCACAGGATCAACAAACTCATGATGTAAACTTTTTTCTTCAAAGCCTACCATGACTGATAGGCTGTCTGCATCCTGGGCAGCTTCAATCACTGCATCTGTAGTGAGGCCTTTGTAATCACACTCCTCCTCTTCCTGGTTGGGAGTATTTGGCATATGGGCATCAACCAGGAATACCTCCTCTTCCTCTGGATCAAGACAAAGATGTCCGCGGGAAAGGAGATCTACCTCTTCTTCACTATAGCCTGAGCTAGAGGGCTCATCATATTCGACAGCGTTGTCCTCTAGCAATGCAGGCCGGTTCTGCTGGAACTCTGTGAAAAAATTAACATATTCTTGAGTGGGGGATTCCTTTATTACCTTAATCCCTTCGGGAGAAGGCTCTGGGCATTCATTCCGCTCAAGATTTTCTTCATCTCTTTCTTCCTCATCCTCTGCGCTGAAGAGCTGCTGGCCTCTGTCCGCTTGGCAAGTATAACTGATGTTTGGATATAAAATAGAGAGAAGATCCAGTGAATCCTCGTCTACTGTCATGCTTTCAACGCCTTCTCCATCAGTATCGTAGATGGCCTGCATTAGCTCATCGCTTTCCTGAAGTTGATGGTCGTGATCTTCCTCCCACGAATCTTCTGAAGATGTCCCTGCAAGCTCAGTTTCCCTTTGGAAAAAATTATCATCAGACAGATCAACATCGGAGAAGTCATAATTACAAGCATTGTTATCCACCATGTCTTCAGAACTCTCATTAAGTCTTTCTACAAAATAGTCTGCAAGTTCATTTTCTGGTTTAGGCTTTGTTTCCTCATACATGCTTTGCATGTAAATTTTGTCTTGCAGTGATCTGTTTTGTCTCTTTTGAGGACGAGGGGCAGGTCTTTCCCAATCACCCTCTCTGGTTTCAGCCTCATATTCTTGCTCTTTTTCTTTCAGCAAGGAACTGGCAGTCTCTATCAGTCTTTCCAGCTTGTCCTCTAAAGAGATCTGCGCTGTTTGCTCTGTTCGGTCCTTCCTTGCTGCTTGTAATCTTTCTTCCCTGCACTGTATGTTGTGTTCTACAGTGATTGCTATATCCTGCATTTCCTCCAGGCTCAAAGGCTCTTTTTGCCTTATATGGAATTCCACCTCGGGGTCAAAAGAACTTGGATAGTGCAATAAAGCCCATCCCAAAGGCGGTTTTATATCAGAAGGCATTGCATCATATACCTTATTGAACCTGGCTGAAAAATTCTGCACTGTCTCTCCTGGCTGCCTTCTCAAATTCTGATATTCTTTTAGGATGAGGAGAGCATTCTTTGGGGCTACCCACCTATCTTGGAAAACTTGAGAAAACTGATGAAAGCTGAATATGCTTGCCACTGGAAGGCCTTTGAGCCAATTCTTGACATTTCCTTGCAATGACAGGGCAAACATTCTAATGCACACATCATATTCTTCTATCTCATACAATTCAATTAAATCCTCAAGGTTTTGAACATGCTCTTCAGCAGAGGACCCTTTATTCTTCCCATCAAAATGAGGCAGCTGGCTTATTAATTCTGCAGGCAGGGGTTGGAAGAAAAGAGGTAAAACCAGAGGCTTATATCTTTCTATGACCTTTGTAGGTGTGGGTGATGTAACAATGGGCTCATGGCTGCTTGAAGCTTCTTGAAGAGTGGGAGATACAACATGAGCTTCTTGTTCCACCAGTTTCTTCACAGGAGTACAGGTCTGCTCACGGTCTGCAGACTGAGGCTTGAGGTTTTTCCCACATTCAGTGTGGGTTTCATCTTTGTACACTTGATTAGGCTTAAAGTAGGACAAAACATAGTGACAGACAAAAATAATGAATTCTTTAAACCAAATCCAACCAGTATGTTCTATCCTTCTATGAGGTCTGGCCATCTTTCAGGTTCTTCCTCCAGTGGAGTCTTCGAGGATTATGGAGTGTGGAGTCGCCAGGTGGATGTATATGAACATTTGAAGTAGGATGCTGTCCACCAATAGCAATGTGAACGCCAATCTAACCAGAGATATTGGGTCTATGAGTGCCTAAGAATGTTTGAGGTGAAATGCACTCAATAGTCCCCAGCGAAGTCGCCATTATGTTGGGGTTCCCATGTTTTGGCCAGATTGGCAAGACCAAAAGATGAGACAACATCAGAACCACTTTTGGGCCCTAGGATCTAGCCCTCCTGGACCCGGAGAGGGATCTCTCCAAATAGAGCTAAGAATGATATATCTATGAAGCTCAAAATGAGATGTTAGGCTAGTTATGAAGCACAAGGGGTTTTAAATGGTTTGGTTGAAGGGTTTCTGGGTTGGTCATGAGATCATGGACTGAGAAAGCAATGGGAGAAAAGGAACAAGGCAGCAGGACATTTCAACAAAGAGGATAGGCCTAGACAGTGCCATCCATTGGGCTATGGAGTCATGAAAGGAAATTACTTGCATCCACTAGCCAAGGCTTTCAAAGGGCAAGTCATCTACACTAAAGGATCTTTTAGGCAGATGGTGGAATGGAACATTAAGGAGAGAAAGTGAAAGAAGGAAAGATAACCAAATTTCTGTCTATAGATCAGGTCAGAGGTCATTTAACTCCAGGCCTTCTTGGACATACTCTAAGGCAGCTCTCAAAGAGACAAAGGGATTGCTTATAGATCAGACCAGAGGTCATTTAACTCCAGGTCTGCTTTAGCAACTCCAAGGGAAAAATAGAGATAAATTTGACAAAGAAACATCCAAGCAGCAAAACCCCAAGTTCATACATCAGCCAGCAGGCAATAACCTCCGCTGCACTGGTTAAACCCATGATTTTACTCTTAGACTAGCACATAGAGCAGAAAACATAAAGGTAGGGAGAGCAGGAAACATAGGGCACCTAACAAGGGTGAATCCTACGTTATACTTCTGTTGCCTACCAGAAGAACATGGAACAGTATGAAAATGTAATAAACAAAGTTAGAAAAACATCACCAATAGTAATAGACCAGGATCCTGTGAAATGTGCTTTGATTAATTGATGCAGAACCAGTCATGTACCATAAGCTCAGTGGCTAATACAGTCCAGACTTTCTCCTCCCAGCCTATTACATACAACTACTCTGCTACTCCTTCCCAAGACTATTCTAACAGTCGGAATGAATCCCTCTAACAGTAGGTGCCCAACAGCTGAACAACAATAACAACCTTTTCATTATGTTCTCAGGGATTTCTTATAGGAGAAGCGGAAGAAACAGTAGTATATAAACAAATAAGTGAGTCTCATTAAGACAGTAAGGTGGAAGTGTTCACGCCCATACCACTTAATGGCTTTCTGCAGCATTGCTTGTACTCTGTGATCTACATGGGGAGTCTCTGTCAGGCCGAACTTGGCCTCCAATGTTCTTTTAGGGTCCTTTCTGGTGTCTGAAGCTCTTTTCTACCACTCTGGAATAAATGAACTGGTTGAAAGATCTGCACGGCCTCTCCATTCCTCCATTACTGCGGCTCAGACAGTCTTCAATGAAGCTCCTGTGCGTGTATTTATTTGCTTATGCGCTCGAGGAGGCATGGAGATCGCTGTAGGGACGGTGTACGTCTGGAGAGAACGTACTCTCCTGTTAGGTAGCACGGTAATGACTTGCTGGTGCACTCATTAGTCTTCAAACTAAACCTTAATCCTTTGAAAGCAGGGCTAAACATTGATTATGTCAATAACAGGTGTTAACCCCTTTGGATCCTTTCTGCTGATCTGCTGGCGATGCTGAAAACACCTCACTGTGATGTCTGCACAATGAAATAAACTGTTACAAGCCCGGGCAGTGGTGGCGGAGGAATTGCTTCAGAGGCCTGTTGGAGCGGTGGCAGGATAGTGAAAAGCAGTGAAAACAATGGAGAATGGTGGAAGAAATGGTTAATAATGTTAAATCCCAAAGATTAAAGCTTGGGCATAATACAAAGGAAAACACAGGAATACAATGAAGCGGAGCTATGGATGTGGGACCCGGTCACGGTGGAGGGCGATTAGATCTTGATCGTTAGATTTGCACGGGAAACGGACGGCAGAGATCTAATCGCAACAATCGCAATCGGAGGCCGGAGCGAGTGGCAATCGCAATGCACATTCCAAAAGTTCTGATTACGATCAAGAATGGGGCAGCGATTGAGCGATAAATGTTGATCTGGGGGAGGAATGAACGACTGGGATGTAATCGGAGGTGCAGTAGAAAAGGATGATGGGAGAGGAGAAGGATGAATCCGAACCGTTGGATCTGGCGGGACGGACGGCTCAGATTGGATCGGGGGATCGCAATCGCAATACGCAGAAGGAGGGTGCGATCGAAAGTTTCGATTGCGATTGGAGCGGATGTGCGATGGTCGTTGGATCCTGAAACAGATGGATGGATGGGATTAAATCGGGCGGAAGACAGAAAGACTTGCGATCAGGGGAAATGGGAAGTGCGATGGCCGTCGGATCAGCAGGGGAATGGATGGCCCAGATTGAATCGGCGCATCGCAATCGGAGATCGGAGCAGAAGGCTTGCGATTGATCGGAGGACACACTCAAAATATTGCGATTGCGATTGAGCCGGGGCTGCGATTAGCGCTCTGCCGTTGGATTTTTGGGGAAACAGACGGATGAGATTGAATCGGAGGACGGTGGAAGGGGCTTGCGATTAGCGATCGGGCGGAGGGTGTGATTAATGTGGGACCGTCCGATCTGGCGGGGAGATCAACGGTGGAGAAGTGGATCGGACGACTGCAATCGGGGCGGCACTGTTGAGACTTGCGATTTTGATCGGAGAGGGGTTGCGATTAGCGCTCTACCGTCAGATCTTTGTGATAGATCGACGGTAAAGAACGAGTCGCGGGACTTTGTTTATTAAACCAATCGCATCGGCACTTTAGAGCTTTACAAAGGAATTGTGCACCTGCCCGACTTCCGATTGCGATTAGCGCTTGGGGCTTAAGCGCTTGGTCCCAGTGCACGGGCATATGTGGGAAGTGGTTAAGGGGTTGGTGGAAAAGGGCTAGGCCTTATAATAAGGTCGGAGGATGGGTTTTGGCCCGTTTTAATGGATTTTGAAGGTTGGGAAGGGTAACGATAGAGAGATAAAGGGGGAAGAAGGTAAAAAAAGGCTAGGGGGGGAAATTTAAAGGAGATTTTAGGGGGAAATGAAGGGTAAGAAGGGAAATAGAAGGGGAAACAAAATAGAAGCTAAGTGGGGGAAATGAGAGGGAAAAAGGGGCCTTTGGGCATTTCTTCACAAACAGAGGGGTTTTTAAATAGGAATCAGCAGAGGGGAATTTATCAAAGGATAAAAGACACATGGAGGCTTCAAGGGGACTGTGTTTTCAGAGGAAATGCATTCCTTGAAGACTCAACAATGATTTAGCCCCCTATTTGCTTGTCAAAAATATCATAGGGGGGCTAACACAATATTTTAGCATTCTTCTCTCATCCTTTTGCGATATTCTCTCCCTTGTTCTCTACGTTCCTTAGGTTCTCTTGTTCGATCATATTTTCTCTTGCTATTCCTCTGATTTCCCATGATAATTGAGTATGAAGCTCAAAATAATTCATTCAAAAATTTAGACAAAAAATCAATTAAATAAAACATCACAAAAGATTTAATTTAATAAAAAAAAACTCGTTTTAAAAATTTTGCACAAAAGACATAATTCAACGCAAAACAATTACTTTAAAAAATCCGAGAAAAAAATGTCTTCTAAAAATGAAATGAAGCTCAGAATATTTCCTTCCAAGTCCTACAAAACAAATTCATTTAGAAAGTTAGACAAAAACTAATTTTAAAAAATCATTATGAAATATTTACTTCAACCTAATACACGTACTCTAAAAAAATGTCACCTTAAAAAATACCTCCAAAAAATGTCCATTGAAAATTAAGCCTAACCTCTTAAGAAATGTCACTTTAAAAAATACCTCCAAAAAATTTCATTTGAAATTAAGCCCAAAAGCCTCTAAAAAAATGTCTCTAAAAAAAAAATGCCTTCAAAAAATGTCCTTCGAAAATTAAGCCCAAAAATCCTCTAAAAAAATATCACTTTAAAAAATTCCTACAACAAATGTCCTTTTAATATTAAGCCTAAAAGTCATCTGAAAATTAAGCCCAAAACAATTCCAAAAAAATGTCTTTTCAAAATTAAGCCCAAAAACCTCTAAAAACAAAATACCCCCAAAAAATGTCTTTTGAAAATTAAGCCCAAAAAGCCTCAAAGAAAATATCACATGCCTCCAAAAAATGTATCACTTACCTCCAAAAAACGTCCTTTGAATATTAACAAAAAAGTGTCCTTTGAAAATTAAGCCCAAAAAAAGTCCTTTGCAAAATCAACCCAAATGAAGAAATGTGCGAAATTATGCGAAAATAGTGATTCCGATTTAGGCTATTTATATAGCTGCGAATTTTTTTTTTTGAAGGGGCTTCATCAAATTTTTTGGCTGATGTAAATTCGATTAAAATTTCGGCCGAACTTATTTAAAAAATTGGCCAAAATTTTGTGTTGTTAGAATTGACAGGCCATCAAGACAAAAAAAAGATTTAGCCAAACTTTTTAAAAGTTTGGCCGGACTAACACATCTGCAATTACGCAGTAGCTCATCTCTGAACACATTTCTTTAACTTTTTAATTATTAAACTCCATGAAAATTTATGAATTAACTGTCATAACCAAGACAAGCATTTGCAAAATTCAATCTACTTTAAGGAAATATAACTTTTATGGAATTTCATAAATATTTACTAAATTTAATTAATTTTGTAATAAAATGGGTGAAAACAATTTATGAAGGTCATTATGATTCAGTGAAATAAAAAAAAATTATCTTCCAAAATACATTATAAAAAAAATTAAAAAAATTGTGGTGCATTACATTGGTCTGCCATCTATAATGGGTAGTTTTTAGATTTTTAGTTTATAACTAATATGTTGAGAAAATTTGTGCCAGTTGAAACATATTCAAAATATGCAGTTTTTTCATATTGGATCAGTTCAAATTTTTTTTAGTAATTATGGTATGAATCAGTTGGTTTTGCAAATATAACGAAACCGAAGTATACTCTATCTAGATTGTTTTAACACATAATTTTTCTAAAAAACACAAAGTTTTCAAAGAATACACCAATGCATCTGAACATGAATTTTTATGAATCTTCTGATTGTTAAATAAAAAACAGTCAAGGAAATTTTAAGTTGACATATCAAATGTGTATTAAAGAATTCCAAAAAATAAGCAATAGAAAGCTAATAAAATTTCGGAAAACTTTTATTTTTATTGTAAAATGAAATTCTAAACATAAAAATTGTTTTGGCATGCATAATGTTTTTTCTTTTTCTTTTTTTAGTTTAGACTAATCCTAATCACCCACGAGTTTTGAATCGGTGAGCTTGCAGATAGAGTGCCTTAACAGTGCACCCCATCACTAAGTTCTCTACACCACGTGGGATTTGGCTTCCAGAATGTTGAAGAATAGAAAAAAATCGTATTGTTTTCTCAAAAAAGGAAAAAAAGTGTAACCCAACTTCACATTTTCACCAATGGGTTGGAAAGGGCTTAAGGTTGTAGCTACCCATGTTGTATAACATATAACACGCCAACAAATAGATAAGACACTAATGTAGTGTGCTAAGCACCGTAAATATATTATGGTGAAACCCTTCGCAACCATTACAAATAGAGAGTATGGAAATTGATAATTTTATCAACACCAAGAACTATAGATAATATAAAGGAGACAAACAATATCAACAATTTCTGAAATTAATAAAATATATTTGAAACCATTCATCAATTCTTTACAAAAATAAACTCATAAATATAATGAGTATATATTTTTTCTCCATAAGTAAACCATTGTTAATATAATTATAATCACGCTCATAAATCAAAGGGCCAAATTTCACTGTTAGTATCATGTCTAACTGAAGGCTAAATGGGCACAAACAATAGTAGTATTAAATTCTTAGAAATTTCACTCAAGCGACTTATAATACTTTAACTCCAAAAATCCTAGACTATAGCTTGAGTAGCACTCGGGAAGCACCTGAAACAACCTATATGAAATATAGGTGTTATTAGAATCTGGAAGCTTGCATATATGTAATTCGAAATGATCTCTTGAAGTCGAATATCCATTCACTAGAACAAGATTCTCACTTGCAAGACTAAAACACAAAACCTCTGTCAAAATATGGGAATTTACTAAAATGATTCACAAGCAATCAGAAAGTGGGGAAGAGTTTCTTTACATGAATAATTTTGCAACTCAAAATAATTGTTTCCTTTGTAATCTATGCACAATATTCAAAAGTGAGGACCAATAAAGAATACGTTCAATTACCATTTTGGAATAGTTGACAAAGGAAACCGATGCACATGGAACCCACCATGGAACCAACCACATGACTAAAACCCATTGAGACAAGACATTAAATACCTCACTGAGAGTCAATAAATGAATATAAATCCCTAACCCATCAATCAAAAACTATTAAACCCTGGGGCATGATCACGTTTACCTAGAGAAATGACATAGTTCTACCTTACAATAGGAAAGGCCAAAACAAGAAATCATTATTAATAAAGGAGGGATTATTACAGAGATTTATCTCAAAATATGGAGCATGCAAACTAGGAGGGGCCAACGTCAGGAAAGGGAGGTGGTTACCCTCTAACAAAATCTCTCTATCCTCACCGTTGATCAAAACCCTAGCCTTTTGGACCATCGAGTGAATCTGTAATATCAGTCCTAAGGAAAAATCAATCCTAATATAATACTTTTGTAGTTGGCAGGTCTTAAAAGTTTGGGAGTGATTTAATAGTTAGAAAAAGACCAATGTCCCAATATATTTCATGGAGAGCAGCACCATTTCCATACATTTAATGTATCAATCAAATTTCAGATACAACACTACACTCTAACCTTATAAGCATATGAATTGAATTAACCAAAATTGATATAGTGATGTCTGGAGTTATTTAATCATTAGTTAACAACGACTATCATAGATGATTATATGAAAAAGAATCAACCAATATACAAATAATAAATTCATTTCTTGGTGAACTTATAAATTTTACAGGTAAATGTTTTTAAGAAACGTGTTGCAAGTTGTGTGAGAGCCACAGTTCCCACACTCTATCCTATCCAGGGAAAAACAAGAGAATAAAAAGGGTTATTAAAACCTTGTGTTGATAAATTACTAATGGAATCACATTAAATTTATGATTAAATTAATTTTACTGTAACCAAAACTACTTCCTTGAATTTTACTTGGGGAGATTAACTTGGTTCAAATATATTTCGTGAAATCCATATAAAAAAGTTTCCAACCAATGAAATACATGAGTGGCTATCTCCCATATCCTATTTGTCTAGGAGATATTTTCTCAACCATATAACACTGATATCTCACACTACCCCCTCAAGCTACCATATGAGTATAGCTACCCACTGGTACTTATTCAAGTTATTCATTTGATGACTAGATCATCCATCATACCTATGCATGAGAAGGAATAACTGTCAACAAAAACTATAGGATTTTCAAGCATTAGTGAAAATATACATAACATGTTCCTCCTTCATGAGGCCTTGTCACCATTGAATCCAACTACATCTCTAGTCCATGTAGTTGCATGACCTTTCTATTGGTATATCTTCATCTCATGCTAAGTCCATAATTTTAATTTACCTCTTAACATCCACTCAACAACCATCTAATATAGTTATCTCACATTGACCTAGTCTTAATATCATTAGGAGGACATCCACTACAACTCTCACTATGCCCCACCTTCTATTGTAAGCTCCACATCACCCTTGGCAATGTATTATATACCAATAAATACAAGTTTCTTGCATTGTTTACAAAAAACCTCACCACATATTTGATGGCTACCTTGGGGATCTTTTTCAATAAAACTACATGGCCTCCTTATTTAATTTTAACTATCCTTGGCACAACATTGATCTGCTATACCCATATCTTATCAGCCCATGTATAATGTATGGTGATTTTCCGTAAGCTCTAATACTGCTATTATAAAAAAATATACAAATAAACAAACAATATCAACACATGAAATAAAAAAATACATGGACACCATAAATTATCTTTGAACCCCTTGGAAGAAAAATATATCCTAATAATAAATCTTTTGTTATTTTGCCTAAAGGAATTTTACAATGGTGGTGTCATGCCTTTGGATTTGCTAAATTACATGAAAATACCTTCGTAAAGGCCATGGGCTATTCAAATATCCAACCCTTAATCCTATAATAGTAAAATAATGAATTGATCAAATTAAACATATGATTATCTCAACTTTACCCCAAAACAATGATTTTCATATGATTTCATCCTAAATCCATCACTCTAATGAAATCTACATTTGACTATATTCCATACTCATAATTTTTTTCATCGATGTCAATGTAAGACATATGCACGTGAATATTTAAATTGTGTATCCCTAAAAAAAGGTTTAGATACACTCCCCTTTCTTTAGGACTGGTCATGACTGGCCACATTGGTCTAGGAAGTTCCTTTTAAAATGAGTCTAGTAGTATTTGATTAAGACAAAAATCTCTCTAGATATCCTCAGTTTTTGTTCATTTGAACTACCACTACTTAGAGCATTCTAATAGTGTAATCATGAGTCTTGTCAAGAGAAGTTTATTGCTCCTAAGATTATAGTTATTATTGCAAATGAATACTTTCTTTCTCTTTATCAACCCACACTTTATGGTGGATAAATCCACGTTGGATATTCATCCTTTGTTTCAAGATACTTGGTTATACAAATTATTGTTGTTCAATTGGACTCTATCAAGGTTGAAGGGAAATTATTAATTGAGAAAAGTGAGGTGCCTTCATTGAAGGAACCTATTTTTCCATAAATTGATAAAATGGAGATCCATACACTACAATGCAATATGGATGCTAGTTATTTAAAATTCTTTTAGACAAGTAATAAGGATTAAGGCAATATATAGAAGGAAGGAAAAATATTGAGAAATGCCGGGTGATTTTATATTTCCTTAAATGCATAGAATGAGGTATCATTCAAACAATGGTGTTGTTTGAACTAGAAGGAGAAGGGGGTTTCTTTGAAATCATATTGGGGTTTTGAGTATTAATATGTTTGTATCGCATTCAACACAAAATCAATACTATCATTACATTTCCTTTTGGCACGTTACTTGAAATATTATAGGTTTACTGGTATATGTGACATCATGGCGAGTTGATTTAACCCCAGATGATAAGTGTGGAGCCAAAAATCCTTTATGGCTTGAATTCTCTTCACTCTTATATTTGAGCCTCTATGTTGATTTCTTTTCTCACCATTTTGACAAAGTATGACCCTATGTGGTAAAAAATATTCCCTATGTCCCAATCTAAGAGCCTCTCTAAAGTTTGATTCGAAGAAAAAGTCCCCCAAACCTATTTAAATCAAGGCTGAAAATGGAGTACATCAATATAAGGTGTGATAATGTAACTTCCCAAATAATGATTTTACTTTCCAAGCACAAAATCATCAAATGAAATACTATCCCCAAATGAAGGCCCCTTTGAGGGCTCCTAAATCACCAAAATGTGCATGTGATTTATTATCTATGTCTCGACCTTGAAAGGAAAGTTTTTCAATTGGCTCAATGTATGTTTCTAGGAAAGGTAATTATTTTCATCTTGGAGGGCCCAATCCTTCAACCTCTATATTTGGTTCAAATGCTGGTATAGTAGTGGAAGTGATCCAACTAATCGATGTGTGTGGATCACTCATTTGTTTCATGAGATATTTTTTCTATTTTGTTTATTTTATTCACCGAACATTAGTTTTAATCACCCTCAAATATTGACATGAAAGAAGACCTCTCTTCTAGATGAAAATTTGATTATTGGAGGTGATTTTAATCTGATTGAATGGATGGTGAGAGGGTATGGGGTTAGCTAAATGATGAATAGTGTGAAGAAACATGCCTAGTCCAATTCTAAAACCTTCATCTGGATTTTTTCTCTTAATTTGTGGGAGAAAACGTTGAACTACAACAAATGGTTTACTTAGACCAATATTAGGTAAAGCACCACCAAATTTATTTTCTTATTTTTTAATTAAATTACAATTATTTCATTATTATTATTATTATTATTATATTCACAACTTCATTCCAAGATCTTTTCTAACACATCACTAAAATTAACATCTTTCCATTCTGTCCATGGTGAGCTTTAAAGAACTTCCTAGTGCAATGAATTTCTTTAGAATAACTCAATACATATGTGATCATTATGTATTGGTGGGATTTACTCTATATGAGACATTTCTTATTTATCAATTAGAAATTAATTCTTTAATAAATTGAACATCTTGACAAACACTTTTTCAAAAAAAGGTCAATCATATCTCTTAAACAAAATATGTTAAGCTACTATGGTGTTCTTGGTATGAATACACACTAGCAATGTTATAAGGAAAAGAAACAATGCACCAATAAGATTAACCACGCAGTAAAGAAATACATTGATTGTGAAGTGGTTCCACAATAATATTAATCACTAGTGTTTTCCATTTAACTCTCACTAGTTGATGATGATGTGTTATTTTAGAGTATTCAATATGGCACTTCCATCTACCAAAAAGTTGATCATTATTTCATAATTTCCCTACTATATATTCAAGATATTAATAGTTTAAATTTTTAGTTTATGTATTATATTTCGTACAATGAAATTGAAACTTTGAAATAAATAGTCATATTTTTTTTTATATTGTTATCATTTTTAAAATTAATATAAGTTTTTCTAAGTCAAATTTTATTAATTCCAAAAAAAAGTATTACATCGAAAACTCAAATACTTCAAAGAACATCTGCTTCAATCCTGTTTTTTAATACCAGGTTGATTCATGTTTTTTAAATTTCTACCATTTCTCCTATGGACATCATATCCATCCTACTGAGCCATCCATCACAATAGAGGATAATTTTGCTTCTTTATTTTGTTGAGAAAGTTCCATAGCATCTAGTTTTTCTCGATTTGATAGATCTTTCTCGCTATCGGAATGATGAGACTCATGATTCTTCTTCTGCCCTCAAATTGTAGGCACAATTATGGTTGAAGATATCTCATTTTCCTTCACCAAAATGTTTACCTCTGCTAAGGGTTGAGTCCATCCAACTGGGGGCTTCCTGGTATCTTTAGAGGTAAGATTGTTGGGAGATGTATTTTGATTCTACGAATTTTTCTCCTTTTGATCTACAGAATACATCAAATATTTTGTGACCTTCAGATCTCTCCATCCATTGCATATTTTATTCAACTCGTGGTTTTATAAATCCTCGTTTGAAGAAGGGCACAAATTCTTAAGGTTCGCAGGTTGTTGGAGAATCATACACCTAAAGGCAGTGTCTTCATAGTCCAATGGATTGATATACTCCATGCCGTCCCACTCTAGGAAAAAATTTTCTGCTCACACTTTGTTGAGGTTGACTTCCACACATGTGCAGATAAAAATTACAAAACCTTTTGATAAATTTTAACTATTAGCTTTGATGAATTTCCTATATAGTCTCAAGTACTCTCCAGGATCCCTTGTCGGATCCATCGAAGAGGAATTTTACCAAGCCTAACCCAAGCAGCAACTGGTAGGGACTTCATGGTAACATGATTCAACTTCAAAAACCTTTGATAAATAAAAATGCCAACCTGACCACAAAATGACGGCCCCTAGTCAAAAACCTTCTTTTGGTCTTCCAAATATTTGAATAAAACCACAAGTTATTGCTTCAAACAAAATAACAGATCTGGATTTTGGAACCAGTTCCACTGGACCCAATCTTAGAGAGCATATGTCGAATTCTGAAAACCATTAAAATGACATATAGGCATAAATATGAGACTCGTGATTCTTCTTTTGTCCTGAAATCATAGGCACAATTATGGTTGGAGATATCCCATTGTCCTTTGCCAAAATATTTACCTCTACTAATGGTTGAGTCGATGCAACTAGGGGATTCCTTGTATCTTGAGAGGTTGAATTGTTGATAGATGTATTTTGATTCTAGGAGTTGTTCTCCTTTTGATCTATAAAAAAAAATTACTTTTTGCGACCTTCAGATCTTTCAAGCCATATTATATTTTCTTGAACTCCTCGTTGTATACATCCCCATTTCAAGAGGAACAGACATTCTGAAGGTGCCTAGGTTTTGGGAAAATTATACACCTAAAGTTAGTGTCTTCGTACTCCAATGGACTAATATACTCCATGCCCTCCCACTTTAGGAAATTTTTTTCTGCTGACACTTCACTAAGGTTGACTTCCATCCATACATAGATAAGAATTACAAAACCTTGTAGAATATTTCACTATCAACTTTGATGAATTTCGTATAGATTCTCCAGTATTCTCTAGGATCCCTCACCAGATCCATCGAAGAGGAATTTTACCTAGCCTAATATAAACAACAACTGGTAGGGAATTCATGGTAAGAGGATTAAACGTCAAAAACTTTGGCCAAATCAAAATGCCAACCTAACTACAAAATGAGGGCCCCTAGTGAAAAAGCTTCTTTCGTTCTTCCAAATATTTGAAGAAAACCACAAAGTATCGCTTCAAACGAAATAACAGATCTATATTTTGGGACTAGTTCCAGTGGACCTAATCTTAGAGAGCATATTCTGAATGCCAACAACCATTAAAATGACATATAATCACTTGAATTTCAAACTATCTTTTTCTTTTCTTATTAATGATCTCATTCACCTTGAGCATTGGGTTTTCTAGGGAATTTTCCACCACAAAATCTTGACCTACAAGATCCTTGGGAATTTTAGGACCGATATCTAGCCTAAGAGTTCATTGAAATACATGGGCTTGGAAGAAGAAAATGTCTGACCTCTGTTGGCACCTCCATGGAGACCAACAACTATGGATATAGTGTTGTCCTTTTTAGTTCCATATTCTTTAAAATCATTAGAAAACTATAATAACCTCCCTTCATAGAGGAACCTAATTTATCCCACCAAAATACTTGTAATATGATGTATGCTATGAGCTACCAAAACTACAGTGTTTTTCCCTTTTCCCTTCAGACAGAAATAATGTCCAAACAAGGAATTAACAGAAAGGGGAAATTTTGAAAAACCTCATCCTCAAAACCTCACTTAAATTGTTCCAAACCATCAACCAAACACCACAAGGGAGGATCGTCACCTCTAGGAAGACCCATTAGTGAGAGAATTTTGATAAACATTTTGCAAACGTGACCGAACCCAAGATTGACCGCTCTTTATAAAAATTTGCCACACACTTTGTTGATAAATTTCTCGTGATCTGAAGACCAACAACATCAAAAAATCATGGTCGACTCGAGAAACTTATCTGGCTGGAATATTGAGCCATAAATTTTGTAGGCTTCCATGAAACCCCATTGAAAATTGCAATCAGTTCTTTCGACAAATACTTTTCAGGGAAACTTCTAGCTCAGGATAAACCTTAGAAGCAAGTCTCGCTGGGGAGTTTTTTTATACAAATTGCAAGTGTTGCCCCAACAATCAAGAATATTGTGGTTAGATATAATGACAAATAGTTTGCATGGAGACTTCTAGCATGTTTTTTCTTCCCTTGCAAAATCCTTTGCATGAAAAAATGTTGCGATAAAATTCATATAAAAGAGGGTACCCAAGACAGTTAATAGAGCGCTAATTCCAAGCATTCTTTTCTACGAGATTTTGAAACATTAATGAAAAGAAAATTTTAGCTCGCATGTCGCCCAACTAGCAATAGTGCCATGGAGCCAAGAAAGGTTAGAGCCCAGATGGAGATGGGAATCATAGGACGAAGCCATTCCTCGTCGATATTGTTACTTAATAGTTTTCCATAACAAGGTATTCATGCCTGAAAAGACTGAGGCCTCCAACGTTTGATTCCGTAGAGGGCTAAGCTTATTCTCCCCAAGCTTCTAATCTCCTTCTGTGTGAATTGAAACATCCAAGCCTACGTCAAGAACACCCTCCAAAGATATGCTTAAACCGAAAACCCAAACACTCCTTATAGGCTCTATCGCTCACGGTATTTCTCAAAATTAATATAAATTATTTTAACTATAGATATATTAAAATTTGAGATATATCAAATATTTCGAGCTATACTTCTTTTTTAATATAGATATATTAAAATAAAATAAAAATAAAAAAGTATTACTAGTCGTAAATAAAATATTTCAATGTCTATATTAAAAGACATAATTTTATGTCAAATTTATATAGAGAAAAATAAAATAATTTAAATAAAAATTCTTATATTTCTTTCAATGTCCATATTAAAAGACATAATTTTATGTGAACTTTATATAGAGAAAAATAAAATAACTTAAATAAAAATTCTCATATTTTCATTCCATTGTGAGGGAGATGTGTATTTTTTTTTCTATTCTCAATATGAAGTTGATGTATAACATTTAAAAAATATTAATATCAAGAAAAGCTTAATATGGGTTATAAATAAAATAATTCAATATACATATTGAGTAAAAGATTGTAATGTCAAATGAGAGAGAGAATGATGAAGTTCTTATTATATTAATAAGTGCATTGTAATTTGAAGTATTAGGGAGCTTTTGCAATTTCTTCCATGTTTGATATGGAATTGGCATGTAACCATTTTAAAAATTATTAATAACAAAAATAATATAATTTGTATGTATATTTAGTGAGGAGAATCTAAATCATAAAAAAAATATTACTTGAAAAGTTTTATTAGTGTTTTGTTTTTTTAAACCAACGTACATCCATTTGAGCGAAAAGTTTTATTAGTGTTTTTTTTTTTTAAACCAACGTACATCCATTTGAGCTAAAGAGTTGAAAGGAATGAAATATATACAAGTACACACCTTAAGTTTTACTCTCAAAATGAGAATTACATTTTGAAAAAAATTATTAAAAAATAAAATGATTTTTTTTTCAATTTTAATAAAACTCTATTATTAATAGGTATTTAATATTTTTCTTTGTTTTAACTATACCGTAAAGCATTATTATTTGAAAACAACCTTCCTAGCTGTCATTGTCTTATTTTACACCATTAAATAAAATGTTAGACTATTGAAAATTTTTAAACCATCAAATTAATTGTTAATTAAAAATATATATATATATATATATATATATATATATAAAATATAATAAACTGTTTACTAAACGGCTTCTTGTTTCTTGATAGGACTTAACCACTTATTGCCTTAAGTTTTGCAGATAAGAAAAGAGGATGAAAGAAAAGAGGATTTCTCATCGTACACACGAGGAACTACCTGAGGAACCGCCGCCTCCACCTCCAACTCCATCCTCTACTTTCTCTGGCTCAAACTCAAAACTCTCCCTCTAGCTGCCTAGACTCCTTTGGCGAATCGAGCTTCGCCCACCTGGTAACGTAATAACTGCTGCATTTAGTTTTATGGCTCTGGCGGCGAAATCCCCCTATGGCTCTGGCAGCGAAATCTGCATTTAGTTTTATGGCTCTGGCAGCGAAATCATAGGCATACGCAGCTTCTTCTGAGATATCCAAGGTTCCAAGCCAACGGAAATCTTTCATTTTTGGGTTCCTGATTTCTGCAGTGAAACGACCCCATGGACGCCTCCAAACTGTCTGAATCTCTGGGCTTCCTTGCACATGAGGAACCGCCACCTCCACCTCCATCCTCTGCTTTGTCTAGCGCAAACTCGCCCACTGTAACTGCTCAGACTCTTCTGGCGAATGGAGCTTCACCCACCTCTTCAACTAATCACTCTACTACATTTAGTTTTATGGCTCTCAGCGAAATCCCCAGCTCTCGCAGCTAAATCATATGCATATGCAGCTTCTTCCGCCGTATGGAAGGTTCCAAGCCAAAGGGAATCTTCTTTTTGGGGTTTATTTATTCGATCCTTAAATTTTTTTTATCAAAATTTGAGTACGTCTGTGGGTAGAAAGGAAAAACTAAACCTCAGTTTAATCTGCGATAATGGAGATCTGAATTATTTAAGCTTTAATTTTTTGGGATTAATTTTTGTAAGAAAGGTGTTTAGATAGAAGTTATATTGGTAACCATTTGATGTTTGATGATTTATGGTGGACTAGTTAAGCCTTTGTAGTGCTACGGGTGTCTAAATGGCAAGCATTTTCAGATATTACTTCTAAACCATCCTAACATTTTTTTATTAGATAATTAAATTTTTTATATGGAAAGTTGAGTACGTCGGGTGGGTAAAAAGGAAAAAAGAAACCTCTGAGTTTAATCTGCCACAGTGGAGTTATGAAGTTATGAATTATTTAAGGCTTTCAAATTTGATCATTTTTTAATAATAAAAATGATAAAATGCCAAGTTTCATGTTTATAAGTTTTTATTTGTATGATTATGATTGAATAGTTCAGTTAAGAATTTTTGCATTTCATTTTTTTACAGTCATATAACTAAAATTGAAATTAAATTTTGATAAGAATTTAATAAAAATGATAAAATGCTAGGTTTAATTCATATAACAAAAATTGAAATTAAAATTTGATGAGAATTTAGTCAAAATAAAATGATAAAATGATAGGTTTTATGCTTATAACTTTTTACTTCTATCATTATGATTGAACATCTGAGTTACAGAATTTTGTAGTTCATTTTTTTATGTTCATATAACCAAAATTCATCTGAATTAGGTTAAAATGAAGTTTCACCTCTATAATAAAATTAAGGAAAAAAATATTCTAAATCTGGTTATGGATTATGCATAGAATGCCGCTTATTTTTTAATCTCGTTATAGATTATGTATGGAATGTGAATATAAATAAACATTTACTTCATAATCTGGTTATGGATTATGTATAGAATGTGAATATAAAAAAAGATTTACTATGGATTATGTATAGAATGTGAATATAAAAAAATATTTATTTCTAAATTTGTTAAGGGTTATGAATTGTGATATAGAATGTGAATAGTTATTAGAGTCTATTTTTTTTTTTTTTGAAATATGAAATGAAGAGTCATAAAACATGTATTTACATGTATATTTTTGTAAATAATATGTATTTCACTAATTTATCTACTTGCTCAACCACATTAATAAGTGTGATTATTTTAAATATTTTTAATAAAAGTTATTTATTTTTATAGATGCATAAATTTTTCTGTTTATAAACAAAACAAGAACTTTAAAAAATAATTAAAATTTTGATAAATTAATCCATCAATCAATATTATTATTTCTATGTATATAAATTTATTTAAATAATAATAATAATAATATAAACACTAATTTGACTAAGAAAGAAAAAAAAATTAATGAGGAAAAAATAAATAATTTGATCCCTTCTATGTAAATATGAATTAATAATGGGTTTTATATTATATCATTTATTACTTTATGTTGGTTTTCACAAAAATTCTTATACCAAGTATTTTTTGTAAAATATCTAATAAAGCAATTGAAGTTTTTTTTTTAATTGTAGATTTTATACATGTTTCAAAATTTGATGGTGAGGAGAGAGGTTAAAGAATATTGACACTTCTCATGACTATCAAATTTCAGAAATTGTTTGACCTCTCTCTTCACTATGAAATTTAGAAAATTGTTTTGACTCTATTGGTAGATTTCGAGATATTCATGAAATATGCAATCCATGCAAAGAAACCATTATTATTTCAATGTATATAAATTTATTTAAAAAAGAAATTAAACAATATTATAACCACTAATTTGAAAGAAAAAAAAAAAATTAATCAGGAAAAAACAAATAATTTGATCCCTTCTATGTAAATATGAATTAATAATAGGTTTTATATTATATCTTTTATGTTGGTTTTCACAAAATTTCTTATACGAAGTATTTTTTGTAAAATATCAAATAAAGTAATTTGAAGTTTTTTTATGGTAGATTTTGTACATATTTCATAATTTTATGGTCAGGAGAGAGGTTAAAGAATATTGACACTTCTCATGACTATCAAATTCTAGAAATTGTTTTGACTCTATGATCATATTCATGAAATATGCAATCGATGCAAAGAAACCAGAACATTTGAAACCATGGAATACCATGGAATTTACAGTCATTTCAATGTATTAGCCATATTATAAAGGCAATTAGAGCAGATGAAGTTTTCCATTGGGTAAAGAAGAGATCTAACAAGATCTAACAAAATTTTACTAAGAATTATCTAGCACTCATGCCACATAGTTTGTTTGTAAGTTTTGGAAGATATATTCATGAAATATGCAATCGATGCAAAGAAACCAGAACATTTGAAACCATGTGGTTTACAGTCATTTCAATGTCTTAGCCATATTATAAAGTCTCTTAGAGCAGATGAAGCTTTCCATTGCGTAAAGAAGAGATGTAACAAGCTCTACCAAAATTTTGCTAAGCATTATCTAGCACTCGTTCGTTTGTTTGTAACTTTTGGAGGAATTTATTTTAGAGTAAAGAACTCTAATTTGGTGAAAAAACTCGCAAGTACCATTGAAGAATGGATTTTTTATGTACTCAAAGCTGATTGGCATGTTCCTAAATTTATTCATGGTAAATGGAAATTCTAATTCTTTTACTTCTTTCTTCTATACTACTCTTTCCTTTGTTACTTCCTTAGGACGTTTCCTTTGCAACATCTGGTGCAATTGCTAGTTTATTTTCTAATAGGATATGAATAGCAATGATTGTAAGTACAACTTAAGTTTTTCTCTCAAAATGAAAATTGCATTTTGAAAATTTTGATTTAGAAATAAAATGAAACTTTTTAAATTTTAATAAAACTCTTATATATATATATAAAATAGATGATTAATATTTTTATTTGTTTCAATTTATTTTTTAATAATATATGAATAAGAAAGAAAACATAAAAACTTAGAAAATGAATTAGTTGTCAATATGAAATCTTTACATAAATTATAAAATATTTGAACAAACCAGATTGTAAACCTTTCCATTCTTATTCACTTCATTTTAAAATATAAAATCATAGATGGTTAGTTTAATTTCTAAGTTTTTTCAATTTTTGGTTTTTAATTGAAATGGAAGAGATTTATAATTTTTTTTTTTATATCATTATTTTAAAATTGATATAAAATTCATATATAGTTAGTTTAATGTCAATTTTTTTCAATTCTTTTTTGATTAAAATGGAACAAATGTAATTGATTTTAATTTCAAGTTTATATTGAATTTTTCGATATTAAACATATAAATATTTCTATGGTAATTTTTTTTATAAAAATCATTTATAATATTTTATTTTTAATGACATATAATTATAAATTTAATTTCATATTAAAAACTAAAAACTCCAGATTAGAAAAGTCATAATTATTGTGTGTATTTGTTAGATTGTATGGGTCTTGAGATTATTGCCATATTTGATTTTTAATTTATGATCTAAGTAGCCACAATCCATGAGATATAGGAAATTATAGTCGGTAATCTTTTCACCACATATTCCCTTAACAAAATAACCTGTCACTATTATTATTGAGCATCGTTCCATTGAATGTTAGATCATTGAAAAATCTCTAACCATAATATCACTCCACAAGTTCCTACTAAACTTTCAACCCACTCCTTTTGATGCATTCAACCCCCAGTCACTCCTACATAACTATCACCTAACTCCTTGGATTTCTATCAAGAAAAAATGTGATAAAATTTTTCATACACAGATCTATTTTTGATGATCAGCCATCACTTTTACAACTTGTAAATGTATTTAAGATAATGTGGGATTACTTACTCTTAATATAATTCCCTAATTTTTGTTGCATGAATACCGTGTGTAATGTTTTGTCAAAACTTTTTTGAGAGATCTCTGCAACTCACCTGGAGTGGGAAGAAATATGCCTACATGTGGCCACCTGTTCCACGTGGTTTGTATCGATCCATGACTTCTAATCCACCCCCACACACTGCATCTACTGATATTCCCCTCAGAATCTACCCCACCCTTCTCCCACAATGACTTCCTATATATTTGTTAGAGCACAAATATGGATCTAGTTGAAGAATAATTGCACAAACTTGCCAAGTTGAAAAAGAAAAAAATTTAAAATGGAGAATTAAATTGATACTTCAATATTAGGTTGAGAATAAACATATAAGCAATTAAGCTAAGCTTATTTGTACATGCAATAACTATAGATAGTTAAAGCTAACTTAAGCTAAGTGTGCTTTATGTTATGCTAATGTGCACATACACTACATGTAAGCACTAGAGTTAACTAACTAAGCCAAGTGCACATCGCATGTAAGCACTCAAGTTAACTAGCTAAAAACAAGTGCACATTGCATGTAATCTCTACAGTTGAACTAAAGATAATCTAGATGTATGTACACAAACACCCCCCTTTAAGCATAACTTAGGTGAGTGTGATGCAAAATGAATGAGTCCCGAAAACATGGCCATTTTAGGTACCCATATACAATGCATGAAAAGAGGAAAGAGGGAAAATCTAGTGCGAAGAAAAACCCCCCCTCAAAATATAATGAAAGGTAGAGAAAATACAACTACTAGGTAGTCATGTCCTTCACCCCAAAACGATCTAGCAAAAATCTAAACTTCTGCTCAGTAAAAGTCTTGATGAACTCGGACAGTACTGAAGATCGATGATCCCATAATGGATCTGGAGGAATAAGCTTCATTTTTGGAAGTAGAGGTATCAACTCCCATCTTTGGATCAAGGACTGAATTTCCTTATTCATGGTTGCATGCCAAAATGGATTCCCTGCAACTTCGTCATGCATTTGACGATCAAATTCATGTAACCTATATGCATGCATGAGAATCGTTGTCTCTAGGAATGCATGTATGTGAATGTGTGGCCTTTGAGATGCCTTTGTGGATGGATAAATGTGCATACATGGTGCTATAAATGCCTCCTTAGATGCATGCGTGGGCATGAATGGCTCTGCGATTGAGAGTGAATGTGGGGCATCATTAAATTGAGACCACATCAAATCTGTATGAATAGTTGAGGAATCAAAGTTGTCTTCTATGATTTTGAAAGTAGTGTGTTCATCATTAACAGAGGAATATATTTCCTCATGTGCAATGTATTCATTATTGGATAAGATAAAATTATCTTCTACAAAAAGTCCATTAACAATAGAAGAAGCAAAATATTCTTTTTCAACACTATCTTGAGAATATTTCTCCACATTTTTGGAGTCTTCAACACTTTCATGACTGCTATAATAAGTCGATCTCTTTGCCTCCAAAAAATGTTCTTCTATATCATTTTCATCACCATATAATCCCTTCAATGTAGTCCAAATTTCATGTGGTGATTCAATATTGATGATCTCATAAATAATATCATGAGACACAGATAGACACAATCTTCCATAAGCCATGTTAGATTTGTTAAGCTAATATAACTTGTCATCCTCTAAGATTTGTTTTGTCTCAATTCCCATGAATATTTTGGTACAAGCCTTTTCTCCTAAGATGAAGCAAAATAATTGGTTTCCATTCATGGTAATTGTTTGGAGTCGAAATCGTTGAAGATGAGAACTGCATTGCAGCAAATTCTCTACTATTTGGATCTCCAAATAAAATCTTCGAACAATTTCCAATTTTATTCTCTTCAAATGTGCACAAATTTGTTCATGCAACTTCTCCAAACACTTGTAGCTCCGATACAATGTAAAATTATTAGAGCCCAAATATGGATCTAGTCGAAGAATAATTCAACAAACTTACCAAGTTGAAAAGGGAAAACAATTAGAATTGAGAATGAAATTGATACTTCAATATTAGTTTGAGAATCAAGATATAAGCAATTAAGTTAATCTTAGTTGTACATGCAATAAATATAGATAGTTAAAGCTAACTTAAGCTAAGTGTTCTTTATGCTATGCTAATGCGCACATGAAGCACATGTAAGCACTAGACTTAACTAACTAAGCCATGTGAACATCGCATGTAAGCACTCGAGTTAACTAGCTAAAAAAAAGTGCACATTGCATGCAATCTCTGGAGTTGAACTATAGCTAATCTAGGTGCATGTACATTAACACTTCCAATAATCCAATTTGTTTAGGGCAGCCCCAATTTTTTTTTTAAGATACCCATCTACCATGCTTAACTTTGTGGAGATTTTATGATATGGAGCTATGTGTACTGTCAAGAATGATGCTGGTCAAAATATCCATATCCTAAAATCTCCACAAAGTTAAGAATGTTAGATGGGTATCCTAAACAAATTTTGGGACTGGCCGGAAAATAGCTGGGGAAGGAATTGGATTATTAGGGGTCGTTGTGGGAGAAGGGTGGGGAATATTATGAGGGGAAGATCGGAATATGGGGCATGTAGCGTGGGTTCGAAGGGTCACAGATTGAACAATCATCTTGATCTCCAGATTCCAACGAATTGCAGAAGAACTAAAATGATAGATGCCTCAAATGATTGAATGGTCGTTGTGGGAAAAAGGGTGGGGAATATTCTGAAGGGAAGATTGGCATATGGGGCATGTGGCAGATTTAAAACTCTTCTTGATTTGGTTCGTGTGGGTACATTGAAGCGAACACAATTCCTTCTGAAGATAAATACTCAAGAAGACTTGGAATACAATGATATCCATGAGGATACAAATATTATTATATAAAAGGTATAATGAATGAGATGTTGAATGTTACAAATGAGGCCTGCTTATATACCTACACAGGTGCCTCTTCACGAAAGGTCATGTCTTACCAGAAATGGCCTTTCAACCTAATTACTAATTAACTAATTAATCACTATTTACATTATTTAACTCATTACATTGCCTTCCCCTCAAAAAGCTTTGTCCTCAAAGCTTGTCAATGAAAGGCCTCGATTTCTTTTCCTGCTACGAACATTTTCTCATCTCAGGGTAGTTATCCTTGTTGATAGAAGTTGATATGATCCTCTAAGTGAAAAACAAAACTTTCACAATGAGAATGGATCAGACCATCCTAAATCAATCTTCTATGGAATCTTACGATGACTGGCAACTTATGATGATTCGTTAGTATTCTTTGGAATATTAGCCTATTTTTGTTCTGAATACATAGCTTGGTTGAGTTCTCTGCTCCCATGATTTGGATGTCGATACGGAACTATTTTCGTTTTACCTATTTGATTTTCGCCTCGCGAGGATGTTATGGAGATGGTTACAAAATATTTGTGTAGAATTTTCCTCGTTCACCCGGCATATAAGTTTGTTTATTCTGCAACTTTCTTCTCTTCTTCTTCAGCTGTGACATTTGCTGTATCAATGTTCATTTCTTCTTCAACTTGAAATTCTATATTTGGAGATTTTGATACTTCATTTTCGATAAGTTGTTGCACCGTGTTTTCCAACGGCTTCTTGTCTTTCTTCAATTTCTTAATTTGTATTAGTAATTTATCATTGTGGTCCTTGAGGCGAGAAAATTCTTCATTCTTATTAGTTGTGATTTCATCAACTTCTGTTTGCAAATATTGTATTTCTTTTTTACGTTCTAGAAGAACTACTCTTGTGATATCTAATATGTCTTCTGGTGTTAGTGAATTCGGCTTCACCGTGACATCTTGTAACGTTATGTTTTTATTTTTGTAAGGAAATGTCAAAAACTTCCTTTTAGTCTTAAGGATGAATGATCCTAATGATTCCATCCAGAGCAAACCTTGAACTATATCACTATTATTGGAAAATAAGGTTTTAACGGTGAATTGTGAGACAAAGGAATACTCCCCAATACTTAGGTGTAGATTCTCTATGTTGTATTGTTTATGATTTGTGTTAAATGAATTTTCTCCAGTTATATTTGATTCAAGGATCACTAATTGGTTAGCACATTCAATAGTAACATAATTATTCTTTCGAGTAAAATCGATAGATATGAGAACCTCTTTTCCCACAAATGACCCTTTGATTTCAATTAGCGCATCGACACACATACAATAATTTTTAGGAAATCTTCACTCTTTTAGTTTTGTTTTGGATTCCATTTTGTCATATAACTTCGTGTTTTGTAAGGGTGACCCTTTCTAATATTTATAATAAAATATTATTATTTCCCTTTAATAAACCGTCAAGATTAATTATTCTTTCTAATATCCTTTACTATTATTCCTTTAACCTTTGGTAATGAATCCTTCACTAATCTTCTCTTTTAAAAGAGGCTCAAATTCTTTTATCTATGTATATATTTCCTTTTTAAATAAAATATTTATAATATAATGGTGTATCTCCTTTTCCACTTTTCCAATACTTTTTAATAACCTCTCTTTCCTTTTATTTACCTTCCATCTTTAATAATGATTCCTTAATATTTTAAGAACTCCTAACAATATTTTTCCTTTAATTTTTTTTTTTTTTTGAAAATTACTTCCTTTATATAAACTTAATTATAGTCTTCCTTTAGTGATGAGCTCTTTGACTAAGTAAATTCTAGTCTTATTTATATATATATATATATATATATATATATATATATATATAACAATTGATTCCTTTTCTAACTCTTTTTATTTTTTGTTTTGAAAAGTTACAACCGTAGTGACGTGGTTATTCACCTATATTCACCTATAACATATATGTCCATGTGTATTTGACTCGGTTAATGTTCTCCACGTAAAAGTAAACTTTTTTTTTTCTAAGTAAAATTAGTCTATTAACAGTGGAAATATAATACAGCGGGCCATGGACTAGTCATTTCCCAGAGTTGGGGCATTTTAAACAAAAAAACTAGCTTTGCAGATTGCCCTACAAGAGGGAAACCAGTCTAAGACAGAAAAAGAGAGATTTCCATGCAGGGGAGCCAAAGTATTTGAGTGATGGCGACCAAAAATTGTCATTACTTGAAACAGGTTCAGTAACAGTGTAGAAAACAAAAACATGCCCATCAGAGGGGACCGAAACAAAGTAAAAGACCAAGAAGAGGAGAATGAATTACTCATCCGGAGGTTCTTCAACAACTTTGCACCAGAGGTCCTCGTCACCCTTATACAGGTCATCAGTGGAGGTTATCACCTGCCATGTGGGAGGAGGGTTGACCGGCGCTGTGCTTGCTTGCCCTTTGTCACTTTTTGTCACCACCATTTGCTCACAAGGCTGATCTGGAGTGTCCTGTCTCGCCGCGTCCTGAGTGGCCTTGCCTTCCATCTCCATGCTGATCGTGTGCATTATATCGCCATGCTGCTCCGAAGAGATGTCGTGATTAGCCTGAATAGAGCCTGGTGCATCAACCGGAGGTTCTTCCTGGAATACAACCGTAATGGCTGCCATC
Organism: Pinus albicaulis; assembly: GCA_034641835.2. Lineage (NCBI taxonomy): Eukaryota > Viridiplantae > Streptophyta > Pinopsida > Pinales > Pinaceae > Pinus > Pinus albicaulis. The sequence continues at coordinate 139,507,493 of CM076581.1, forward strand.
ACCCTTGGACAATTTAGAGAGCTACTGAAAGAGAACAGCGCTGTCTGTGTATGAGCAGGAGGCGGCGGAGGATTGGGCGAGTGGATACGGTGATCAGAGCGAAGAATACGGCCTCGATGAGGACTGGAAGAACTGGTTGAGTTGGAAGGGGAATCCGATGAGGTGCTGGGAGTGGAAGGGTGAAGACGAGCCTGGTTCCGAGAAGAACCTCTCCTACAGCACATCCTATGCCTGAGACGCGGCATAATCTCTGATGAAGCAGCAGTGTGGGAAGGCGGAAGAGGGATGAAGGACAGGGGTGAATGTGGGAGTAGAGCGAAGGAGGCAAGCATACAAGAGCCTGCGAGAGAGAAGTGAAGGTTTTCGCTCAAGTCCAGACAGCAATTGAGGCTGCTTCTTTTACCAGCCACCGTGCGCACAGAGGAAAGACTAGCACCCTGAGTGCAGCACCGCAACACAGGCAGGAGAGCTGCACTAGTTTCAAAGCCTCGCTCCATGGTTTCTGCCCTATTAACCATACAACCAAGTGTCATGTGCAAGGAACCATCATTAATTTAAATCAAATGTCGAGCCATTCCTCTGCGTGTGAAGTGGTATCGGGGACTGTAGAGTAGGTTGTGAGGGGCGCCGAGAATTAAACGCATTAAACACTCCACAATTTCATTTATTAGCCTGGTGACAACAATCAATCTAGTGGGCAAGTGGCTCCCAAGCTAGCGTCCCTCCCAATCTGCCTGCTTAGCAAGTACCCTCTTCACCCGCATCCAGGACACGTAAAAGTAAACTTACCATTCACACATAGATTTTTTTTTCCTTTAGTTCTTATTTTACCTTGCAAATATTATGGGAAATTACCATCGGCTTCTAAAACCACAAGCTTGTAAACCACTAAAAGAATAATCAAAATAACCTTATCTACTCTTCTTCTTTATTTTTCCTTTTTATTTTTAAATTGTCTTGGTATGTATGTATATGTACTAGTTTATATATATATCTATTCTTTTCATATATATATATATATATATTGCTTTTGCTTCTTCTTTTTTTCAAAAATTTTCCGACTTTTTTTTCTTCAAAATTTTAATTTTGGCAAAAGGCCTACCGGTAAAATTTCTTCAAATTTTTAATTCTGGTCAAAGGCCTGTAGGTGAAAATGGAGAAACTCCAATATTGGTAGTGAAACGCTTCAACGACAACAATGTTAACGAATTTGACAGTCAAGGACCTAGATCAGAGAGCATGGCTCTGTAAAGCGAGGAGTGGGTAGAAGATCGAACTGCTCTGATACCAAATGAAGTGAACAAAGTTCCTTCTCAGGCTAAATACTCCAGAAGACTTGGAATACAAAGATATCCATGAGGATACAAATATTATTATATAAAATTTATAATGAATGAGATGTTGAATGTTACAAATGAGGCCTGATTATATACCTACACAGGTGCCTCTTCACGAAATCTCATGTCTTATTAGACATGGCCTTTCAACCTAATTACTAATTAATCACTATTTATATTATTTTATTAATTGCATACACCTTAGAGAAAACATGATAGATCACTTTCCCAACTCCTCAGTGGCAACATCCCTTTCACTTTAAAATATTAATCAGCCTTTTGGATGATGATGTTATTAAACTAAGTCACAATGTCGTTAGCGTATATACATTAGAATGTCTTTTTATATTTTTTTCAAAATTTTATTTCAAATTTAATTAACCCAAAGTTTTTTTATTAACCTAGCATGAAGAAATTTTTTAATCTAGCTTAAAGAAATTTTTTAGAAATTGTTTCTAAATTTAATAAGATGTATGCTTGAAACCCAAATTACAAATTAAAATTAGAATTTTTTATTTTCTATAACTTTAAACTTATTTTTTAAATTATGAAACATTGAATTTTAAAAAACACTAATAAAAATGACTGAATCCTTGCTAAGTAACCAGAAAAAGCACCATTGCAAAAAAGAAGGATATTTAAATATCTCATATACCATAACAGACTGTATTTATGAAACAACTCCATATCCAACCATGTATCTATTGTCCTCAGGCTGTGAAACATTCTCCAACATTTATAGTCAAGGTTTGTTTAGGGCCAATGGATGTTAAAGGGTATTATAAGTTTTTTTGTTGGTTTGTAGGAATGATAACCAATTAGATATTAATTTCATTGTTAGTGGTGATTCTAAAATGAGATAACAATAATAATATAATACTTTGTTGAATATAAGCTTTCTTTTCTGTTAGGTCTCTAGGAATGGCAACCAATTAGATAATAATACATAATATACCAATTTTATTTTGTTTGTCAGTTGATGGTGATTTTAAAATTAGAAAATAATAATACACCAACTTGGTGTATATAAGCTTTCTTTTAGGTCTACACTAATGAAAACTAATTAGATGATAATACACTAATAATAATAATAATAGTAGTAGCTGCCTTTTTCCCTGCAATATTTCTTTGTAAGGTAACATATGACAATGGTAAGAAAAAATTTTGCAGAGGCGCTCATCTTACGGTTTCTATAACCCTGCAACAGAGATGCTCAAGATTCTTTCTATGCTTGCAGCGGCTAGGCATTACTCTCTTGCGTGCCTCGACTGACCGCTTCTGACCTCTTTGCATGGAAGAACCTTTGGGAGGGGTGGGATCCTCCCCCCTCCTATCACTGCACCCTCTGACACTTCCAGTCTGAACGTTTTCACTCAAAAACCTTCCACTAACACAGCAGAAGCGAAAATGAAATTTAGTGAGGTGCAAAAAGACAAGTAGGACTCCCAGAGTGCTTCAAATGCTCAGCCAAAAGTCTCCTCTGCTACATGCATTTTGATAGTAACATATCGTATCAAAATAGATCTCCCTAGACATCGCATCAATGGGCACATTCAGTTCATGAAGGACCACACCCTCATTGGCAATTTTATAGGCCTCTAGCCAACTGAAAAAGTGCTTCAGGGATGGATCGCCTCAAAATGGAATCCCAAGGGACATGTCACTTTGTAGCTGGGCCCTAAAGGATTCTTCACAGTCGTTTTCAACTGTTTGAAGGATAGGAATCGCATATTTGATGGAGGCCCTTATTTTTTCAACTTTGCAGGCCTTTATCTCCATGATTGGATTGAAACATTCAACTCGAACAAGGAATAATTCAACTGGGTACCAATTTGGATTCGCATGTATTCCTTACGCTTCGAATACTAGGATGAGGAAGCCCTTAAAGACATTCGCAATGGATTAGGGAAATTCATCAAGATCGTGGAAGAAACCAAGCTTAGACGATACACTTGCTATGCAAGGATCTGTGTCTACATGCACCTCGCCAAAGCCCTTGTCGATTTGGTAAGCCTCTTTCATGATGATTTTGAATGGATACAAACTATAGATTACAAACATGTTCCATTTCACTGCAGAAAGTGCCATGAACATGGTCATATTGTCAAAGATTTCGCTCTGAACACCCAACCAAAACTTTCCCCTCCTTCGGAAAACACAAATGTAGAAGGCTTCACCAAAGTCTCTATTCAAAATAAGCAGTATAAAGCAACCTTTACAATTCCCTCGGCTCCTAAAATTCCCTCCACCAGAAAAATCTTTGAAATCCTTACCTCCCATTTTTCCTTGGAAGGATGCCCCTCGCAACCTTCCCGAGATAACCCGATCTCTGACATTCCTGACCCCAAAACCTTGCCTCAAAAGACACCCATGTCCCTTTCTCCTTCTAAGCCAAATGCTCCCCCACCCCTGACCGATAAGGATAAAGCCATTATCATCATAAATTATTAGATGGAAATATATGGACATACCCCCTCTGCCTCTCAGTCAAATGAGTCCAGAGATGACAAGAACAAGCCTACCTATATGGAAGAGGAACCTGAAAGCATCGATTTGGGAAACTTGGACATTCGGGCCTTTGAGTTTGCTTGCCATCAAAAGGATTATGACAAGATTCCCAACAGGAAAATTGATATCCTTGAATTTGTACTCTTTCGTGCGCAATAAAGAAACTCTTTAGGAATTCAGGCAGGCAGTCACTGGGATGGAAAAAAGATAATCAAAGAGTCAAAAAGGAGAGGGCGCAAGATAGATCTGCAAGGAACAATCATAGTGGGAGAAATTCTTGTGGAATCAAGAAGGTATCCCAAGTTGACTAAGTTCTATAGGCCAATCCCCCAAAGTTCGCAATGAAGTTAATCTCATAGAATGTAAGAGGGCTAAATAGCCCCTCCAAACACCAGATGATTAAAAATATGATACTGTAATACAAGCCATATATAGTCTTCCTCCATGAGACAAAATGTAACAACAGCATTCTAGATTCCATCCTCACCAAAACTTGGATTTGTTGCATGTCAGTATCGGTTGATGCCTTTGGAGCCTCAGGAGGGTTGGCCATTATTTGAAACCCCCAGCTTCTCTCCATGTTAGAATTTCATGCCAACCATAGTTTCATACAAGCCACCTTTCACTTGGTTGGCTCCAATTCACATGGGCACCTGACCAATTTATATTTTCCTCAACACTTGCAACATAAAATTTCCCTCCTCTCCACAATTTCCACCCTCAACTCCATTAGACACCATCCTCTATGGATTTGCAAGGGGGAATTCAATATGATAACCAGGTTGGAGGAAATATTTGGAGGCAAAAATAGACTTGAGTTGGACAGCGCTTGCTTCAAAGATTTTATACAAAATAATTGGTTGATATACCTTTCTTTCTCCAATGGGATTCATACCTAGACCAATAAAAGAAGTGGCCCTCGACAAATAGCCTCTAGATTGGATCACTTCCTCATCTCAGAAAATGCTATCCATTTAAAAGGTGACTTTCACACCTCAATTTTTCCTCTAGCAGGTTCTGGTCACTGGCCCATTCTCTTGCAATGGTCCCGCCTAGGAAAAGCCAACAAAATACCATTCTTCTTTGAATCCTTCTCGCTCAACCACCCAGACTTCAAAGATGTGGTAATCACATGCTGGAATGGTTACCACCCACCTCATGGATCCAAAATTCTCCAGTTCCAGCAGAAGCTTAAACACCTCAAATTCAAACTCAAAAAATGGAATCAAATCAGCTTTGGAAATATCTTTTCTCACCTGAAAGAACTCAAATAGCAAATGGGTGAGCTACAACAATGCCTCATCAAGGAAGGTAGATCAGACACTTATGACTCTCTGGAAAATACCCTTCTCACAAAACTGGAGGAGCGACATCGTCAAGAGGAAATCCTTTTCCGTCAAAAGTCTCAGATTTGTTGGCTTAAGGAAGTGGAGAAAAACACAAGATTTTTTCATCATTCCGCCATTCAAAGAAGGATGCAGAAAAATATAGCCTTCCTGCACAATAGTCAGGGGGAGTGCCTTGAGGAATAGGAGGACATAGAACAAGAACTCCTCTGCCACTTTAAAAGCATTCTCCAGGAACCAGCTAGAAACAAAAGGCCAGCCATCAACAGGGTCACCCAGCATATCCCTAAGCTAATCACTGAGGATCATAACTCTATGTTGCTCAAACCTATTTCCCTTCGAGAAGTAGAGAAAGCCTTTGCGCAACTCAAAGATAGCAAAGCCCTAGGTCTTGCTGGCTTCACACCAAATTTCTTCCACTTCTTCTCGGAGCAGATCAAATTAGAGGTATGGGAATTAGTTGAGGAATCTAGAAATCTTCATTGGATTCTCCCGTCTCTTAACACTACCTTCCTCACATTAATACCCAAGGATGAAAACTCCAGTACTCTTGACAAGTATAGGCCCATTTCTCTTTGTAATTTCATCTACAAACTCATCTCCAAATTCATTGCCAATAGGCTCAAACCGCTACTCCCACTTCTCATCTCACCGGAATAGACAGGATATGTAGAAGGCCACCAAATTCTTGATGGTATCCATTTTTTGAAACATATCAAGAGCTTAGGTATACTTCTAAAACACGATCTCTCTAAATAATTTGATAAATTAAGCTGGGAGCACATCAATCAAATGCTTCTTTCTTTTGTATTCAATCCTATGTGGACATGTTGGATCATGCACCTTGTCTCCACCCCTAGGTACTCCATCTTGCTCAATGGAAATCCCTATGCTCCCTTCTCTTCCACTCGTGGCATTCTTCAGGGGGATTCCCTTTCCCCCTTCATCTTTGTTCTCATGGTAGAGGGGCTGGGCCATCTCATTCACCATGCTGCCTCCAACAACACTCTCATAGGTCTCTCCATTTATGACCATCATAAATTAACCCATCAACAATTCATTGATGACAAAATGTTGTTTGGCCACCCCTTTGTGTAAGAAGCTAGTTCTCTCAAATCACTTTTGGATAGTTTCTCGGAATCCTTTGGCACCACCATAAATGCTGGAAAATCCCAAATCTTCTTCTTCAACATGCCTATTCCCACTCAATGCAACATAGCCCATCTCCTGGGTTTCTCTATATAATTTCTCCCTTCCAAATACCTTGGATCTCCACTCTTTGACTCTGCAATCAAACATTCCTCCCTGAAGGAGATTCTAGATAAAATTGAGGCCCGTCTTTCGTCTTGGACAGATATACTGATCAACATTTCTAGCAAACTTGTTCTCATCAAAGCCATCCTCCAATCTATGCCTTTATATCTTTTTTATGTTCTCGCAGCCCCCAAGTGGGTCCTGAAGCATATCAGAAATATTCAACGCAATTTTCTAAGGGGTTCTACTGGGCTAAACAGAAAATGGGCACTTGTGAAATGGACAGAAGCTTGTGTTTCAAAAACTGAAGGCGGTCTAGGTATAAGAGATCCACTACACACCAACGCAGCGATGGGAGCATGAATATGGTGGAAATGGCTCTCCAAGCCTTATACTCCTTGGGCCAAACTTTGGGTGGCCAAATATACAAATGATATACTTTTAGAAGATCTGATCAGAATCTACCCTGAGACCTTTGGCTCCCTCATATGGAACTCTACTAAACAACATAGCACCTTTATACAAGCCCACAGCTTTTGGGAGATCAAATCTGGCAATTCTGCCAAACTATGGGAAGACTCATGGCAACACATGGCAGCAATGGAAAACCTTTTTGAAAAACCAAAATGGAAAGAAGTTCTACAACAATCACACAACAATAAAGTTAATCTCTTTTGGCATCAGCAACCCATTCAAGACTACCGTCAATGGATTCTGGTAGCTTAATGGCAAGTGAACTGGCAGGAAGAAACTTATGAGGAAATTGATCAAGAGATAAAATGTAGGAAAATCTGATTTTCAAACCAGGAAGATAAGTTAAAATGGGGCCATACTCCTCATGGATCATTCACCACCAAAGAGGAATATTATTTGCTCGTCCAAACCACACAAGTTCAAAAGTAAATTCTCTGGACCAAATTTTGGCAGCTAGACATCTGGCCCAAAATATCTACTTTCCTCTGGCTCCTGAGCAAGAATAGGCTTCTCACATGGGAAAATCTCCTGAAAAGACGATTCATAGGACCATCTCGATGTCCCAATTGTTCCAAGCATGTAGAAGACAAGCCACACTTATTGGACTCCTCCACCATTGCTAACTCTTTGTGGGAAAAAATTGAGATCTGTTGCAGAGGAACGGGTAGAATCAAGGGAGACGTCATCAACACCAAATGACATTGGCCCTCTGAACCTTTCAACAGCGACCTTCTCAATAGCCTATGGTCCCTACTCCCCGGATTCATTCTCTGGACTGTTTGGAAAGAAAAGAATAAAAGAATTTTCAAAGATGAAAGCACCCCCCTGAATATCCTTTGAACGAGCCTCTGCAGCAACCTTCAGGAAACCATTTCTCTCCATTCTTAGCAAGATTCTAGCATTCCCTCCACCCCTCCTGAGAACATCATTTGGGAGAATTGGAATCTATCCATTCCCCTTCATCACCACCTCGCTTTTGTTCCATCCACCCATCTAGACTCTCCCATTTCATGGTCTCCTCCTCACATCAGCACTATCAAGATGAACTTTGACGATGCCTATAAAGGCAACCCAAGAGCGGTGGGCTTTGGAGGTATTTTTCAGGATGCTTTAGGCAACACCCATAACATATAATTTGGCTTGATTGGACGAGACTCCAACAATTCAACTCAGATAGAAGGATTATGGCAGGGTCTCCTTATTGCAGAAGAAGAAAACCTCTTCCCCCTGGAAGTAGAAGGGGAATCTCAAATCCTCGTTGAAGCTTCCACCCGACTCCAGCAAGGCACCACTACCTCCAAAGTTTCAACCAGTTGGCACCTCTTGAAAAGATTAGAACAAATTGAACACTGTCTCAAAAATTTTCAGGCCATTTCTTTCAAGCACATACGACGCACTGCAAATAAGGTTGTGAATCGCCTAGCTAATAAGGGAGTGGAAAAAAATCTCCCCCTTTACAAGGGCTCTCTCAACAGTACCAATGATGACACTCTCGTTCATGACTACACTCAACTGGTGCATAAGGATTTCACATTCCCTGATGAGGGTGTTTAAAGGAAGCATTACAGTGGCTGGCCCTTGGAGAGACATTTGGCCAAGCCACCTGCCCACCTTAGAGAATGGTACCAAGGCCTTAAAGGCCCTTGGGCTTCGACGTCGGGCATTTATCGCTCGAATGTTTCGCCATTACCCTACTGGTACTTACTCAATGCATTCAATGGAAATGCATCCACCAAGTTTTAAAACTTCTTCGTATGCCTTCTTGAGCTCCTTCTGTCATCTCTGCATTTGAATTGCATCTCAGCGTTCAGCCCTGCCATGGCCCTACCAGACTCCGATACTTACACTCACTTATGCCTTCATTTTCCATATGTTTCCACCTCGGTGTCATGCTCACCCCGCACTTCCCCTTGCTCTCCTCCACCTTCCTATCTCCCGCTTACGCCCACTGTTTTTCCTTCACAGCCACCCCCTACAGCCTCGCGCACGCATTCACCTTCCCGATCCACCTCTTTGTCCTCACACAAGGTCTTTCTATCTTCCCACTCTGCCAGCATGCCGCAAAGGCATTGCATGAGATATAGAAGGGGTCATGAGAGAGGAATTGACTCTCGTCCACCCCTTTCTGGCCATGCTATCTCCAGCTCTCAGCCTAGGGCTGGAAATGTCGCTCATTTTCATTTCAGCAGTGCCATGGACAAGTCCAAAATTACTGCCACCATCACAGTAGTGTTCCGGGAGGAGCAACATGAAAGTTCTGCTTTAGGCCCCAGCAAGCACAGAATGAAGTCCACGATTTCTGTTAAGCCTCTCTCAGGCTCCAGAAAATCTTTGGCTCTACCTGTCAAAACTAGTTCGGAGACCTTCAGTAGCGACGACAATGGCAACAGCTCTTCGCTCTCGGACAACAGAAGCAGGATAAAAGCTCCACTTCCCCTTCGAGGAATACTACCCAGCATTCCAAGGAAAGGGATGAAGGTGTCGAGGACAATTATAGCTGCCCAATTGTGGAGGAAATTACTCCCTCACACACAGACAGCTAGCCGATTGATAGGTCTCCTTACCTAATTTTTTTTTTTGCAATGATTTATTGCATGCATTGGCACAGGAACTGGAATTACTGTGACGATACTGGATATTTTTGTAAACTCTGGTTTTTATATAACTCTGTCAATGTTGGTTTCCCAATTATGGGCGGCATCTATGAGGCCGGTTTCCCCCATAGATGAGGTCTAATTTTTATTTTTTTGACTTAAACTACCTTCGACATTGGTTAGCTTTCCAGCCCAGAGGCTTGTCTTGCACTGTACATTATGTTCTATATTAATATATTAAACCAAGTTAGAAAAAAAAAATTAATAGTAGCTAAAAAAAATATTAAAGTTTAATTAAACAAAATTCCACATTTCTAGTTTAATTTTTCTAAAGGAATTCATTGAAATGAGAAGTTTGATTGATAACCTTACACAATGAAAGTGCTATAGGGTTTTTTAGGGTGCTAAATCGATATATATAGTCAAAAAGCTAGCTTAGATAACAGAAATCAAGATTTTACCACAAAAAAATTTCACCCAGGAAATTTCAAAAAATGGCACTAAAAATAACTCTCTCTCTCTCTCTCTCTCTCTCTCTCTCTCTCTCTATATATATATATATATATATATATATATATATATATATATATATATATATATATATATATATATATATATATATATATATATATAGATATATATATATATATATATATATATATTCTTTTAGAAGATATATATATTATATAAAATCTGTCATAATTTTCTTTGTCCCATGCCTAGCTTATGTCGGTATTTTGGAAATATTTGCATACTTTGGAGATTATTTGCATGGCTTAAGGGAATAAGAATGTTTTTTTATATTTCTTTCAAATTTAATTAACCTAAAATTTATTTATTAACCTAGCATGAATAATTCTTTTAACCTAGCATAAAGATATTTTTTAGAAATTGCTTTGGGATGTATATTTAAAACCCAAATTCGAAATTAAAATTAGAATTTTATATTTTTCATAACTTCAAATTTACTTTTCAAAATGATGAATCATTGAATTTTAAAAAATACTAACAAAAATGAATTAATTCTTGTTGGGTAAACAAAAAAACCACCATTGTCAAAAACAAAGATATTTAAATATCTCATATACCAACCAGACTGTATTTGTGAAACAACTCCATATCCAACCATGTATTTATTGCCTTCAAGCTATGGGACATTCTCCAACATTTCTAGTCATGGCTGGCTTCTCACCAATGGATGTTAAAGTGTATTATAAGCTTTTTTTTGAAAGTTGGTAGGGATGATAACTAATTAGATAATAATGTTTTTGTTAATAATGTCTTTGTTAATGGTGATTTTAAAATTAGATAACAATAATATTGATAATATATTAATTTGGTGAATATAAGTTTATTTTCTTTTAATACACAATATACCAATTTTGTTTGTCAATTAATAGTGATCTAAAAATTAGAAAATAATAATACTTTAAATTGGTGTATATAAAATTTATTTTAAGTCTGCACTAATGATCATACAATAATTTGTTTTCTAGTTTAATTTAATAGTAATAATAATAATAATAGTAACTTCAATTAATAATAATAGGGAAATTTAGAGAATTCAAAATTTAATTTCAATTCAACATTCAGATGCAGGGGTGGCCCAACATGGTATAGGAACCCATAAATGTGAAATAAGAAGAGTTACAGGTTTACCCACAATAGAACTATATAGGTTAGAAGGTCCTCTTATCACACCAAGGCAAGGAACTGTATAGGTTACAAGGTAATATTATCACACCAGGCAAGATCAGCCACTGTAACAATAAATAACTAGACAAGCTGCTCTCTAAAATTAATTTTCATAACTCCACATGGTGGTCTACTGTCTGCGCTAGGGCAAGCCACTCTTCATCATTCACTTCTCCAATCCCAAAATGGAGTGTACCAGATCAAACTGCGATCTATTCGTTATTGTAGCTGCTATGCTGAAGTGTTAGCTTCAACTGCCCTGCACACAAGCGTCGCTTTCTAATTCTGTTTCAACAAAATCTTCCATTGGGCGCCTGCTATTTTCATTGCATAGTCAATTCGGGGTTTTAAAAACTCTTACAGTCCTTTTATATAGAAAACAGAGCTTTTTTTTGGTACGTGGGAATTTTTTATTTGATTTAATTTGGGCCACAGTAGCAGTGATCCCACCGGCAGCATAGGAGGTACGTGGACCAATCACATTTTATTTTTTTGTATTGGAGCCGACGTTAGTAACTCAAAAATCGGACCCGAAAGGTTTTATGAACTGGATTCTAAACTTTTCGCATTACAAATGGGCTTGACCTCTTCGACCCCATTTTTTACGTGAAATTTTTATGTGTTTTGGCTTATAAGATGGTTGGAATCCGCGGGCCCCAGTCCTCAGCCAATGAGAACGTGATAGCGCGGAGTTTTGAAGAAGTGACATCATGCAGAAATGTTACACGATTTTCATTGCAATATGGTTAAATAGGTTTGAAGTTTGGAAGGCTTGGTGTTATGGTTTGTTAAAGTTTTGTTATATGTTTGGTATTATCATGTGACCAAAGTTTTTAACTATTGTCTATGCAATACATTTCAAACGGATAAGAACATATATTATAAACTATATAGTTTATAATATATGTATATATATTTCTATGTTTTTTATTATGTGCCATAGTAAGGTAGGCCTGAAAGCCATTCATAGTTTTTTGCTAAAAGGTTTGTTTTATGTTAATTAAATAGTGTGTTGCGCCACAAAAGTATATAGCCCGAGAGCTATTGCAATTATATATATATACAACAGTGTATTTTTTATAGACAGTAGAGTGTTAAGAAAATATACACAACAATGTATTGAAAAGACAGAGCAGTGTGCCCGAAGGCAAGATAGAAGAAAAAGTGTAATTTTTGTAAGTGAGATAGAGCATTTTGTGCATTGTGTTTTTGCAGCAGTCACTGTGTAATCCCTCAGAGGAGGAAGACAAGTTTTTTTGTAATAGATTTCTACAGTCAATGGAATAGAATGTTTTTATGCAATATTTGTCTCGCAGTGAGTAAATTTTTTTTTCTTTAATTCTCTGTGTCTGAAGAGAGTATTATTCTCTCTTTGTTTTGTTCTGGAATTATCATAAATTCCAGCATGGTATCAGAGCTTATCTAGGCTCTTTGAAAGTGTCAAAGAAGTTGAAGGAAGAAGGATTTGTTGCAACAGTTCACCAACAGAACTCCAGCAAGCCCAACAGAAGTAAAGTCCAGGTATTTCTAAAAAACAATAGTGTTGTTGTTTTGTTTAAAAGAGCAATCCTGAGAAACAGATTTTTGTCCTTTAAAGAAGGAAAGACAATTTGTTTAGAAAAACACAATCAAGCTTATTTCAGAGTTTAGTCCATACGTAATGGCTAGATCAAGCACTAGTATGAGTATTGGAAATACTCAGCTTCCCTAATTTAATGGGAAGAACTATGATTATTGGGCCATTACCATGAGAGCCCTATTTTCCTCCTAGGACTTACGAGAATTTGTAGAAGATGGTTTTGAGGAACCAGTTGATGAACAAGAGTATAATGCCTTAACACGGCCAGAGAAGGATTTGTTGAAGAAAAATAGAAAGAAGGACTCTAAGGCCCTCTTATATCTCTATCAAGTAGTACATGAGAGTGTTTTTCCAGGGATATCAGTAGTAATAAATCCAAGGATGCATGGGATACTCTGAAGATAGCCTATCAAGGTATGGAGAAAGTGAAGATAGCAAAACTACAATTGCTGAGGAGAGATTTTGAAACTCTCTGTATGAAAGAGTCTGATAACATAAACTCATTCTTCACACATGTGATTGGGATGGTCACATAGATAAGGTCTCGTGGAGAGACACTTGAAGAAAAAATGATAGTGGAGAAACTATTGATGAACCTACCCTCAATGTTTGATGTTATTGTTACCACCATTGAAGAGACAAATGATCTCTCAAAGTTCACAGTAGATGAACTTCATGCATCACTGATGACTCATAGACAGATATTGGGAAGATGAGTAAACCCATCTCTAGAGCATGCCTTCAAGACCCAGATGCCTTTTGGAAGAGAAAGAGGTCAAGGCAGAGTAAGAGGAAGAGGCAGAAGCCAAAACAGAGAAGAAAGAAACAGCTCTTCACACTCACATGGAAGGAGCAACAGTTAGAATCAAAGCCATGGCCAAAGTAGCAGCCAGCAAGGTGGACACCAACATGCTCAAGGACAAAGGTATGACAAATCCAATGTCCAATTTCATTATTGCAAAAAATATGGGCACTATGAAATGAGTGTAGGAAGAGAAGAAAAGAACCCAAAGAATGTGCTGTTAACATGTAATGTAGCACAAGATAGCCAGGATGATGTATGGTTCTTAGATTCAAGCTGCAGTAATCACATGACTCGAAACATAGCAATGTTTGCCAATCTTGATGAAGAAGTTAAATCCGAAGTAACAACAAGAATTGATAATAAGATTTATGTCAAGGGAAAAGGAAGAGTTAGTATCTGTGCAAGAAATGGTGAGAAAAAATTTGTGCCGAATGTGTACTATGTTCCTAGCTTGAAGTGTTATCTTTTGAGCATTGGGCAGCTCATAAAAAAAGGTTACAATGTAGTTTTTAAAAATGATGTGTGCACAATAATGGACATACCTCCAATCAAGAAGATTATTTTTGAAATACAAATGACCAGCAATAGAATTTTTCCACTCAAGCTCAATAGAGACTTGAAGGGAAAAGGAAAAAATGTAACAGTTGTAACTCAAGAGGTCTTTCAAAAGGAAGTGAAAGATGAGAATTGGTTATAGCACTTGAGATTTGAACATCTCAATTTTGAAGGTTTGAATTTGATGCATATAAAAGGAATGGTAAGATGACTACCATTGATTGAGAATATGGACAGCCTATGTGAAGGCTGCATCTTGGGAAAACAATAGAGAGAAAGCTTTCCATCAGGAAAAAGCATAAGGGCGAAAGCACCCTTAGAAATTATTCATTCAGATTTATGTGGGACGATGCAAACAACATCAGTTTCAGGAAGCAACTACATGCTAACCTTAATTGATGATTTCACAAGGAAAGTATGGGTTTATTTCTTGAAATATAAAAGTCAAGTCTTTGAAATTTTTTTCCATTTTAAAGCTCTAGTAAAGAAACAGAGTGGGAAGCATATAAAAGTTCTAAGAACTGATAGAGGAGGTGAGTACATATCAAAATAATTTATGTGTTTTTGCATAGAAAACGGCATACACAAATAGTTTACTACAACATACACACTGCAGCAAAATGGTGTTGCTGAAAGGAAGAATCGAACCATAATGGAAATGGTGAGAAGTATGGTAAAGGCAAAACACTTGTCAAATGAGTATTGGGCAGAAGCTACGAATTGTACTGTGTATATTTTAAATAGATGCCCAAAAAAATCTATAATGAACAGAGTTCCAAAAGAAGCATGGAGTGGCAGAAAATAGAGACTCACCCATATGAGAGTTTTTCGGTGTGTGGCTTATGCACACATTCCATAACAGTTGAGGAATAAATTGGAAATTAAGGGGGAGAAGTGCATCTTCCTTGGATATTGTGAAGATTCCAAGGGATATAGATTATATAACCCATCCACAAAAAAATTTGTTACAGGAAGAGATGTGCAATTCATTGAAGTAGAAGCATGGGATGGAAGCATTGAGAAAACAATCCATGTTAAAAGTTGTTTGTCTCATGATGAAGATGAGCACGATGTGGCTGAAAATAATACCTCATTGGTAGTACAACCTCCACCAACACACCTCAAGTAGGAGTAAGAACACCCTTGAGAGGAAATGAGAGTGCTTCTCCAACCACACCAAATGGACCAGATTTGAGTGCTACTTCAAACACAAGTACATCAAATGAAAGAGGAACAAGATTCAGAAATTTAAATGAAATTTATGAGAAAGAGACAACAAATGAAAGTATGAATTATTTATTTGCTTTGTATTGTCAGGTTGATGATCCTATTCATTTTTAGGAAGCTATAAAAGATATAAAATGGATAGAAGCCATGGTTGATGAAATTAATGCAATAGAGAAAAAAAAACATGGGATTTGGTTGAACTCCCAAAAGGTAAGGAATTAATTGGAGTTAAATGGGTCTACAAGACCAAAAGAAATGTTGAAGGTAAAATTGAAAGGCACAAGGCCAAACTTGTTGTCAAAGGTTATAAGCAGCAACATGAAAGAGATTATGAGGAATTTTTTTCACCAGTTGCAAGAATGGAAACAATGAGAGCAATGTTGTCCATAGCAACACAAAAGAAATTGAAGGTTTACCAAATGGATGTAAAATCAGCATCTTTAAATGGAGTGTTAATGGAAGAGGTTTATGTTGAACAACCTCTAGGCTATGGGGAAAAGGGCCAAGAGCACAAAGTTTTCCGATTGAAGAAAGCTCTTATGGGCTGAAGCAAGCACCAAGAGCATGGTACAGTAGGATAGATTCCTATTTACTAGAGAATGTTTTTGAAAAATGTGAAGGAGAACCCACATTATACATCAAGGAAAAATATGGTAAGATGCTGATTGTGATTTTATATGCTGATGATGTGATATTCATAGGTAATGATAATTACCTTATTGAAAATTTTAAAATAGTCATGAAAGATGAATTTCAAATGACTGATATGGGATTGTTGAGATACTTCTCAGGAATAGAAGTAGAGAAAAATGAAAATAAGATTTTTATTTCTCAAGCTAAGCATGTAAATGAAGTTTTGGAAAGATTTAACATGCAGGATTGCAAGGCAGCAATAACACCCACGGTAATGGGATTGAAACTTAGCAAAGAGGACAGCAACAAGGATTTTGATCCTAGATTGTACAAGAGCATAGTTGGCAGCCTTATGTATTTGACTACAAATAGGCTTGATATTATGCATGCTGTTAATTTTATTTCCAAATTCATGGAGGGGCAAAAAGAAACACATTGGCAAGCAACAAAAAGAATTCTGAGATATTTGAAAGGAACTAAAAAGTATGGTATTTTGTATACTACTTCAAAAAATTCTGAGTTAATTGAATACACTGATTGGGCTGGAAGTGTAGAAGACCGGAAAAGTACATCTGGTTATGTTTTTCATATGGGTTCAGGAGTTATTTCATGGGCTTCTAAAAAGTAGCCTATTTTAGCATTTTCTACAGCAGAGGCAGAATATGTGGCAGCTGCAGCAGCAGCATGTCAAGCAATGTGGATGAGGAGAATGTTGAGAATTTTATGTCAAGAATAGGTAAAAGATAGTTATTTATTGTGAAAATAGCTCAGTCATAGCATTGTCTAAAAATTTTGTGTTACACAAAAGGACAAAGTACATAGATGCTAAGTTTCACTACATCAGGGAGCTAGTGAACAATGGAGAAATTATTTTAAAGCATTACAGGACTCAGGAGCAATTTGTAGATATACTGACAAAGCCATTGGGGTAGAAAAGCTTTGAATATTTGAGGAAATGCATGGGTATGATTGATAACCGAGCAATTGAATTTAAGGGGGAGTGTTGAAGTGTTAACTTCAACTGCCCTGCACACAAGCGCCACTTTCTAATTCTATTTCAACAAACTCTACCACTGGTTTCTTGCTATTTTCATTGCACAGTCAATTCGGGGTTTTAAAAACCCTTACAGTCCTTTTATATAGAAAACAGAGCTTTTGTTTTGGTACACAGGAATTTTTTTTTTGATTTAATTTGGGCCACGGCAGCAGTGGTCCCACCACCAGCAAAGGAGGTACATGGACCAATCACTTTTTATCATGTTGTATTGGAGCCAACGTCAGCAACTCAAAAATTGGACCTGGAGGATTTTATAAACTCGATTCTAAACTTTTCGTGTTACAAATGGGCCTGACGTCATCGACCCCATTTGTTACGCGAAATTTTTATGTGTTTTGGCTTATAAGATGGTTGGAATCTGTGGGCCCCAGTCCTCGGCTAATGAGAACGCGATCGCGCAGAGTTTTGAAGAAGTGACGTCATGCAGAAATGTTACGGGATTTTCATTCCAATATAGTTAAATCGGTTTGAAGTCTGGAAGGCTTGGTGTTATGGTTTGTTAAAGTTTTTTTATATTTTTGGTATTACTGTGCGACAAATTTTTTTAACTATTGGTTATGCAATACATTTCAAACAGATAAGAACATCTACTATAAACTATATAGTTTATAATATATGTATATATATTTCTATGTTTTTTATTGTGTGCCATAGTAAGGCGGGCCCGAATGCCATTTGTAGTTTTTTGTTGAAAGGTTTGTTTTATGTTAATTAAATAGTGTGTTGTGCCACAAAAGGATATAGCCTGAGAGCTATTGTAATCATATATATATATATATATATATATATATCTATATCTATAGATATAGATATAGATATAGATATAGATATAGATATATAGATATAGATATAGATATAGATATAGATATGAAGTATATATATATATATATATATATATATATACATAACAGTGTATTGAAAAGACAGAGCAGTGTGCTCGAAGGCAAGATAGAAGACAGAGTGTAATTTTTGTAAGTGAGACAGAGCATTTTGTGCACTGTGTTTTTACAGCAGTCACTGTGTAAGCCCTCAGAGAAGGAAGACAAGTTTTTTTTGTGATAGATTTCTACAGTTAATGGAATATAAAGTTTTTATGAAATCTTTGTCTGGCAGTGATCAATTTTTTTATTTTTTTTTAATTCACTTTGTTTGAGGAGAATATTATTCTCTCTGTGTTTTTCTCTAGAATTATCATAAATTCCAACATGCTACACTCCATTCTGAAAAGTTCATATGTGTCTCTCTTTCATCATCACTCTATCTATATAATTCGTACATACAATGATGAACATATCACAATGCAATTGGCAGATTCGATGATGAAGAGTAGTGCAGGAAATGATGGAAAGTGATATACCACGATCTGGAGTTATGACAGTCAATGTTAGAGTGCAGCTTGCCTAGTTATTCAATTTGACGGTGGCTGATTTGAGGCATTCTTTGAGTGGTGTGATAAGAGGACCTTGCAACCTATACAGTTCTATTGTGTTGTGGGCAAGGTAAAAGTCCAACTTGTTGCGCTAGGGGAGAAAAGAACAGATAAGTGGTTTGGACTTCATGTTCTCATGTCTCAATTCCGTTTATGTGGAAAGTAATATTTGGTTATAAATGGTAATATTTGGGGAACTGAATTTATTTGGTTATAAACGGTAATCTTTGGAAACTCAATTTTTCAGAAGTGCAATGTCTTGCTCTTTCAGAAGGCACTCCAGTTCTTAAAAAAAAAAAATATCCCTAAAATAATATCAACATCATCTAGATCTACGGAAACAGAAAAAATATTCTAATCTTGACAATAGAGGAATGGAGAAACCCAAAATGGCATGTGAAATTCTTTCGTTATCAGAACAGAAAGTCCCTAGAATTGGTCGTAGAGACATGGAAGACAGGGAATGTCACAGGGACAGAACACTCATACTACACCCATTTCTCCACATGTGGCTACCTAGATTTGATACCTTTAGATGAATAGAGAAAGATAATTTTATGTCCCCATTTATCATTCACCATTTGATAATAGAACGAGCGTCAAACTTAATAACAAGAATGGTTAAAGTGTTTGTTTAAATGCAGTATTTTTTTTTAATTGGTAGAATAAAATTATTAAGCAACCATTATTTCATAACAAAATTAGTGATTAAGAATATACTATGAAAAGTTAAGCATTCTTACTCGGAGAGTTCATAAAAAATTGTAAAGTCGGACCAACCGTAAATTTGAAGGCAATAAGTTGCATTCTTTAGGCGATGTTATGTGCACTCGAGAGATACACTTAGATATGATAGCAATACTAACAATATATTGAAAATATCTGTCAATAGTCATGTAAAAACAATATACTGAAAATCATATACTCAGAAAATATCTGTCAATAGTCATCTAAAAACAATATATTGAAAATCATATACTCATAAAATCTCTATTAATAGTCATGTAAAAATGTATTTTAAGCATCCAATATCATATTCTTAAATAGCTAATGTTACAAGAAAATAATTGGTGAAAATGATGGATTATTTAAACTACTTTATATTACATGAAAATAATTTGGAAAAATCATGGAAAAATTATAGATAAATCACTGATTATTAAGAGGTGGAGTTTATAAATCAGAAATTGTAATGAAGAATTTGATTGGCGGCTAATTCCTAATTTAGATCCATCATAACTCTCGATCTACTAAACACTAAGAAATATCAAATCCCTCTTAGCAGTTGTTACGTCCAGAGTTAAGATCGATCTAGCATTGTTTAATTCCCCCGTTTAAATAGGTTACATTCCACCCGAACCACTAGTAACTTGACCAAGTTAAATTTACCTTCACTAGCCAGCAAAAATTAATAAAAGAATAAAATAATGTAAAATTTGTACTTTCACATAGAATTTGTTTTTGACCGAGTTAAATGTTTATAGGACATTACATTACAATATCTCTACCATGGTAATGTGAAATTTGTAGGAGATTACATTACAACATGTTTACCATGGTAATGTAAAATTTGTATTTTCACATAGAGTTTGTTTTTGACGGAGTTAAATGTTTATAGGACATTACATTACAACATCTCTAGCATGGCTTCTAGATCTGAGGACTAGCCCCTTGAACTTCACTTGAGGAGATTAACTTGGTCCATCTAATTTCTTGAGATGCACATAAAAAAGTTAACATAAGGGAATACATGGGTAACTAGAAACCCCCGAATTTTCTAGGAGATAGATTGAGTTGATCAATAAGTCAATTGTATGCTAACTATCTTAACAATTACCCTCTTGGAATTCACTTGAGAAAATTAACTTGGTCCATCCTTTTTGAAGTGGACATACTTGAACATCACTTGGAGAGATTAGCTTGGTCCATCATTGTTGAAGTTCACATAACATAAAAACAATACATGGGCAACTACCAACTATATCCCCTAGTTTTCGAGGAGATTGATTAACATTGTGAGCAATTCAATTGTATGCTAACTATCCTAACAATCACCCCCTTGAACCTCACTTTGTGAGATTAACCTGATCCATCTTTGTTGAAGTCCACATAAAAAAGTTAACATCCAACAGAATAAATGGGTAACTAGTAGTTATATCCTTGTAGCTGGGTAGGATATTTTTTCTCAACCATCTAACACCATGATATCCCAAATGATCCCCTCAAGATACCATATGGATATAGATACCACACTCGTAACAAATTATCATCTATCATATCTATGGATTGGACCAATCAGACTATAACATGTGTCACAACCCAAAGCTACCATTTGAATACACCTACCCCAATAATTATTCCATTTTTTTCATGTACATAACTCCCATTTTTTCCTTACTCATGTACATAACTTTTTTTTTGTTCGGGCTTACATCAATTGCCATTAATATGGAGATCGATATGAATATGAAATCTCAACTAAAAAGCAAGTCCTTTTTTCAGATATTCTAGTTAAAACACCCCCCATTCTAGGGAAAAATCAAATAATGGTGGTTAGAAGTAAATGTCTTATAAGGGTTTGAAATTTATGACCTAAAATAGAAGCTTGAAAACCTAGCTGAAATTTTGGAAAAGCTAGAATATGGTGACATATTTTAGGCCAAGGGTAACTTGGAGTACCAAATGGAGGACATCTAACCAGAAGCCATCCCATAGGGAAATAAAAGTAATTATTACAAGGATAATCCAAACTTCTCACCAGACTAGAAAAACATAGAAAATAGGATGAGACATTTTGGTAGCAATAGTCAATAATTTGTTGGTTAAAGGATGGGGAAAACAATACTTTCTTAGACAAAAATAGCCTTATTCTAAGCATGTTTTTCAAATTTTGACAAATGCCTATAGATAGAAATAGAGGAATCTTGAAAATATCACTCCATAGTCTTGACCTTCAATACAACTTTCCTAGCTATTTTTCCAAAAAAATATAACATTGAGGGGACAACTGGCTTGAGAACCATAACACTTTGTAATGTCCAGGAGACACCCTCTCCAATTTTCTATTCATAATAGGTATAGAGGAATTGGGCCATGCATTTAATGTTGCAAAGTCTCTTAAGACAATAAAAGGGCTTTAGCCATTTGGGGAATACCTTCCCATTTACCATAAATAATTCATATATGACAATGTTTGTATTCATGTAGCCACTATTTAGATAGCCACACAAATTCTACGAGTTTTTGAGGATTTCTCTCAAGCATTAAGTTTGGAAATTAAAAGCTCTGAATCCCATTTTTTTCCTTTAACAACCACACTATTGTGTATAATAATATTTCCATATTAACGAAATTTCAAAAATTGAGCTTCCTTCGAAATATATCAATGCCCATCTTACATATATCTGTCTTCTATATTCTTTTTGGTCTAACCTAAGAAAATTATACAAAAAACTCGCATGTTGGACCTTTCATTCCCTCAACATTGTTGGCCAGCTAAAGCCTCCTAAAGTATATGTTCCAAGATTTTCCACTATATTCCTTCTATTTTTTTTGTTCCTTCATCACTTAGAATTCCATTAACTATATTCAATGTTTCTTTGTTTGGGGGGGATCTAATCCTGAAGAAAGTGGGCATTGGTTACTTCGGAAAAATTATGCTATCCTATGTTAAGGGGGTTCATGCTTAAGATATGTAACCATGCTTACAATGTCTTAAGAACCAAATTTTTATGGCATTGGCTCCAAGGAAAAAATAATCTATGGAATATTATTTGGAACCAAAAATATGTAGGACACATTCCTATCAAAAAAATAATTCAAACTCCCTTTACTCATGTCAAACCCTCAAATTGGAATATCTAAAAAGAGGATGCACATCATTCAACAACATTGTTTTTGTGAAATCTACAATGGTAAAAAATCTATTCTAGGATGAATCATGGAAATAGTCTCCAAGGCGATAGGATAAACAATATTTGAGATATATCTAAATATGCATGATCTGCCAAGGATTTCTCAAAGTGGAAAATTATTCGAATGGGGTGGATGACTCTCTGCAATGGACACAATAACTTCCTCTTGAAGTATATATCCCAAACTCAAATGAAGATGCACGATCTTGTTTTTTGAAAGAAATCAAAGCTATATATATTATAGCCTCTAGCCAACATGAAAACCTTTGTTAGGTTTATAGAATTAGTGGCTTATTTTATCTGAAAGAAGCATATGGATTGGAATTTGGATTCTAGAACAATCGAGAGAAATGAAATGGCGAACCATTTGGGAATGAAATTTTTGGCCAAAGTATCCTTTTTTATATGGATTTTGTCATAGGATAAATTCCACGTGTGGTATAATTTTCAAAATAAAAATTATGTGGTACCTTCCATATGCTACCTATTATAAAAGAGGCCAAGTACTTTAAAAAATTGTTCATTCACTACCACTATTCTAGCAACATGTAGAAGGATTTTGAAAGTCGCATGCATCATTCATACTGGGACTCAACAACTTCTCCCTCACAATACAACACTATAGAACTTAACTCATTTATAATCTAATCCTAAATAACATCTAATTTTGTTACCATGTTTTATTTTACAAGTCATCTGGAACGAGCACAATATAGTTATTCTCCTCAATCACTAAATATCTCATGTAGAAATTTTGACTCTCATAGGAAAAAATCGTAGACAACCAATTGTGGCTCCCACTTGGGTGATAGAAGACTATACCATGCAAGGGGAGGAAGCTACCATTCACTTAGATTAGCATATTCATCCTTGTCCATCTCCCACCTTGTCCTCCCACATGTTGGCTCCATCCCTAGTCCTACTTCTTGGTACACCCCTTATATATTTCAGCACGAAAAACTTCAATGGATTTTTTAAAGGAAATGTCATCCCTGATATTTTTGGAGGATTTTTTAAAGATCTTCATGCACCCATCCTTTTTATCCTTGCTAGTCCTTTGTGGCACACGAAATATATTGTTGCATACTTATAGGAATTAGAAGAAAGCATGCTGGTTAATTAATCCTTGGGCTTCTCCGAGCTTGTTTTCACAGGTTACTCCCATATTGTTTTCAATATGATATACAAAATTCTCAATGGAATATCCCCCTAACCAAAGTATCCCATAGTTGACATCTGGCTAGCTCCCTGAACCATGATGTAACCCTCGTAAACCTCATTCAATTCATCATTCCGTTAAACATTTGTCATAATAGGAATAAAATTTAGGACATTATTGCTAATTATAGTTGCAAATTTGAAGCCATTTTAATTTCCTCACACTATTTCTCACTCTTAGAACTCGCCTCTAAATAAAATCTATTTGGAATTGGTGCATAAGGATTCTCATTCCCCAATGGGTTGATTCACAAGGTATGGGTGGGGCGATGCCTTTCCACTGTCCCACTAGTTAATAAAAAAGGTGGTTAGGGAATGCACTCCCCCTTGATGTTTAATATGCACACCATTAATATTGACATGCATGGACCTTAACTCTACTATTATGACAATGGTCCTATCCATTTGGTCTCATTTATTGTTTGAACTATATTGACTTAGTCATGGATTTGAGTGGATTTAGTTCGATTGTCCTTACTCATACGGATGCCAAATTCTAGTAAGGATTCATCGAGTATATTGGAAAAATATGTAGACAAGGTGCTCCCATTACTCCCAAAGCCAACACTCTGTGTAATAGATATATTGATCATGTTATACATGCAAAATCATTTCACCATTTATGCTCGATTATGTATATATTTCCTTGCAATCTAATATGGGCTTCTCTATGTATTTCTATGTGTATATTTTATGATCAATTTCTAGTCTCTCATTGTATTCCTTCTTATTCCTTGCTAAGGTTTCTAGAGCTCTTGGTTGTCTCTATCCTGAATTGTAGGTTTCCTTGAAGCCATCAAAATTATTTCCTTATCTTTCTCCTTGCTACATTTGAGTTCCCTCTGGAATCTCTTCCTAGTACCATCACTTCCTCTGGGCATTTTCTACATATCTTGCACTTATTTTATTCGCTTTCTCATTTTGAATTTCTCCCTCCACATATTTCCCTCCTAGTCCCCCTCTCTACCACTGCTTGTTTTTCACCTCCTCCCTTACCTAGTCTAGATTCTCACCTTTGGTAGAAGCACAACATGCTTTTTTGATATGCTAGAGTTTCATTTGGCATGGATAATTATTAGGATCTAGGAGGTTCTTGTGACTAGAAAAATGAATGGAACTATGTTGCTAGTTTTGGGAGATCATACTCTGCCATATATTTAAGAAGAGTCTCTTCAACCAGAACACGACATTATGGATGAACATCGATGCTTATCATATTTTAAGGTGCTCGCAAAGGTGTAAATAGGGTTATGATCATGGGAAACTCTAGGGGTTGCTTAAAATACTACATGCACGTGGTATACATATATTTTAACTTGAAAATGATATTCGCATATGTTTTGATTTATGCGAAGGAGACTAGAGAAGATATTGTCCTTTAGCTAAATAGAATTTAGATGCAGGTGTGTTACATGGAATTCAGACTTGAATTAATTGAAACT
Source organism: Pinus albicaulis (assembly GCA_034641835.2). Lineage (NCBI taxonomy): Eukaryota > Viridiplantae > Streptophyta > Pinopsida > Pinales > Pinaceae > Pinus > Pinus albicaulis. The sequence goes on from CM076581.1 coordinate 139,532,560, forward strand.
AACGTTGTTCTAGGTACTAGTCCATCCTATCCATGTTGAAGCTTTTGATTTTGACAAATCGTAAATGTTTTTCTGATTACCTATTTTTTCACTCTTCAAACATAGATCCTTTGGTTTTTTGTTTAAAAATGGCCTTGGGGGCTAGTCTTGTAGAGTGATTTTATTATGTTTTGAGTTCAATTCATAAAATTTATGTATGGTTATTATAGATTCTAGAAACTGAAATTTTGTGCTTGGTCTAGTTTCCCTATTTCTAGGCTATGACATAATCTAGTGATCCAATGTTTTTGATGTAAAACACTAATTTATAGAAATAATAATTTACCTTCCAAAAAATATATATATGTATTATTAGAATTTTATGAAACTTAAAATAAGAATACTTATATATGTGTGTGTAATTTATATATATATAAATAATATAATAAAGAACTAACATACATCCATCTAAATTGTGAAAGCAATCATACCTCTCTAGGTGCAATTCTTGCATCAATTTTTGCGCGGAAAATAAAAATAAAAATTCATCTTGGAAAATTATATTGTATCCACACAAAATACACTCTATGAGCATGTACATAATCATCAAGAGAGAGACAAGACAATATATCTACCATAAGGGAGTTGGAAGATTGTCATAATGACATGTTGAACTTGTGACTTCTACTCTCATTTTATGGGTCTTGTGGATGGGGTTAAACCCACATTCTTCTATCAACATTTGGGGTTGGCAAGTTCCCACCTCATTTTGGTACACTACTAGATGAGAACATTAACTTGATATTAAATTCTAGTTAAAGGGACTATGGCACTCCTTTTAGAAATTCCAATCGCTAGATACGTAAAGAGAATTTGTCACTGAGACTTGGAAGTGAGGGAATGTCGTAGAGACTGAACACTCTACATACTATGCCCATTTCTCCACATGTGCCTATGTAGTTTTGAAATATTTATATGAATAGGGAAAAAATAATTTTACGTCCCCATTCAGGATCACTATTTCATAATAGAATGATCGTCAAACTTAATAACATGGATGGTTAAACTGTTTGTTCAAATTCAATGTTTTCTTTTATTGATAAATAAAAATTATTTATAAATCATTATTTCATAACAAAATTTAGTGACTAAAAATATACTATGATAAGGTAACCATCCTTACTCATAGAGAATCTATAAACAATTGTAAAGTAGAATGAGGTGTAAATTTCAAGGAAAGAAGTTGCATTTTCTAGGGAATGTTCTCTGCATTAGAGAGATAGGCTGAGATATGATAAAAGCACGAACAATATATTGAAAATAATATACTTAGAAAATATTTATTAATATCCATCCAAATATGTTTCTTAAAAATATAGATATCATGTCCTTAAGAAGCCTATATTACATGAAAATAATTTGCCAAAATCATGGATTACTAAAACGTAGTCATAAAACACAAGAAATAAACTTGTTAATCATGAATTGCATTCTATCATGAAGTCAATTGTTTTCTAATTCCAAATTTTTATCTATAATAATTTTGGATTGACTAAGAGCTAAGAAATATCAAATCAAATCTCTTTTCATCTAAATATTTTATCCCTCTTAGCATTTGGTATATTGGGACTTAAGATGGATATACATCGGTTTAATTCCCCCCTTTAAATAGGTTATATTACAAATGAATACCATGGGTGAATACCATAGAATCGCAAAAATGTAAACATTTTACTGTAACATAGAGTTTTTTTTTATCGATCTAAATGTTTATAAGAAATTATGTTACAACGTATCTACCATCACCTTTGGGGGCAATTACTAGCCCCTTGAACTTTAGTTCGGTAGATTAACCTGGTCCATATTTCTTTAAGTGGACACAAAAAAGCTATCCTCTAAGGGAATACTTACATAACTAGAAACGATATTCCCCCAATTTCTTAGGATATTGATTGAGTCTATCACCAAGTCAATTGTATGCTAACTATCTCAAAAATTATACCCTTGAACTTCAGTTGGGGAGATTAATTTTTTTTATCATTGATTAACTAATTATAACATGACCAAGTGAAGTTTACCTTCTGTATACAACAAAAAATAATAATAAAATTAAAAAAATGTAAACATTTTACTGTAACATGGAGTTTTTTTTACAGAGTTAAATGTTTGTAAGAAATTATATTACAATGTATCTATCATCACCTTTGGGGGCAATGACTAGCCCCTTGAACTTTAGTTCGGTAGATTAACCTAGTCCATATTTCTTTAAGTGGACATAAAAAAACTATCCTCTAAAAAATTTATCCTCTAAGGGAATACTTGCATAACTAGAAGCTATATCCCCCCAATTTTTTAGGATATTGATTGAGTCTATCACCAAGTCAATTGTATGCTAACTATCTTAAAAAGTACACCCTTGAACTTTAGTTTAGGAGATTAACTTGTTCTATCGTTGTTGAAGTGCACGTACTTGAACTACACATGTTGATATTAACTTGGTCCATATTTTTTGAGGTGCACATAAAAAAATTAACGTTTAAGGGAATACATGGGTAACTAGAAATGATACCCCCTAGTTTTATAGGAGATTAATTTACACTATGAACAAGTAAATTGTATGCTAACTATTCTAACAATTAACCCCTTGAAATTCACTTGGGGAGATTAACTTGGTCCATATTTGTTGAATTCAACATAAAAGAGTTACATCCAAGGGAATAAATGGGAAACTAGTATCTATATCCCCCCAATTTTCTAGGAGATTTTTTCTCAACCATCTCACACCGTGATATCTCACATGACCCCCTGAAGATACCATATGAATATAGCTACCACACTCGTAATTATTTAAGATTTTCATTCCACAACGTATCCTCTACCATCTTTATGGATGAGATCGATTGGACTACAACATGTGTCACCAGTTGAAGCTGCCATATGAATATGACTACCCCAATAATTATTCCAGTGTTTTATTTTAATAAATTGATCCTATTTTATCTCTATGCATGAGAGGGATTATATCATGTGTTACACTACAAAATTTATTCCTAAATAACAATCCTTAAAATTTACAACTTGAACCAAACACTCTATAGTCTTACCTCGATTGATCCTTCAAACCATATCTATGTTTCCCACTGCTGCTATCACTATGAGTCTTGTATGCCAATGGATGCAGGTTGCTCCAAATTTTCACAAAACACATTACCATATATTTTATGGCTACCCTCAAGAGCATTATGCATATTACTACATTTCTTCGTTATTGTGCTTGACTATCCTTATCATAACCTAAATATACTATACACTTCTCTCCTCAACCCATGCATAATATTATAACGTATAGTGCATAGTGCATTAGTCCCTCAACTATGATACCACTAATATACAAATAAAAATATTTAAAAACATAATAGAAATATATAAAAGAAAGAAAACATGGATTTCATAAATTATCGTTCAAATCCTTGTAGGAAAACCAACTCCTAATAATAAATCTCTTATTCTTTTACCCAATGCAATTCCAAGATGGAGTCAGCATTTCCTTTGAATAGGCTACATTACATGAAAGTGCCATGGGAAAAAACGTGGATTAAAAATATATATATATCCCTTAAACCACAAATAGTACACCTGTTAATGAATCTATCAAATTGAGAAGCTAACCCTTACTAACCTAACACTACAACTCTAAGCCGAATCAAATTTCAGTCCATATCTCTAGTTGAAATCAAATTCAATTGTATTACATACTCCTTGTAGGTAATTTCATCCATGCGAGTATTATATTTTTTCGTGTGAATACTAGAGTTCTGCATGCATACAAAAAGGCTTTGATCCACTTCCCTTTCTTTGAGACTAGTCATGGTTGGCCACATTGGTCAAAGAATTTCCTAAGAAAATGAGGCGAGTAGTATTTTATCAAGACAACAATCTCCTTGATCTCCTTAGTTCTGATTCCTCTGTAAGTCTAAAAATATTTAGAGTATTCTTGTAGAGTGGCCATTTCTCTTCGAGAGAAGTTTCTTACCTCTAAGGTTCCAATAGTTTCTACAAGTGGAGACTTTCTTTCTCTTTCTCAACTCACACAATCTGTCAGTAGATAAATCCAATTTCTACTTTCATCCTTGGTTTCAATGATCTAACTGTGTAAATTACTAATGCTTAGTTGGACTCTATGAAGATTGATGGGAAATTTTTAATTCATAAATATGAGGTTCCTTTATCAAAGAAACCTATTTATAAATCAATTGATAAAGTGAAGATGCATACCCTACAATCCAATTAGTATGCTCTTGATTTCAACTTATTTTAGGCTATTAATAGGGAATATTTAAAAATAAGAAAAAATATTGAACATCATGGGGTGATTTTACATTTCCTTCATTGAATAGTAGATGAGGAAATATTCATTATTATTTTTTGTTTAGGAGGAGGCAAAGAAGAATTATCTAAATTCATACTAGGGTTCAAGTTATGGATATGTTTATGTTCTATGCAACATAGAATCGATAAACTCACTTTCCATTTAGTATGATACCTAACATATTGTTGGTACATTATTCAATTTATAGTTATGGGGATTTGATTTCATCCCAAATTATAAGGATGAAGCTAATACCCTTTATGGCTTGAGTTTTCTTCTCCTCTTGTATATTTTAGGTCCTTTATTGAAATTTTTTTCTCACCCCTTTGGAAAATATTTGACACTAGATGAAAAACAAAATTTCTTGCTCTCCAATCTAAGAATCTCTATATAGGGTGATTTGAAGAAAATTTCCCCCCACTTATTTTAGTGATGACTACAAATGGAGTACTACATCAAAAGAAGGTATATAATTTGGAATTTTCTAACTCCTTTTTTTCTTTCTAGTCATAGCATCATCTCATCCAATATTGTCCCCATTTGAACACCAGTATAGGTAATCCTAGATCATCAATAGGTGTGGTTTCTTTAGTATATTTGGCTCAACCTCACAAGGAAGGTTAGTCAACTGGATTAATGAATGTTTTCAAGGAACACAACTTTGTTCCTGTGTTAGAGTATATTTCTTATTTCCCATTTATATTTGTTTCAAACGAGATGAATTATTGGAAGAGATGGCTAAAAATGTGTTGTGGTATGATACAACATATCATTTCGAATAGCTCTATTGGCCCTCTAGTCAACCCTTGTGACCATACCACATAGACAAATTTAGTGAGTGATAGTGTTAAAATTTATAGTATGGAGATGGATTAAGGCTAGAAACTTGAAATTTAAAAGTAATAAATAATATCTCATATCCAACTACTATGGAGTGTTGTATGAGCTCTATGAGACATGCACTGAAGTTTATATATTTAAGGAGGAAGTGAAACACTCTGTTGAGAAGGGGGATTCTTCCTTGTTGATAAATAAAAAGTTTATCTCATTGGCCAATCCCTTATTCCATGAATGAATCTCTCTATTTTTCATAAAATGTGAGAGAGATGATGATCCTAGGTAGGAAGCAAGTTGTTTGGGGATATTTATAGAGAGTTAAGAAAAATATATTTATTTTATAAGTAGTTAATATAGTTAGCTTTAAACTTCACAATCGTATGGGTTATGACTAGAATTGGAATTTCTAGGCCACATATCATGATTAAGGGAGAGGAAGGATGGTGTTATCCATTTCATCATTTTCTCATAATTTTGCTATAAGACCAGTTATTTGTCCAACTAATTGATGTGTGTGGATTAATTTGTTTTTTTAATGAGATATTGTATATTTTTTTTATTTTTTTATGCATCAAACATTAACTCTAATGACCCTTTCCTATGAAATTGGATAGATACCTCTCTGCTAGATACAAAATGGATTACTATAGTTTAATTTAATATGATCGAATGGAATGGTGGTGGGGGAGGAGAGGTTGGTTCAATGTTTATCAATGTTGAGAAAAATGCCTACTATAAATGTAAAACCTTCATACCACATTTTGATTGAAATTGGGATAAGAAAAGGTTGGATTGTCACAAATATTTTACATATATCAGTAGAATACATGACACCACTAGTGTTCATGCTAGCTTGGACAAACTATATGGATTGAGGGATATCATATGATTTATATTAATATACATATAGTTGAGGTTTTGATTGATATGACGATTTTAAATTACCTTCCCATTATGACTTGTATTTCTATAAGACATGTGGTGGAATCGAAATCCTCATCTCTATTCAAGTTAATGTCTCACATTTGAATTTTTCATACTTTTCTAGATTGGTTCATAAGGTTTGGAATCTCATTCCTTATGCTCAAGGTGATAGAGGTTGGTTTTTTATGGTGGGAAATGGAAATCACCCATTCTATGGAATTTATAAGGTGGTGGAGTTTCTCAATTATGCGAAACTATAAGAGAGAGGTTCAGGAGGTTTGAAAACAACTAGAAGTGGTACATATTCTATTGGAGGAATATTTACATAACATTCCAATCCAATAGTACACAACACATTGTGGGATTGTAGCGCATAAACAAGAGTATATTGCTATAGGGTATCAAATTCATGATCAATAATAATGGATTTAAGATCGTGATGATGATTCCAAGATATTCTTTGAATTGATGAAAAAGAGAGTCGTTGTTGATAGGGTTCCTAATCTACACTAAAAGCGTTAAACCCTTCAGGATAACCAAACTGAGATTCAAGGTATGTTTGGTAACCACTTTGAAAATATTTTCTTTGCACACCATATGTTAAATTTAGTTGTGGGTGCTATGGACTCCTTCTATAGATTGGTCCCATTCAAGGTCTGAGTTTAAGATTGAGATATGATGGACAGAGATTTTTCAAAAGAAGAGTTATTTTTTTCTCTCTCTTGCATGAAAATTAGGAAGCCTCTAGGTATTGATGGTATACCATTTGAGTTTTAAAAGGTAACATGGAAATGATTTTTGCATCTTTGTTTGGGAATCGTTTTCTATATGGATCCTTTCAAAATTTCATAGTTAGAGACTTATCAAACTTATTCCAATGAATTCTACAAGAGAATCTATTTGTAGGTGTGGCATCTAATTGTTTTGTTTAAAATTATGGATATAAATTTAGCTTAGAGTGTCACATCCCTACACATTTTTCATGACTCTATAATAATAATAATAATAATAAATTGTACTTGTGGTTATTTTCTTTTTCCATTATCATCCAACTATCGATACAAGAGTTATCGTCTGTATCCATTCACACCTAACTTTATATATGTGTTTTAGTTTATGTTTATATAACTTGGTAATTTCACTTTTCACCACTTATGCGCTATGTTCCCTCCCTTTGCTTAAATGATACGGTAATTTTAAACACCATTATGTCTTGGTAATTAATTTATTTGGCCAGTAATGATTGTATATTCATAATTATTATTTTAATGAGGCTACATATCGTTTGGTTTGTATTTAATTATAATTTATGTAAATTTTTGTTGTCACTATGGTGGGGGTATTTAATAAGGCCACATCGTGCCTTTTTCGATACAACCAGATGTTAAATCCACCACAACTTCGTATGCCCCTTGTTTGTCGTGCCTAGGCTGGGTGGGTGTCAAGCCTACTACGCTGATGTGGTGGCATGTGACTATGTCCATTTCTGTTTATGACACATATCCTCTGTTCATGTGATGGCAGGTAAGTACCCTCCATATTCCATGGATAATCACGATGAAGGGAAAAGGATCGACAACTCCAAGTAAAATTCGCAAACTGAGAACCTACTATTGCGCATATCTTGGAATTTTCTCCAGTTTGGTATGTTTCAACTCGCTAAATGTAACCTGAATATAAACACTAATGTCAATTTCCTACCATCATTCGACACTGCGTCCAGAAGGCAAAGGCACATATGTCTTATCCATCGCCAGTTAAGCTACTTAACTCTACCCGTCGAAATTTATTCTATTGAGTACTTGGTGAGATACATGGTACTTATCTGCACAGTTTAGTTACTCTACGGTATTATTTTTCCTCCTTGGTGTGTCTCATTAACTTTGTGTTTCATGCATCACAAGGATCCCTTACGGTGAACCTTCTCAATGAGTTCCATCCTTAGCTATAGGTAACCTATGTTTTTTTGTATACTGCGTTCTATGGAAGAGATAGAGATTTTTGTGTATTCCTAAAGGTAACCTATTATTTTTCATGTTGAATGGTATTATTGAAATGCAAGGGTGATTCCCACGATTTCTAGAAGCCTTGATACCGTAAACATATTCCTCAATATAGAACAGAGTTTATCTTCTTATTTTCTAATACACTCAGCCTCATTTGCTTTGTCTATGTTGTTTTATCTTATTAGTCCGTGCCTAGACTCTAGCGATCGCTAGAGAGTTGACCAGCTATTAATCGATACTTTGACTAAAATTTTATTTTCACGTTGCAGTTTCTCTTCACCATTATTTTATCCAAGGTTTACATATCTACCTCTTATTGGAACCTTCGGGTGTCCCTAAGCAACATTCAATGTCAACAAATTTTTAACCAAAGTTGCCCAAAACTCATTCATGGTTTTCAACTTTTCGATGTCAACAAAATGTTAACTGAAATTTCACAAAACTCATACGGGGTTTCCAATTTTTTATCCAAAGTTATTTGAAACTAATTTTATATTATCTTTATTTATGTTGTTGACATGTTTTTCCCTCTCTTGTTACACTTCACCCTAACAATTAACCACTTGTTCGCTTGCTCGCACGGCATGTTTCACAAGTAATTCTATAGTTTAGGATAGAAGAGCCAAAAATATTTGAACCTCTCATTTAACCCACTCGTTCATCATGTTTCCATGGTCTCTTTCTGTGCTTGAAGCTTTCCCTAGGATTAATTCTTACGGCCATTAATTCTCATGGCCATTAGAATATGATACCTGGCCTCTTTCTTCATTTATTGCTTCAATCCATTTATCATAATTTACAACATCTTCAAAATGAATTGGGTCATCAACATGACAATATAAAGTGAATAATGAATTCAGACCGATATTGTTACTTACCTCTCCTTTTTCATAAATCTCATTCAGATCTTTGAATCTTGGTATTCTTGGTGTGCTTGAAGTTTCATTCGAGCTTGAGGGTGTTCCAGATCCCTGCAATGTGCTTTGAGTAGCACTTCCTTGAATTCTCAAGGTTGTTTGATTTCCAGCTTGTGGTGTGGTTTGTTGTGCTTGTTGTGGTGGAGGATAAACCATCGAAGAAGGGTTAACAACTCTTGTTCCTTCTTCTTCTTATTCTTTGTGAGACAGAGTTGTCTTCACATTCACAGTCTTTTCTTGACTTCCATCCCAAGCTTCTTCTTCACAGAAATGCACATCTCTTCTTACTATCAATTTCTTGGTAGATGGATTATAAATTTTGTATGATTTTGACTCATCACAGTAACCATAAAGACACATTTCTCCCCCTTACTATCAAGCTTATTCCTCAACTGATCCGGTACATGTGCATATGCTACATAGCCGAATACTCTTATGTGAGTGACAATTTTCTTTTGTCCACTCCATGCTTCTTCTGGTATTTTATTCATGACAGCTTTAGTTGGGCATATGTTCAAGATGTAAATTGCACAAGTAACAACTTCAACCCAGCACTCATGCAACAAGTGTTTTGCCTTCACCATATTTCTGACCATATCTAGAATGGTCTTATTCTTCCTTTCTGTAACACCGTTTTGCTGAGGTGTATACCTTGCAGTGAATTACTTTTGTATGCCATTCTCTCTACAAAAACGCATAAATTCTTTAGAGATGTACTCTCCAACTCTATCTTTTCTGAGAACTTTGATACAATGTCCACACTGCTTTTCAACAAGAGTTTTGAAGTGGCAGAATTTCTCAAACACTTCACTCTTCTGTTTTAACACATACACCCATGTCTTTCTGGTATAATCATCAGTTAAAGTTCAAACATATTTATTTCCAGCAAATGATGGTATTTGCATCGGTCCACACACATCAGAGTGAACAATTTCCAAGGGTGTTTTTTCCCTTATACTCTTTCCTGCTGGAAATATTTTTCTGTGTTGTTTTCCCAAGATGCAGCCTTCACAAAGGTTGTCTAGCTTCTCAATCAATGGAAATCCTTTTACCATTCCCTTTCTGTGTAACAAATTCAAGCCTCCGAAATTGAGATGTCCAAATCTTAAGTGCCACAACCAATTTTCATCTTTCACTTCTTCTTGAAAGAATTCTTGTGTTACAGCTGCAATAGTTATTCCTTCCTTCAAGTCTGCTCTGAGTTTGACAGGAAACATTCTATTGCTAGTCATCTGCACCTCTGTAATGATCTTCTTACTTGGAGGTATGTCTCTGATTATACACACATCATCTTTGAAAAAGACATTGTAACCTTTGTCAATGAGCTATCCAATGCTCAAAATATTACATTTCAGACCATGTACATAATATACATCTGGCACAATCATCTCTTCTCCATTTCTTGCTAGGATACTAACTCTACCTTTACCCTTGACAAATATCTTACTATCAGTTCCCATTGTTACCTCAGATTTCACATTTTCATCCAGATTGGAAAACATTGCAATGTTTCCAGTCATGTGATTACTACAACCTGAGTCTAAGAACAAAAAATCTTCTTGTTTATCTTGTGTGATGTTACATGTTAACAACACAATCTTTGCGTTCTTATCTTCTTCATTTGAAAAATTAGCATTTTGCTTATTTTTCATGTCATTTTTCTTTTTCCTGCATTCATTGGCATAATGGCCTAATTTCTTGAAATAATGACATTGTACTTGGGATTTGTCATACCTTTGTCCATGAGCTTGTTCCTTTCTTGAAAATTCATCTTGGCTCTGATTGCAGCTCCTTCTGCTTGTGCTAGAAGGATTATTTATGCCTTTGTTTTGGCTTCTTCCATGACCTCTGTTATTTTCTTTGCCTCAACCTCTGCCTCGGTTGAATGACATCTGAGTCTTGAATGCTTGCTCCAAGGAGGAATCTGTTCCTCTACTTAGTCTGTGTTCATGAGACATAAGAGAAGCACTCAGTTCATCTACTGTGAACTGTGAGAGATCCTTTGTTTCTTCTATTGCTACCATAATAGCCTCAAACCTTGAGGGTAAACTTCCCAAGATTTTCTCTACGATCCTTCTTTCTTCAAGAGCTTCACCATGATATCTTATCTGGGTTATCAACCCAATAACATGAGTGAAGAATGAATCTATTGTATCAGATTCCTTCATGCTGAGTGTTTCAAAATCTCTCCTTAGCATTTGCAACTTTGTAGTCTTCACCTTCTCCATGCCTTAATAGGCAGTTTTGAGAATATCCCATGCCTCCTTAGACTTCGTTGCTACTACAATCTATGGGAAAACACTTTCATGTACTGATTGAAAGAGGAAAAAGAGGGCTTTGGATTCCTTCTTCTTGACGCTCTTCGAAAGGTCTCTTTCTGCTACTATCAAAGCAGCCAACACTGCCGCATCTAGAGGTTCAAGGTAGCCATTTTCAACTAGCTCCCATAATCCCTAAGAAGCAAACAAAGCTCTCATAGCTATGGATCAATAACTATGATTCTTCCCATTGAACTGTGGAAGTTAGGAATTTTTCAAACCAGTTCTAGCATCTACCATCTTTACTGTATCAGTAAAAAACAAAGATACTGATTGTATAATAAAAACAAGCAAGAAATTTCTCTGCTGGAGAAAATCTACTCAAAACGCTTCTTACAGCTCCTACAGTGAAAAACAAACTCTGTTTTGTTTCACCGAGTGCCTAAACTAGCTCTCACACCATGTAGAAGTTTCTGATTGCTTCAAAACAACAAGAGAGAATGAAGATTCCCTCTACAACACAAAGTTTTCAAACTTAATTTGCAGAATGAACAGAAACAATTCAGGACAGTTTTCTTAATTCATAAAAGAATAAAAGAAATACAAAATCAGCAATCCAATTCTTCCTCCTTGAGAGGGATTTACAAAGTGTAACAGTGGACTGTGTAACAATAGTGCTCACAAAACTTCTCTTTCCTCAAAAACCGCACACACAGTGCTTACAAACTTGCTGTGTATACAGCCTACGGGCCACGACAATTCTCTATTTCTCAAACAACATCTTAATACGTAAAAATGTGTTCACAATAAAGACTTTCATTACTAAAAGCCTTCTGGCTCTTTTCCTTTTGTAAAGGGCGGTTCATAAAAACAATTAAACTGACCCATAAAACTTGGACTTCAAAATATATGAAATACAATGAAAACAATCATCACATTCGCAACTCAATCGGCAATCGGCATTTCAGCGGAAAAGGTTAACACCTTTGTGCTTTGCGATTTGCGATTTGCGATTGGGCGGGGCCCATATCGCATCGGAACATCGGAGCGATAGATATATATTGCAAGTCGTAACATTTTTTATTGCGATTGTGCGATTGCGATTACATTGCAATAATCCATCTCAACAAGACACTTGAGTTGAAGCTTGAGATTGTGATTGGAGCGGGGTCCACATCGCATCATAGATTTTGGCAGTTGTGCAACAGGCATGCAAGTGATATTTGCAATGCCGCGATTTTGGTTGAGGTTGGACCTCATCACATCTCTAAAACTCTTCGGTATGCACTTTTAATTTCTTTGAATATTTGTGATGCGATAGTGTTAAAACTATCGTTGCATCGCATCGCTGCTTTGTACTGTAGCGAACTTATGTCGTCTTAGTTATTAACTCCACCGATATGTTGGTAAGGCTTTAAATTCTGATTCAAATTTGTAATCAAAGCTCTACGATGCTGGCGAGAGTTTGAGTTTGAGCATTTTCTTTACTCCTAAGAAGTCGGCAACCGCCTTAGATAAATATCAAGGGGCTGATTCTTATCTGCTCTGCACTTCACTTGTGTGGGCTTTCCAATCCTTTTGGAATTATTCAAGTAAAATGGCAACCACCTTTGCTAAGACTTCAATGTGCCGCACTCGATTCATTCTGAAATTACTGTTGATTAATATCAGTAGTTGGAATTAATTTCCAACAAATGTAGCACTGAAATCGGCAGGGACTACTACTACACAGTTGCCCTTGTTATGATAATGATAAGACTGCACTGATTCTTTTATAATTTCCATGATATATTCTCTAAAGGATGAACAAACAAAATTTATCTCCTCTAGTATGGCCATCTATTCATCTTACTCTTCTTGTGTTGTGTTGATTTCATATAATTCGATAGATCTTGATGAAACTCTATTAGTTTTGTGTCGGTAATTTATCTCGCAAGTAAGAGGGCCGAGCTTCCAATATTATGAGGGTATTGACTCCAATTTATTTCAACTAAGTGTAACTGAGTGTAGCTCTTGATCCCATTGCCTTCTTAGGTCAGTACTTTTCGTTTCTTGGCACTGCAAAAAGGATGTCTCCATCAGTGGTTTCCCGCTACTATTTAGTTGAAATAGGCAAAAGGGTTGTATTTTTTTGAGGCAGTTGTAGCCCCATTATAGATATTTTGACTCGGTTTTTTCATTCCCTAGGAAGACAGGGGTTACGAGATAGTCTTATACACTTTTCTTAAGATTTTATGATTTTTTTTTGAACGCGGGTCTATTTTTTTTATATATCAAACATTTGATATAAATGTAGTAATCCTCTTCGTTTAAATATGATGGCTTTGCCTTCCCTTTAGAAATGAATTTTCGAATATGTTTGTATCAGGTTTCTGTAATATTCAATATGAGACTATCATTATTTTTAGGCGCATAACAATATATATGTATATTTTTCTCATGCATATTACAATTATTTACAATGATGCTTTTATGTGTTTCACTGGAAATTTCTGGCACAATATGGAACTAGTTTCTCTCGATTTGTTGAAGAAGTATTTATATGTTAATATATTATGTCTTGTACATAGTTTGATTCGAAATTCTCAAGTATAGGATGTTCTTGATGTTATCTCCTTCCCAACCGAAATATCGGATGTCTATGTGATGATTTTAGCATTGTTTAAATATTGCACTTCTATGATAGATATGTTCACATAATTCTCCTTGCGTTACTATGAATAACATTTGATGATTTCATTCCTTACTTAACCTTGGTTGTATAAATTGGTCGTGCACCCAAATGATAAAATTTCCAAGGTTTTAGCTATTGTCACAACCAGATTTATATATCTGAGAAGATGTCTACAAATTTATCGATCTTCTTATCATGACCAGCATACCCAAGACTCACGAGAAAGTATATTTTTTCCTCACAATTATCTTCCCTTCTAATGCTAAATAACTAGCCTTAGAATGGTAGGCATCCATTATTTTCGACTCATCAAGAGTACCAATTGTGGTATAAATACATTTTTTTTTACTAAAAATCTACCTAACCTTAATACATGCGAGATCATGTTGCATATAAATTTTTCTTGGCTTTTAATCCATTTGTATATTTCTCTGTTTATCTGCATCTCATAGAAATTAATTCCAATTGCTATTAAATATACTTTTGTTTCCAACTTTCTACAAAATTGAAATATCCAGACAATAGAAAATATCAGACCTTGGTAAATTTGTACAATTTTCTACCATACAAAGTAACAAGAATTAAAATAACATCTAAATTATTCCATATCCCTTTACAAAACATAAAACATCTAAATCATTCTATATTATTTTACATAATTAGAGCATGTAAATCACTACATATTCCTTTATATAGTTATAGAATCTAAATAATTACATCTTCGTGTACAGAATTACGATATCGCATAAGATTCTTATTGTTTACTCATTAATCGTGAGGTAAAATAAATATCATAAAATCACTATCGAATTTATCCTTTACAACATGGGAAAATTGTAATAGTGAATTCGTTAAATGAATCATCTACAAAGGTAAATTATTTGCACAAACAATTCTAATGAAGATGTGACTAGGAAAACACTTGGGAATGAGCACCTTTCCTCCCCACCTTGAATTGTAACCTCCAATTCACCCCAAGATAGATATGCTTCCACTCAAGAAACTAGAATCAATTACCTCTATTGATTCATCAATGGTTATGTTATATTTTCCCTACCATATTTGATTATTTCCTACAATGGTTATGTTATATTTTCTCTACCATATTTGATATTTGATTATTTCCTACAATTACGTCTCACTTTTATGGTTTTCCTCATCAATAGCCTATGATTTTTCCCTTAAATCTTATTTTTCTCTCCTATGGTGCTTTATTATTGTCCTAGCTAAGAATATTTCCCCATAAAAGTGATTTAATGAGTTTTCAGTCATATCTATTAAACCTTATCCAGAATATTTATCATGGAAGAGCTATCCCATTCTCATTTAGTAATGGTATTTTTGTTTTTCTTTGTTTGGAAAGAATCTTGTACTCACGTGTCCCATTACCAACTATTTTCCATCGAACTATTGATTTATTAATAAAATCAATAAAATTATTTACTTAAGAATTTGAATGTACTTGATGGTTTTTCTTCCATTCACACTAACATGACTCTTTCTCAATAATAAAAAAAATATTACATCAACAAAGGGGTATTACATTTTCCCCCCTTTTTTTTCGCACTATCCCTGGTGAATTATTTTCCAGTTACGTCTATTTGGAATGGTGTTGGATAATTCTTTTGCATCTCCTCTTCCCGCTCCTGTGTGGCATCTTCAGGAGTAAAATGATTCCATTGTACTTTAACCTTAACGACGACTGAATTCTGGTGTTGTATCTCTTTCTAGCCTAGAATACAACAATGTCATGGAAGAAAGATTCCTTTGAGTTCAACCCTCAATCTAAATCATTGTTGCTTGATGTTCTGATTTTCTATCTTCCAAGGCTACACATATCCTGGGAATATTTTTGGAAATATCATTCATTATAATCGCCATGGAAAATTTTAGGGGCTAATATTAGCAGGTGGGCTAATTTTCCATGGTTTTTCCAAAAAAAAGATTCGCCAATTTCCCTTTTTTTATAAAAGTGATTCGCCCAAATTTTACAATATAAAATTATTTTACGTTAAAAATCGCCAAAATTATATAGACAATATATATAATATCATTATAAATTTGACTAATTTTACAAATACATCAATAAACATTTTATATTTTTTACATTAGGGGCTAATGAGATTCGCCAATTTTTTAAACTTCAAAATAATTTTCCATTCTTAAAATTTTCCCTGATAATCGCTTCATTGATAACTTGAATATTTTGGATAGATCTGGGATTATGCAGAAAAACCCTCAATAGATGAGGTTCATCACATCCCTAGCACTACAGTTATTATATTGCATTACTCCCACTAATATTTTTTCTATTCACATCCATGGGTTTTGTTCCAACTTGAGAATGTGTCAGATGATTAATGTTCCCCTTTCTAATTTTTTTCCATTAAGGATCCTTCCCAAAAAAAATTTAGGAATCAATGTTTCTATCCTTTTTCTGCAATTTTAGATTTGGATATATCTGTATTCTACCAGAAAATGGGTCCTTCTCCCTTATTCCTCAATTGTTGATAACACAACCTTTCCTTCCTGAAAACTTCATTCATTGTCTTAGGATTATCAAACTCAATTCCTTCCTTGTAAACCATCCGAAAAAATTTCACAAACCATTTTACATTGGATTTTTCTTCTTTAATGTAGGGCCCATAGTCAATTCATAAACTTTTCTAAAAATTCCTCCATAGTCAACTCTACCAACCTTAACTCATGGAACTCTTTCGCACATTCATCATAATAACGTTCACTTAAGTAGCATATTTTAAAGTGCTTTCAAAATTCCTCCCACAATATTGTCTTTTCTTTGAGCAGATGCACACTTTTAGCTTATTCTCACAAGAGAGAAATTTTCCCTACAATTAGTAAATGGTCAATATGGACATTAAGTTTCTCTCATATTCATATACCTAACAATATTTGGTCATATTTAATAGTCATGCGTCCACATCATCCTCCTTCTCCCCATCAAAAGTAGGGGGTTATTTTTCCTAAATCCCCCTTGTAGTTATATTTGTTTCCTACTCTTATGTGTTCTTAAATATGTTTTATCAGACTCCCCCCATTTTCAGATTGATCTAGTTATGTTCCCCTTTTATTTTCTTTCAATATATCTAGTTCTAGCATTTTATGACTGAACTTTTCTATCAGTCCCCTAATCATATTTTCCTTCTCCTTGCTAGCCTTTATCTATTTTTAATTATTGCTTCTTACATATGCCAATTCTCATTGAACATCCCTAATAACATCCATGAAATGAGTATTTTTTTTGCATGGACCCATTGCCCAATTTAACATATAAATCTTTTCCCATATTGATGGTTTGAGAATCCTCTACCATTATGTTGCAATTGTATCCTTTGTTTACTTACCTTGTAATTCAAAAAAATCAATTGTTAGTTATTTCTTAAAATAACTTATGGAGTCATACAATTTTTTTTAATTTTTGTGTTTTGTGTTGTCATTCCTTAAGGCCCTAATGGTGAAATTTTGCTCTGAAACAATTTCTCAAGACTGTATACCATTTTTTTTACTTGTGGTTATTTAATTCTTCCACTATTATCCTACTATGGACAAATGTGTTTTACTCCTTATCCCTCACACCTAGATCTATATATGTCTTGCATTTTATTGAGATATAACTTAAGGTGGGTGAGGGATACTTATTTATTTTCTCTTTTCACCACTTATGCGCTATAATAGGGACCTAAAAAAAGTCATATATAATATATAATAGGGACCTAACAAAATTCATCTCTATAGCCATGTTTTCAGCACATGATCCGTTCTCCACATAGTAAAAGCTTCACATATGGAAACATAAGGACCTTGTATACATTGTTTAGTTTTACACACATAGACTAAAATTTTAATGGCAGAAACTACTACTCAATTGACTCATCGTTAGTATGGTTCACATACTAGTTTCAACGAACAACACTACTTCCTCACCGAAATTGAAAACAAAGTCTGTTTAATATTACATGATATGAGTATCTTCTATATTCCAATGGTTACGATAATTTCTAGCTAGCTTTAGAAGGTTTTTCTCCTCAGATATTTAGTAACGTGAAACATGATGATGCAGGGGCATTAGGCTCAAAAGTTACTTTGTACATAAGTAGACATAGGGGTCCCATGTTCTTAAAACTTCTTGTAAATATTAATTTTTTGAATAAATTTGGTAGGGAATTGTAATTGTTCTCAAGTCATTTGAGAACATGAGTAATTGGTTAAGATAGGAATATGAAGAGACAACGAAGGGTATGAGTCAGTTTAGGATCAGTTCATATATTGAGTCTAATTTTAGGAATTGGGAATGCTAGGAGTTGTTGAACTGTTTGGAGATCTGAATCGATTCAGGTCGTCCATTGTGGTATAAATGTAATCATAGAGAGTTAGAGAAGAAGAAATTCTTCAGCAACAGAGTAGGAGGATAATGGCCACTAAACTGAATATCTGGCATACCATAAATTTGTGAGTGATTTCTTTCAGATTGATCACCTGTATATTTATCTATTTATGAAGATTTGTTTCAGTGTTTATGTACAATTGTTGGTTTAGTTCTGTACGAGAATGCTCGAATCCCCTCGACTTCTATGTCAATGTGGCGGAACTTCATAGACAAGAATGTAAGAATGTGTAAATATGTACTCTGCAATTTGAGATTAGTTGTGCTCTGTATATATTTAGAGCAACCGATGTTAATGCTATCGATAGTGCATCTCGAACTGGTCGACAGTGGAGTGATATAGTCATGAGTATATGCCATGAATAGAGATATAGATTTAAGCCACACATGGAGGTTTTATGCCGCTCATAAAGAGCTGATCAGTGTTCGACAACCGAGTATGAAGAAAGGAGTATGCATTGGTTGTTACCCGCACTAAGTGATATAAGTGGAACTCTGGAAGCGGTGTTCATTGGATGAGTACGGTGTAATGAGAAGTTGTGTATTGACTGAAGCGAGAGTGAAAGTGGAGCATTGAAGTGTTGGACCGGAACCTGGAAGAAATGAGTGGAACCTCACGACGGAGTAAGGGGAGCCGAACCATGAAGCATAAACAGTGAACGTAGTTTAGAGCTCAACTGGAAATTTGATCGCACCGCTTTCGTGGGGTTAGCAATAATTAGAAAATCAATGCGATTCCATAGATTGGGTGACACATGTCCCTTAGCAAGTTGGAAAAACTGCCTTCATCGTGCATTATTTTTCATGCATCTAAGCCAAGCGATATCCGTCGGATCGTATGCAGCAAGGTGACGTGCTCTCCGTCGTCGGATGTGGAAGGTCGTTGGCATTGGGCCCAGTTCAAATTTAGGATGACCAGGACTGTTAAACTAAGGCCGTGGAGTTAACCGAGGTATGTGTAGTTTGGTTACATTGGCAAAGGTTAATTGTATATATGTGGCGGTCAATCCTTATGGATTTGGGGTTATTTGTATGAGCGAAGGTGCATATGTGTTAACATTCGAATTCTGTGAGATGATTTATATAATGCCATTGAGTTATTAAATTCAAGGTTAAAAATATCATGGTATATGTTGATATATGTTGCATGTTGATAGAACGTCAACATTATAAGTGCTGGACCTTCCTTAAGGTAGGACGGATCTGTATTAGCGTTGGTATTTTAATTAGCTCTTTGAACAGAGGCGGTATTATATATATTGAGATTGAAGATTCAGGGTAGACAGGGACTGTGGGTATTTTAAATCCCATCAAGTGGTATCAGAGCTGGAATATCTCTTTTTGAGATAGTCCAATTTCGGTGAATGCAAAGAAACCAGAATTGTGGAACTGATAAAATTACAGCATGCAGAGATACAGTGCGTGTGATGCGAGGATGAAGAAAAATTAAAGTTCTAAATCTGTTGAAGGGTGACTGCAGATTTGAGGAAAAGAGTTCAGATTCTAAGATCTGACAGGCAACAAGGATACATAGGATCCAAATGAATAGGATTTGCAGAGTGAGTGGAGGATAGGATCATGATCTTGCAGGTAATTAACTTGATTTGAAATTGTAGTTGCAGAAGTGTGGTTGCAGAAAATTAAAGACAGAGCTTGATAGTGGAGGCAGTGAGCCTGGTATTTAGTTAGAGGCTGGATAAGGAGGACAATTGCAGTGTTCTCTAGAGAAGGTGAGCAGTGTTTAACTCTAGTTGAAGGATTTTTTGCAGAAGTCAGAGTGCAGACAATTGAAGACATCTCAGCAGAAGCAGATCACGGCTTTGAGAGTAGTGATAGAAGAGCCTAGCAAGGGAGTCTGAGTAGTGAAGAGAAGTGTGGCAGAGCCTGGAAGAATTCCAACAGAGGTCGGGTGAGCAGAGAGTAGAGGTGTTCTTGAGGAAAGTTGCAGAGTGAAGCCTAGTGAGAAAAAAGAAAGTGCTTAGAAGTTTCCAGTAGACAGTGAACCAGTACTTGCCAAAAGCTGGATCCAGAGGAAGGGATTGGTGAGGTAAGTTGCAGCAAGAGAGATTTTTGTTGTAGAGGCTTAGTGCAGCTTGTGAGTGAAGAACTCCTAGAGAATAAAATGGCTACTGAGAGCCATAACAGAGATTACAGAGATTGCAGAGGTTTTGAGAGAGGCCACAACCAAAGAAAGAAAGAAGATGCCAAAGCAGTTGGCATGAAGAAAAGACTCACCAATGCAGAATATTGGAAAGAGCTAGCTGACATTGGAGAACAATTTAACAAAATAAAGATGAGGATAGAAGAAAGCCAGAGAGTTGGTTGGTTCATGAAAAAGAGAGTGAATTGGCAATCACTATAGTTGAGACTGAGGCAAAAGAAGATTGCCTTATTGAGAGAAGAACTTAGAGCAGCTGAGTTGAAAGAAGAAATTTATGCTTGTGAAGCAGAACAGAGCACATATGAAGAGTGGACATCTCCAAGAGATCTTGTGAGACATAGTGAAGACTCAAGGCAGCAAGAAACCTATCTTGTTGAAGAGGAAGTCATTTAGGAATTCCTGAGTCATTGGACAAGTCTTGATGATGCAAGGGCTTGTGTTTTTGAGTCTGACTAATGTGAAGTGATGAAAAACTCCACAGAGGAAGAAGAACCTAGAGTTCTTGAAGCAAGGATGGAAATTGAAGATTCCATGTACAGACATGTTCAAGGAGTGATTGAAGGAGCAGCCAGGACTAAAAGGCCTTGTGATTTGAAAACTGAAAATTTGTGTGTGTTTGCAGGTACACCACTAGAAGATGAGCAATCTTTAAGTTTTTCTGAGGGGGAGACATTGAATCTGAGATCTGTTTAGATCAATGTTGAGATAATGAGATCTCAGGGAGAGATGAAGACAAAAGAGTCCAATGAAGATGTTCAGTAGAGTGATGAAGCTGAGAGAGAAGGACCAGTAGAAGGTTGGTCAAGAACAAGAAGAGGCATAAAAGGTTGTGTAAGGTTCTTGAAATCTACCTCTATTGAAGTTGTTGAGTTATATAGGAGGTCGGATTCTCAGAGAAGAGAATTAGAGGAGTAGAGGACCTATGTGTTGGATAAGTTGCTGGGGAAGAAAGGTAGGTAGATCTTCATGGATGGAGTTCATGAAGCAAATGATGGAAGAAAAGTGAGACTAGCTGACAATCTCGTGAAGGATGCAGATCAGCATGCTGGGGTGCTGACAGAAGATTTGGAAGGAAGTTTCGGACAACATACTGATTTGTTGTTAGAGGAAAAAGAGACATTGAAGCATTGTAACTTTACTGTTGATGATTAATGTGTTAATCATGCAGAGAAAAAGGAAGAACAATAGTTGGAAGTTGTCAGAGAGATGAATAAGAAGGAAACTGTGTTGGCTGAAACATTAGTGAAGGATCAACATTTGGGCATGATGATTGAAGCAGTGGAGATGGATCTGACAGCTGAAGAAAAAGATGATGAAGGATCTCTGAGCCTCGAACCAAACTTAGAAATGCCGGGAGAAGAATTGGTGACTAGGTCATTAATGGAGACCATTGGGTCTCATGGTTTTAGCACTGAAAGTTTGTTTATGTGTACAGGTGATGGAGAAGACAATTCATCCTTTGAAATTGTCTTGGGAGTGGAAAAAATATTGCTGAAGGATGATGAGACAACCATGTCGCATATGTAGGGATTTGTCACTGCCATTGACAAAGAAGAATTGGCTAGACTGATGGGCCAAGAGCAGACTGGAGGGCAGATTTTAAAAGCTGCTAAAGTGAGGAAGAATCAACATTCCATGCTGATAGAGGATGAAGACACAGTGGCCAGAGAACTTGATTTGATTACTGAAGTCAATGAAGGAGATGAGAGGCAATTGCTGAAGATTGCGCACAAAGAAGAAGAAAATGCTGAGTTTAAATTACATCATGTCGAAGATGTAAAACAAACCCAGGAGAAATAAATGAGTTGTTTGCTTGGAGCATTTGAAGAAGAGAAAGGGATTTCAGACCCTGGAACAAGGATGCCTGCAGCTGTGAAGAAGAGAGGAGCAGATACTAGCTTGCAGAATCAAATTCTGTTTACTACTATACTAGATGAGTATGTCACTGCTGGTAGGAAATTAAATGGTGAATTGTTTTCTGAGAATGAATTTGAAGATGGTGAACAAAAGAAGAGTGTTGCAGAGGGAGATATCCTAAAGGATATTCAGGATGTTTGGGAAGAGGAAACATTGGCATCAGCAACACCCATGGTGGCAGCAGACGCAACATGGGGGAGAACACCTGCAAGAGTAGTAAACATGTTAATAGCATGTGAGACAACAAGAGTAGCAATATTGACCGCGACAGAGATTGAAAGCAGCAGTAGAGGGAAAGATAATTTCCAGCTAGAGGATAAGATGGATATGGAGATTGAATACCTCAGAAGACTGATGACGAGAGTAACTCAGAAGTAACAAATAGCAGCACGAAAGTAGGAGAGTTTTAGGAAAAGAAAGACAATGGCGGATTGTGAAAGCATAGCTAGGTGTAGATTGCAGAACAAAGTCTGGAAGCCTGGAGAAGATCAGTTGAAGGATGATGCAGTTGATGGACAACAACAAACCAATGTTTGGAATCCTGGAGGTAGAGACTGAGAGCACATGATTAGGAGGTCATGAACAATTTGAAGCTTGGGAGTCTGATGCAGGGGCATTAGGATCAAAAGTTACTTTGTACATAAGTAGACATAGGGGGTCGCATGTTCTTAAAACTTCTTGTAAATATTAATGTTTTGAATAAATTTGGTAGGTAATTTTGATTGTTCTCAAGTCATTTGAGAACATGAGAAATTGGTTAAGATAGGAATACGAAGAGACAGCCAAGGGTATGAGTCAGTTTAGGATCGGTTCAGTTATTGAGTCTAATTTTAAGAATTGGGAATGCTAAGATTTGCTAAACTATTTGGAGATCTGAATCGATTCAGATCGTCCATTGTGGTATAAATTTAATCATAGAGAGTTACAGAAGAAGAACTTCTTTAGCAACAGAGTAGGAGGATAATGGCCACTGAACTGAATATCTGGCCTGTCATGAATTTGTGAGTGATTGCTTTGAGATTGGTCACCTGTATATATATCTATTTATGAAGATTTGTTTCAGTGTTTATGTACAATTGTTGATTTAGTTCTGTATGATAATGCTGGAATCCCCTCGACTTCTATGTGCATGTGCCAGAACTTCATAAACGAGAATGTAAGAATTTGTAAATATGTACTCTACAATTTGAGATTAATTGTGCTCTATATATAGTTAGAGCAACCGATGTTAATGTTGTCGATAGTGCATCTCGAACTGGTCGACAGTGGAGT
Organism: Pinus albicaulis; assembly: GCA_034641835.2. Classification (NCBI taxonomy): domain Eukaryota; kingdom Viridiplantae; phylum Streptophyta; class Pinopsida; order Pinales; family Pinaceae; genus Pinus; species Pinus albicaulis. Next base: position 139,556,279 of record CM076581.1, read on the forward strand.
GATATAGTCATGAGTATATGCCATGAATAGAGATATGGCTTTAAGCCACACATGGCGGTTTTATGCCGCTCATAAAGAGCTGATCAGAGTTCAACAACCAAGTATGGAGAAAGGATTATGCGTTGGTTGTTCCCCACGTGAAGCGATATAAGTGGAACTCTGGAAGCGGTGTTCATTGGATGATTACGGTGTAATGAGAAGCTGTGTATTGACTAAAGCGAGAGCGAAAGTGGAGCATTGAAGTGTTGGACCGGAACCTAGTAGAAAGGAGTGGAACCTCGTGATGGAGTAAGGGGAGCGGAACCACGAAGCATAAACAGTGAACGCAGTTTAGAGCTCAACTGGCAATTTGATCACACTGCTTTCGTGGGGTAAGTGGTAATTAGAAAATCAGCGTGATTACATAGATTGGGTGATGCGTGTCCCTGAGCAAGTAGGAATAATTTCCTTCATCGCGCGTTATCGTTCGTGAATCTAAGCCAAGCGATATCTGTCGGATCGTATGGAGCAAGGTGACGTGCTCTCTACCGTCAGATGTGGAAGATCATTGGCGCTGGGCCCAGTTCAAATTTATGATGATCAGGACTGTTAAACTAAGGTCGTGGAGTTAACCGAGGTATGTGTAATTTGGTTACATTGGCAAAAGTTAATCGTATATATGTGGCAGTCAATCCTTATGGATGTCAGGTTATTTGTATGAGCGAAGGTGCATATGTGTTAACATTTGAATGCTGTGAGATGATTTATATAATGTCGTTGAGTTATTCAGTTCAAGCTTAAAAAGATCGTTGTCTGTGCTGATATATGTTGCATGTTGATAGAACGTCAACATTATAAGTGCTTGCCCTTCCTTAAGGTAGTACGGATATGTATTAGCGTTGGTATTTTAATTTTCTCTTTGAATAGAGGCGATATTATATATATTGAGATTGAAGATTCAGGGTTGACAGGGACTGTGGGTATTTTAAATCCCATCACATGAAATTAGAGGAAACGTGATAAATGTAAAGAGTAACATTAAAAAATTTCTTTCATAGCCAATAGGCCCACATATAATGCATAAAAATGATAAGGCATCTAAGTCAGGAATTGACATCTAAGATCTAAAATCACTCTATCCTTTAGATAGTAAAAGCTCCACTTTTAACCATAATGTCAATCTTATAGCACCCCTGCTTCTGCAAAGGACCACATTCCCCCACACATACTTCATCCTTTACACAGTAAAATATCCATAAAAGAAAACATAATAATAATAATAATAAGTTTTAATTGTGCATAACTCCACACTTTGCACAATATACTAAAAAAAAAAGTGAAACGTGCCTAATTACATATAAATAACCAAAATAATAATTTTTTTGGGTCAAATTGCATATTTACTAATTCCAAAAGATTTAAAACACATTACAATTAAAATATCCTTCCACCCATCCTTCATTTCGCACATATTCACAACTTTATGCAACTTTTCTTTCGCGCGGCTACATTTGTAAATGTTTTAAATGGAAAATAGTTCAAAATTAATTATGTCATTGTGGAATACAATAATTTCTACATCATCATTCTCTTGTACATACCCCTTCCTCTTCATATCTCATCTGCTACACATCCTTCATTCCACACATATTCATAGCTTTGTCCAACTCTTGTTCCACACAAGCTAGATGTGTAAAAATTTCAAATAGAAAAGAGCTTAGAATTAATTTTCTCACTGTAGAACAAAGTAATATTTGAACCCCCATTCTCTAGCACATGCTTCATCCCCTGCATAGTAAAATATTCACACAGTGAAACATGGGGGAATTTGATACATTTTTTAGTCTTGCACATATAGAACAAGATTTTCATGGGACAAATTGCTACTCAATTAAATCACTCATATTATGGTTCACATATTTTTTTTACCACAAAACATGTATTGAAAACAAAATTTATTTAATATTTCATAATATCAGTACCTTTTATAGTCAAAAAGTTATGATAATTTCTTGATGGATTTGGAAGCTGTTCTCCTTGCATACACGTTTCTAATAGGCTATTGTATGCACCAAACAAACATCACATGCAAAAGTTCTGACGACATATTTAGTAACATGAAATGAAAAACTAAACAAAAAGTGATCAATGTAAAGAGTAGCATTACCAACATTTACTTCCTCGAAAGAGATAATGCATATAAGTCAAGAATTGACATCTAAGATCTAAAATCACTCCATCCTCTCAACATTAAAATCTAAACGTTTATCCATAGTCTTAGTGTCAGATCACCCTTGCTTCCGCAAAGGACCTCGTTCCCCTCCACATACTCCATTATCCTGCACAATAAAATCTCCACACAAGGAAACTTTGAAATCTTTAGTGTTGTATTATGAGAGAGAATTTGTTGAGTCCTAGTATGAATGGCGCATGCACCTTTCGAAATCCTTATAGATGTTGTTAGAGTAGTGGTAGTGAATGAAAAAAAAATTCAATTCCTTCACCTCTTTTCAAAATAGGTAGCATAGGGCAAGTCCTACGTATTTTTTCTTTTGAAAATTATCCCACCTGCGGAATTTCCCCTAAGCGAAAATCCATAGAAAAAATGATACTTTGGCCACAAATTTCATTCCCAAATGACTTTCCATTTCAGTTCTTTATATGATCCTAGAAGCCAAATTCGAATCCATATGCTTCTTTGATATAAAATAATCTACTAATGATATAAAAATAAAAAATATTATTAAGTTGGATAGAGACTATAATGTATATAACTTTGATTTCTTGCCAAAAACAAGATCATGCATCTTCATTTGACTTTGAAATCTATACTTCAGGAGGAATTCATTGTCTCCATTATTGAGAGTGACCCACCCCATTCCAATAATTTTCCAATTTGAGAAATACATGGCCTATCATGCATCTCTAGAGGTCTTTTAAATATTTCTTATCCTATCACTTGGGAGACTATTTCCATGATTCATCCTAGAAAATGTTTTTTAGCATTGTAGACTTCTCAAAAATGATGTTGTTGAATGATGTGCACCTTATTTTTAGTAAAATTCCAAGTTGAATATTTGACTGGTTAAAGGGAGTTTGAATCATTTGTTTAACAAGGATGTGTCATACATATTTTTGGTTCCAAATGAGTTTGCATAGATTTTTTTCTCCTTCGATCCAATGTCATTAAAATTTGGTTCCTAATAGATGGTAAGCATGGTTTGATTCATTAAGCCTAAACCCCCTTAACATATTATTTCATAGTTTTTCCCAAGAAACTGCAACACACTTTCTTCAGTATTAGATCCCCCCCCAAAGAAATTAAAATTGAATATTGTGAATGGAATTTAGAGTGGATGAAGGGACCATAACAAAAGAGAAGGGATATAATGTAAAATCTTGGAACATAGACTTAAGGAAGTTTTAGCTGGCCAACAATGTTTAGGGAATGAAAGGTCAAACATGCAAGTTTATCATATGTTAGGGTCCCGTGATTTAGCATATTAGTAGACCAAATGCATAAGGTAACATGAAACCAGTCTTTGGATTCCTAGGACCTAGCCTTCCTGGACTCAGAGAGGGCTCTCTTTATTGAATCCAAATGATGTGAACTTTTTTCTTCTAGGGTTTGATTTTACGCTAGTTTTTAAGTGTAGGGTTTGTTGTTTGTTTTGGTTGGGTAAGGTGGTCAAGTATAACAGGTGGAGTGAGAGGTCTTCAAATAATTGGGCAATGGATTCAATAAAATTCATGGATGTCTCAACTATGAAACAAGATGCATAACAGGGCAAATCTACCTTGGTCAAAATGATCCTTTAGGTTATGTGTGAAGTGAAATGGACATTAAGTTGGTGAATCAAGGTAGGGAAAAGGGAAGTGAAGTATGATTTTTCATATACCCATAAACAAGAAGGTCTCAAATAATAATAAGCAAAAGAAAATAATAATAACATAGGGAAAACCATTAACTCAATGACAGTACTTAAACAAATAGATATCCAAGATGAACAATTCGGTGAAACAAAGAAAGCAAGAAGACTTATCTAACTTTAGTGATTTCATCTTCAAGATTTACAAAACATTCAAGATAGCAAATAACTTTAATCAATGAAGAGGCAACACCTAAACATCAATGATCAAGCTACAAATAACTTTAAGGAAACTTCTCAAGCATGGACAAAGGGCATGATCAAAACATGGCCTCTTTGGCTAAAACCTAACAAGTAATAATTCAAAGAGTGATTCCAAAATAGAGCTTAAATAAAATCAAATAGGCAGGGCTAACCATAAAACATACTTGAAACTACGTTATTGAACCATTCATGGAATAAACAAGCATAAGGAGGCCTAAGGAACAACTGAGAATTCCTTAAACTAACCTAGCAGAGGAAAACATAAAGACAACAGTAAACATGAAGGACTAAGGTGCTTCAAACAACATTTCTTAGCCTATACTTCTCTTTTCAACTACAACATAGAAGGATGGAAACATAATGAAAACATGAGAAAACAATAACATAAGAGAGAAGCACTTCACCAATAACGAAGCTCAGAGATCCTGCAAGCTATCCTCCTTCATAATTAATCAAAAAAAGGCATCCATAAACTCCACAAGACCAATTTCTTCTTCAAACTCAAGAAAACCATGTATTTCTCTCAAAACTCATGAAATTCCAACCTTTACAATGGAACGCTGATTCTATATTTATCATAGAAAGAGAGGTGGTAGAAACCATAAGAGGCTTCTAGAAACCCGAATTTCATCATAAATTTCATTTATGTGCTTGAAGACCCTACAAGGCCCAAGACATATAATATATAAGCTAATAAGTGAAAGATAACATAGCATAACTCCTCAATAAAATATTTAGTGATTTTCCCAAGAAAACATTAAAAAATCATTTTTCCATCAATTTCTGGTTTTTGTTTTCTTTTTGGCCAAAAAAACACAGTGTTGTCCATAAGCGCAATGCCACCTTAGGCAAAAACTAGGTATTGTTTCAGCCAAGTTTTGGGGGCCTTCCCAATATTGGATTTTGTTTCGTGATGGCTCATTGGAAAGAATTATAAGTCTTATTTCTAGATATGTCTTTGGTTTTATTATTGAGAACCTTTAACCTATTTCAAATTTCAAATAACCAAGACTTCTTTGAGCGTGCAAGGCCTGAAAAGGAGGCAGAATGGTGAAAAATGAGGTGTTTTTTGAGGTTTTGAGGGGTCAAAACTACTCACATTGCTCTGAAATTTGGTGAGAATAGTGTGATAGTCATGAGGAATAAAAAAAAAAAATATTTTTACCGATGAGGATGCCTGAGGGAAAAGCGTAGCGCCAGTGGTGCTATGCTAATAGGCCTTATCCAAAAAAACCAAAATTTGTCAAAATTTCCCTACACGTAGTACCTTTCGCATAGGGAATTTGGAGGCCTTCCCAATGTCCAAATTGGGTACATGATAGCTTGTTGGAAATATTATCCTACATAATTTCCCAATATACCAATGTTTCACTTATTGGAGGTGATTTACCGTGTCGAAAGTGGATTCCCTCAAGACTAGTTAAAAAGTAGTGAATGATGGTGCAGAAATGCAGAGTGGAGGTGCAAACAACTTTTGGAAGCCTTCCTTAACTCCAAATTGAGCTCATGATAGATCATTGGATAGATATCCTATTTTTGTTTCCAAATATACCTTGTTTTCTCTAATTGGTGCTGATTTGACCTGTCAAAAGTTGATTCTCTCAAGACTGGTCAAAAAGTGCTAAATGATGGTTCAGAAATGTAGAGTGCTGGTGCATACAACTTTTGGTTGCCTTCCTCAACTCGAAATTGAGATCATGATATCTCATTGGAATTATATTCCATTATATTTGTCTTTTGACCCATAAATCAAGTCATTTTGACACTCCAGCTAAGAGAAAACTAGATTCTCCCAATGTCACTCTAGAAGTGCAACAATTCTCCCATGACATATGTATTTTTGACATTGCTCCCAAAACATGATACCTCTGTAAAATTTGAAGGATTTTTTTCTTCTTGGACATATGATGGACAAAAATGTCTCTCAATTTTTTCAAATTCATCACTGTTTGGTCAGAAACATAGTTTGAAGCAAAACTTCCCTAGTAGTGACAAATGACTTGACTCTAGGAATGAATCCTTGGAAAATGATGGGAACATGATGTTTATGAGTTGGTATGGTTTTATTATTGCTGATATGACCTATCATGTGGATCCTCTTCTCCTATTAATCTTTTAGATAACAAACCCTAGCTTAGTTGTAAGAGGAAATTAGGGTTTGGTGTAGGGGATTTAGGACTTCATTGTAGAGTTAGGGGAATGAAGGGGTTAAGGGTTGTATAAATTCTTGGGGAAATTTTGGGGGATAGGAATAGATGTTACAGAGTAGGGAAAAGTGTAATTTAAAATATTGAGTGAGGGGAAGGGGTCCAAAAGGGAAAAATACAGGCCTAGTCTCAAAAAGTGTCAAATTGTGGCAATAGACTAGGTTTTGTAGAAAAATGATGAGTTTGAGGGATAGGAGTGATGGGAAGTGTTTATGAAGGTATATTAAGGATAGGGGAAGGTTTAAGAGAATCAAGATACAAACCTTGTTGATGATTTAACCATGTAAGTCATGAAACCAAGAAAATTTCCCTCAAAACCCCTAGTTTTCCTATCTCCCTTCGTGCAAGATGTCATCATTCAGTAGCTGACCTATTACCTTATCAATTTCTTCTATTGGTTGGCCTCTTATTACTTCTACAAAAGTTTCAAGATATCCCATTACCTTATGTAAATACTTTGAATATAAATGGTAGTATTTTTGGAGATAATGACCTTGAAATACATAAAACCCTAATTGACCTAGTGGTGATTCTTTGACCCCTCTTTGACTGAAAATTGGTTTGAAATATTCAAGTGTAAAAATAGAGTATTGACAAAGTGGTGTATTGAAGATAAAAAATTCAATGTACTTGGTTTATCTAAAGAGTCTACAGAGATAGTTTACAGACCATCAATGCTTGAGGAAGTTGGGGATCACAGGCATGAGTTAGGCTTGTAGGAAACCCTCGATAGAAAATGGAGTTATGGGCAAGGAGAAAACAGAGTGATGAGGTTATATGTGGGAAAATAGGATGTAGATGAGTGGCATAAGCCCATGAGGGGTATTTTAGAAGTGGTAGGTTGACCAGGGAATGACAAAATAGTATAATAGTGAAAAAATTGTTCTAAGGATAATGAAGGCAGTGAGATTTCTAAAACTCACAATATTCAGGATTCTTTTTTTTAGAAATCTAGAACCAATCTATATTCATCTATAGATAGTAAATATTATGGATAACTAACAATGTAGAATTTTATTAGTTCATACCACAATGAAGATATAAGACTAATATCTATAATATGGACATTGATATCTTTCGAAGGAATATCGATTTTTTTGGAATGTCATTAATATGGACATGCTATTCTAAAAAATAGTGGTGTTGATAAAGGAAGAAATTGGATTTTTTAGTTTTTCATTTCCAAACATAATGCTTGAGATAAATCTTCAAGAACTCGTACAGTGCCTCTTTCTTTATAAATAGTGGATACACCAATACACATAGTGTCATCTATAAACTATTGATGGTAAATTGGAAGGTATTCCCCAAATGGCTAGAGCCCTTTGATTTTCTTATGAGAAATTGTAGATTTAAAGTCATCTTTCAAGCCCTCTATAGCTAATAATAATAGAAAATTGGAGAGTGGGTGTTCCTGAGAAATTCCACATGAAGAGGAGAATAGTTAAGAGAGAAAACCATTTACTAGGATGTAGAAGAAGGCTTAGAGGATGAGGGATTTAATCCAAATGGTCCATTCTTAAAAAAATTGAAAGGCTTAGAAAATGTTGAAGGGATAGGACCAATTGAGCTTGTCAAAATATTTGGAGAGGTCCAATTTAAGGAACATTATAAACGTTTTAGAGGATGCATCATATTTAATGACTTCATTAGCAACCATAATACCATCAAGGATTTTTCATCCTTCAAAATAGTGAATTTTCTCATAAGATATCATATGTGGTAATAATGGTTTAAGATGATTAAATATTACCTTTAAGATGATTAAGTATATCACATTATAGAGTGTTATCAGTCGCAAGACACTGATCTTTGTTGGGCCCCAGCAATTTCCCATTTTCATCGACTTTTTCCTTACATTTCATCATCCTATTAACCCTTCATCATACCATTTCCATCAATATACTTGTGTATTTACTTATTATTTCCCACTTTATTCATTTTAGCATTATACGTGAATTAATGATTAAATATTTTAAAATTAATATGTTTTTCATTAATATATCAAGTATGGATAAGCTTTGTGATTTATAGGAATATATGAAGGATTAATTCATAAGACTTCTCAAATATTTCCTCCACCATTTCGAAGAAATAACTATTCAAAGCCTATTCAAAGGAGAACATTATGGGTAACATATCTTATCTAAACATTTATGAAAGACATGTGTGAGGATTTAAAGGGATAATATTTTGTAATAATGGAAAATGGTTGAGAGAATAGTGGATCTGTAATTATTAGAGGTTTATCTCCTTTTCAAAGGAAATTCATGTATAAAAGAGAGTGCTCTCTCTTTATGAGGGAATGATTCTTGAGTCATTATTTGAGTCATTCTGGAGGGGATTCTTAGGATAATTACTTAGGTAGTGATTTGGTAAAAGGAAAGGAAGTCATTATTAGTGGTAATTAAGTTATAGTCAGTTACGATTAGAAAAACGATTTTGTAATGTTTCATTGTTATTATGTTCATTTGTCATAGTGTGATATGATTCTTCCATTGTTATTGTGAGCTCACAAATATTTTCTTGTTTCTCTTAATATGTTTTTTGCATTATGAAATTTATTGCTTTCTTAGTTAACTCATTCCATGTTATTTACTTTCAGTCAAGAAATTTAGATTAGCTTAATCACACTTTAGTCCTGCATATATTTCGAGTGTGTTTCGTAAGTCTGCGTTCTTCATATTGTCAATTAAACAATTGGGAAAGTACTACAATGAAATTAATTAATGACCATGTTGTCTCCCAACATTTTGGCATCATTGCTGGGGAGGAGGTAAAATAGAATTACCACACTGACCTTTTGTTTTAAGTAATTTTTTTTTCTCTTGTTGTAAAACAATGGGGTAATGAAAACGGGAGGTAAGAACCTACGTAACCAGCAAGTCAAAGGCTTCTCAATAGCCTGCTTTTCACAAATGCACCAGTGTTAGTTGTTGGTATTTTCTATACATATATTTTGCTGATTGCCTTGAAATAAAGATTTTCCTTGGTTGATCTCTTCTTTTCAGGCAATTGTGAATTTCAATTTCTGCAATTTCAATTTTTGCAAGTGTGAATTTCAATTTCAGCAGTTTCAATTCCTACAAGTGTTTGCTTTTTTACAACTGTGAAGAGTAATTATTTCCTATTTCAGTATGAGTGTTTGATTTTTACAATCTGTGATTTTTACACAATTATTTTATTTTCATTATGATTTTAGTTTTAGGTACTGTAAGAACCTCTCTATTAACCCATGTATGTAAGATGGTTCTGAGTATTAGCTTGGAACAAATCACTCATATCTTTGCAAAAGTCGAGATCTCCTATTCCCACGAAGAGGAGATCTTGATAGCAGTCGAGAGCTTAATTACTTCTCCATCAAAAAATGAAAATTCAACATCCAAAAACACCCACACATCTGAGGGCGATAAATTCTTTGAATAGGAGCTCAACGAAGATGAAGAAGAGTTACAACATGATCTGAGTGGGGGAAATCACACCTACTAAAGCTTTATCAAACATTGGTTCCAAGTAAATACTCAATTAGATCTTCCTTTTTGTTTTTATTTAGGTAGTTTCCAATTAAAGAAATTAGATTTATTTATTTTTGCATATTTTTATTCTTCATTCACAAAATCAGCAACGAAGATATTCGTAATACTGTTACATGGATGGTTACATTGTCTATTTGACTACACGTAACTAATTCCTAATTTTTAATTACCATAGATAAGGTGGGGATAATGAATAAAAAATCATTTTTATAATAAGTATGCTCTCCTCCAAGCTTCATGCCATCGCGAGGATCAGAAAGTAGGATGCCTCTAATGTTTTCTAAAAGAATTTTTATTGTCGAAGATAAAAAAAGTTGTTCTAATATGTTTTTCATCTACAATTTGTTTACATTTTCTCAAAAATTATTTTGCTAAATAAAATTTTAAGATTTTTTTTATTCTTCCTTTAATGTTTTTTTAACCGATCCAAATTTGACTCCTAGTATCTCACCTTATCACAAAATAAGGAAAAAGGTATAATTCCAACACACTCCCTAAAAACACAACGGATCCCAAGCATTTTTTTTTTTCTAAGATGGATGAATTTTGTGCTCTGTAGCTCTGATGGGGAATTATCAACCCTCATCACGCCAAGATTGATAGAAATGGCTACACACTAAACAGCACCAACAATTTAAACTACCGTGGAAAATCGATGTTTAATCTAAGAAAAAATGCAACCTTTTTCAATAAATAATCAAAGGCTTAAACAAGGGTGTGCATGTTGGATGATTTCCACCCGATGGATCTGGAACATTCACAATGATGGATGAATATCGTTATTTCCTATTCAAATCTATAAATGGGTAGCTTTCCCTATATTTAGCACCAACAGCCAAAATTAATGACTGAGGATATGAATGAAATTTCTAAGGATTCGTTGTTATGAAACAAAATCTCACAATGTAAATAAAGAAACAATGGAGCGGGAAATAGGTTTCATAAACTCTAAAGGCCTATGATACGCGAAGATTTGAACATTAGCCCTTGCCATTCCTTTATCCATCCTTCTCCCTTATTACGACTTCACCTCGCCGAACCATTCAACAACTGAGATATTTCTTCACACTATTCTTCTGGATGGATGGGCGAGATAGTTCTTATATTTGTCATTTAAATAATAGCAAATAAATCTAATCATAAAGGAACAAATTTTTTGTTAATTGACCAATGAGGATTTCATGATCTAATCCTCCATATCTTATGTAGATTGCATCATTCCTTGAATTTTTGTTATCAGTAGCAAATTTTTCGTGAGATTGTTATCATTTGGTGTATATATGTCTTCTATAAAAGCCCACCAGTAGGGAAATACTCTGGGAAGCTCTCAAGCTCCGCCTCCGATGCTGAGCCACCTAACATATTGGTGGGGCTACTCAAAGACAATGTTATAATGAAGGTAAAACTGTTTGATGCATAGGAGCGTGCAATGATAGCATTGACCAAGTCTAGGATTCATGTCATGGAAGGGATTCCTAATGACCAATTACAAAGAATGGCCAACAGTAAAAAAGATGCGACCAATTGGGTTGAAACTAGTACCACTGAATTCATCTTGGATGGTGTCGTTGATATAAGGTACACCAAGATTTTATTTTTCCTTTCGTTCATATTGCTATTCCTTACAGAGATTAGGAGTACACAACAACTCAAAGATGCTTTGCAGCCAATAAAAAAAGGGGATACAAGGGAAAAACAAGTTTTCGTTCAATTGAATTTGTGTCCCTTCTTTCACACCACGTCTGAAAACAACATGTTTGGTTTTTTTTCTTCCATGTATTTGCATGTTGCCATGACTCGGGATTGGGTGCGTAGAAAAACATTACAAAAAATTGGGAGGATAAGAAAATTGGGATGGTTAAGATAAGTTTTAGGAATAAAATAAATTTTTAATGTAGTTTGAAACATAGCTAAAAGTTTTGAATTTTGATAGGAGCTATTTATCCTTCAAATATTATGTGTCTTGGGTACAAAAGAAAAGGCTTTGTTAAAAAATCCAGTAGAATGATACAATTTTTTATAATTAATTCTGAGTGCCAAACATATGTCTGCATTATTTTTACTTCATGTATGTTTTTTTGTGTTCATTTTTGGTGGCGATACCAACAATTCCTGCATTTGACACTATTACAGAGTGTTTTAATTCAAATATTTTAAACCACATTCCTAGGTTTAAATAAATATCCCCATTATTATTTGTCGTAACAGGATTGACCTCATGAACCAACAAGTCTTGGTATACCCTGTGATCATCATGCTAAAGTGTTGTCACTCATCATTTGGAGACAGAGAATATTACTCGATTTCTGGGGACAAAATCACCACTCACAAGTGCTGAAGTGAGTCAAGCTGGACGATACATTACAATTGCTCACGGCAATTCTCTGGATAAATGTATTCCTGATTGATTGATCGTTTGGTTGAGACAATTTCTTCTCATACTTGTTCCACAGATTTTTGTTGTTCTATTACTGTTCTATAAAAGGTTGTGTACACAATAAGACAAATTAACAATAAATAAATAAAATAAATAAAATAAAAACAAAAAACAAAAAACAAAAAAAATCAAATAATAATAAGTAAATAACTAAAACAAAATCACAAATGGACATCCCATAATTCCTAAAAACAATTTACGCTGATTTATTTCTTGGATTTTCTTCAAAGGAAATTGTGTGCAATGACAATAGGGAAATTCATTTAATTTTATTTGGTTGCTAGCCTTCATACTAATTCTTGCATTTTATGTTTTTCAAAGATCTCACAAATTTCACGCAGAATTCTTATTAAGTTTTTTTTAGGTGCGCAGATGATCTAGTTTCATGCACGAGTTCTCTTTAGAAGTCACAATGAAACATGCATCATTGGAATCTTGGAGGCACTAATTCTTCACTTCACATATCATGAAATTTTCCATTACACAAAAAATCCTTTTGCGTCATGATATTTTTACTCAAATTTTTCCTTCCAAGCACCTTAATCATCCCCGTTTTGTGGCTGTTGAGTCTCAAATCTGCATCTTTCTTATACACCTTTCTAGACCTTTTTCATTCACCTGGACCTTCTAAGTCATCAATATCATTGCATATTAATTGTAAAAGAGAATTTAAAATGGTTTTTAACTATGTTTTGTGTCTGCTGTTTGATTTAGATTTTTGCTCATTTAGCTGCGGAATCTTGTCACTTCCCGCAGCTGCTGCAACTTTCTGCAGCCATTTTGTTAAGTTCTATGTTGCAGGTATCTTCAGGAAAATCAAGCCACATGGGCAACTTATAAATGACATGGACATGGATCGTGTCCTATTGGCTCAGTCGAATTCACCTAAGAAGGTTGTGGTCAAAGGTGGCCAAGTGGTGGTCAACCGAAGAGTCCCACGGTGACAGAACTCTGTTTCTCATCATGTGAAGATTTGCGTGGCTGTTTCTAAATCACGGGAGACATATCAACACCTCTAAACGGCTCCATAAGCTGAATCCAACATCCACTCTCCATAGATTTAATCCTCACGGTGGCCATAATGCTAGATCTCTGGACATGATGGTTCACATGTCTTCTATCATCGCAGACTTTAGGGAATTAGTTATATCTCCCTCAGTTATAAATAATGCGTTCTCATATGCATAATAGTTATCTCTGTAATGTAATTGCATCGTCATTGTGCTGTTATTTCTCTATTATGACCACATTTTAATATATGAGAAGACTCTATTCAAAAGTGTAATTCGTATTTGAAAGCTGTTGCCCGAGGTTTGTGCAGAGGGCCCCTGCACACGCTGAGGTTTTGTGTATTAATGTATAGTTTCATGCTTCATTTCTTTATGTTCATTGTGCCATAGTCATTCATGTGTATATAGATTACATATTTCATGGTATTTACATTTCATCTTTGTCCATAATCTTTCATGCTTTACATTTTACTTCTGTCCATAATCTTTTATGTTTTATGTTGTTGTTAACTGATCAGTGTTCTTGTTTCAGATTACAATAGGCAGCCCGGGCATTTGCACATATTTTTATAATGACTAATGACATGGAATCAATATTTTCCTTCTGCTGATTTCTTTTTCTTAGTTTTTAATTCCAGCACTGTTTTGTTTATTTCAGTCTTGCACATTTGCTTCAGTAGTTAGATTAGATATTAAATTTCTCATGTCATTTTCAGTTACCTCCGAAAGCCATAGCGAGACTAATGGTGAGGGATTGAAGTATGAGTGTGTAGTTTGATATTAGTTTACTTTTCTACAAGTTAGATATTAAACTATTCATGTCATTTTCAGTTACCTACGAAAGCCATAGCGAGACTAATGGTGAGGGATTGAAGTATGAGTGTATAATTTGATATTAGTTTACTTTTCTACAAGATAGATATTAAATTGCCCATGTCATTATCAGTTACCTCCGAAATCCATAGCGAGACTAATGGCGAGGGATTGAAGTATGAGTGTTTAAATTGATATTAGTTTATTTTTCTGCCAATTAGATATCAAATTGCTCAAGTTGTTTATGATTACCTCTGAAAGCCATAGCGAGACTAATGGTGAGGGGTCAGAATATGAGTTGATGTAATTTTATTTTAGTTTTACTTTACTTGCAATCTTTTATTTGAGTACAGTTTCTTTTGTGTTTAGACAGCAGCAAGGGTAATGGTTTTCATGATCAATACGTCACTGTTTGTTTAACTAGAATAGTAGCACATTTTCATTTCCTTTTAGGAACTAATTTTCTCATTATATGTTTCAAAATCATTTTGAAGTTTGAATTTTGGTAAATCATTATAAAGGACATCATTTCCTTGAAAAATCATAACCATACTTGTCTTTTAGAATTTCCATCTCACATTAGGAAACCAGCCAAGATAAAAAGGAAAAAAAACCAAAAACGACAAAAAGTAAGAGATAGCTTATCTTGCACATATAGTGCGCCACACTTCGTCAGCTTACGAATCCCAGATTGAAAAATTAATGTAGAAATTTAGGACACACTAAATTGACCAAACATTTTGGCGCCGTTGCTGGGGAAGTGTAACTAGGTAGCTAATTTCTTAAAAAAAAAAAACGAAAAAACAATAAAAAGAAGTGAAAACTTGATAACTTCTTGAAGTATGTTCTCCTCTTGCACCTAGTGTGATCTATAGAATCAGAAAAGAGAGTTATTTGTTCGATAATTTCTTAAGTATGCTCTCTTCTTGCACCTAGTGTGAACTGGAAGATCCGAAAGAGAATTATTAGCCCAAATTAAAAAATAATAAAAATCACATGCATAGAGCAAGAGATTCTAGGGGAAGGTTTATAGCTAAATCCAAGAGTTTGATTTTCACAACTCCATCTTCTTCAAGGCATAGACAAGATTCACCACCATCTACCCCTAGCCTTAAGATTCTTGGAATTCAAGGAGAAGGTGAATTAGAGGATTCTCCTATACCACCTACTAAATCTCATTTAGAAAAGGATCCTTTCTTTACTTCTACAAGAGCGTATATTGTAATCAAAGAAGTAAAATCCCCTAAAGAAGAAAAGGAAAAGACTCCCTCTCATCCTCCCTTGATAGAAGAACTAGAGGACTTTGAGGACTCTAAAAAAACTATCATGGCAGAGGAAATAATAGATGGATTTGGAGGTAGAGGTAGAGGTAGAGGAGGAGGAAACAATGGAGACAACAATGGTGAAGGTAATAATGGAAGAAATAGGGAAGGAGACAACTTGTTTGGATACCCTATAGTTGATGAGGAAACTCATACAACGATGAAAAACATCTCACCATCTGTCCTCCCCAAATTTTATGGATTGCGAAGTGAGGATCCTAAAACATTTCTGTTTGAGTTTGAAGTCGTGTGCCGAACCTATGACTATATGGAAGACTCTCAAAAACTCAAACTGTTTCCTTCAACATTGAAGGGAGCCGCTTTGAAATGGTTCATGGGATTAGCCACCCAATCTATTAGGACTTGGAATGATATGAAACAAACATTTTTGGATAGATACTTGGATTATTGTATGCCCACCAATCACAAGGATGAAGTATTCAAAATGGTGCAAAAAGAAGATGAAAATTTGGAAGATTTACTTGAAAGATTTCAATACAACTTAAAAAGAGCAAAGATGAGAAATTTAGATGAAGAAACTTTGAAATCCCTCATATTAAAAGCCATTAGAGATGAATGGATAGATATTTCAAACATGATGGGGAACGGAGACATTTCTCAACTTCCACTTCGTGACATAACAGAACTATGTGTCCATCTCTCAAGAGGAAAATCTAAAACAGGAAAAGGGCCTAGGGATCCTTCTCTTATCAGGGCTAACAAATCTGCAACTGGATCAGTAAGTATGGTAGAGATTTGCAATATGCTTGATGAATTCAAAACTGATATCTTAGGGAGCCTTAGTGAACAACTAGACACCCTTAAGATCCAAAACAAGCAGAAAGCAGAAACAGATGTTCTAGCTATCTTTTGTCCGAAATGTAGGAAGAAACATGCTTTAAGGGAATGTCCCTTGGATTCAAAAGTTGTAGAAACATGTATGATTTTCTCAGAGAATCATGAGACCAAGGATTGTCATTCAATTCCTAGACTCAAAGCTGTCTTTCAAGAAGACCCAAATTCAGTAGAATCTCTCTGTTTTGTTGCAAGAAGACCTTGTAATGGGACAACAAACTCAAGGGTTTAACAATCCTATGAATCTTCAAACCCCACCAAATTGAAATCCTTGGCAACAACCTTGGCCCCAACATCAAAATCCATATCAGCCATGGGTACAAGGGATGCAAAATCCTTATGGGAGATTTGCTCAATTTTATCAATATCCTCCATATTTTCAAAATCAACAAGCTCCACAACTTCCAAACCCAAATCCACAACTTTCATTGCCATTTCCACAACAACAACCTTCTCAACAAAATCCAAATCGTCAACTCATGCTTCCATACCAACAAAAGACAAATCAACTTCCAGCTCAGCCATTGCCAAATCCTAACAATAAAAATCCTCAGAATACTTACATGATAGAAGGACAAAAATTTCCTACCTATATGATTGTTCCTCTCAATGATGTACAACTCAGGTCTGGTAGAGTTTTAGAAAAACCTTCTATAGATGTTCAAGAGCAAGATACCTTTGAGGAGGATTCTCTTAAAGCCAATAAAAGTTCTGAGAAAGCATCTCTTCAAAACTCAAACATTCAAAAAGAGAAAGAAAAGTTAACACCCACAACTCCTATAGTTGAGCAACCTGCATCTTCATCCACACCTCCTTTTCCTGAAAGATTACAAATTGATAAAGGGGTGGAAAAACAAATCTTGTTGCCTAACTATGATTTTCTAGATGAATTAAAGAATGTTTGTATCAAGATTCCCTTGCTACAAGCCATTCGAGAGATTCCTATTCTAGCAAAAATAATAAAGGAGTTGAGTTTCAAAAGACCAGGAAGGAAACTAAAAGACACAAGAAGAATCCACCTGGTAGGAAAGATTGCAGATATTATGATGGGAAAAATTACCATGCAGAAGTATGTAGATCCGGGAAGTCCAATTGTCAAGACACATATAAATGGGATAGAAATTCCAAACACATTGATTGACTTAGGGGCTGCTATCAACATTATGAGTAGACAGACTATGGACCAGCTTAAAGTTCCTAACCTTCTTTTTACACCTACTTTACTGCAACTTGCAGATCGGTCAATTATTAAACCAGATGGTGTATTAGAAGATATTTCGGTCTCCTTAGATTCTTGGGAATATCCAGTAGATTTTATGATTTTGACTCCCAAGAGTAATCTAGGAGGGCACCCACTTATCTTAGGAAGACCTTGGCTAGCCACAGCTGATGCTTTCATTAGTTGTAGATCTAGGGATATGTACATTTCTAATGGTAATTCGACAAAAAAATTCAATTTGTATCCTCCAGCAAAAGCAATCACAGAAGTAGGAGACAATGAATGGGTCGATGATGAGGACACTATACAACCTGTCTTTACCATTTCTGAAATCAGTGAGGATAGTCAAATTATGAACACATTAGAAAATTTTGAGACATCTTCAGAATATGACCCCACACAATTTTAGTTGGAATCTGACATAGAATATTTATCATCAAGACAAATGTCTCTTTACTCTATGGAAGAGTTTGGTAGTTCTACTATTGAGATTTTTCCAGGAAAAACATTGAATATCAACGAACATTTGGAAAAGTCACAACAAGAAGAACTAACCAAAATCTTGCAAAAACATTCTACTGCATTTGCATGGGAGTATACTGACATGAAAGGTATTGATCCTAAGACTTGCATCCATCATATCTATATTGAGGAAAACAGTAGACCAATCAGACAACCTCAAATAAGGATGAATCCCAATCTTAGGGAGATAGTGAAAGAAGAGCTCCAAAAATTACTCAATGTAAACTTCATTTATCCAATTTCAGATAGCCGATGGGTTTCTCCTTTGGTTATAGTACCTAAAAAGAATGGTAAATGGAGGGTATGCATTGATTACAGGGAATTGAACAAAGCAACTTTAAAGGATCACTTTCCTTTGCCTTTTATCGATCAGGTATTAGACACATTAGCAGGTAAAAAGTACTTTTCATTTTTGGATGGTTTTAGTGGCTATAATCAAATTCAGGTAGCACCTGAAGATCAAGATAAGACCACATTTACTTGTCCATGGGGAACTTTTGCCTACCGAGTGCTTCCTTTTGGGTTATGTAATGCACCAGAAACATTCCAAAGAGCAGTACTAGGAATTTTTTCTGATCTAATCCATGATTGTGTAGAGGTTTATATGGATGATTTTACAGTTTATGGTAATTCATTTGAAGAGGCATTAGAAAATTTGGAAAAAGTCCTTATAAGATGTGAAGAAACAAACCTTTCATTAAGCCATGAAAAATGCTTTATGATGTTTACTGAAGGTATTGTTTTGGGGCATCATATTTCAGGAGATGGGATTAAGGTTGATAGATCAAAATTTGAAGTCATCTCCAAGTTGCCTATTCCAAATTGTCAAAGAGATGTTAGAAGTTTTCTAGGATTTACTGGTTATTATAAAAGATTTATAGAAAACTTCACTAAAATAGCATCTCCACTCTTCAAATTTCTTACCAAAGACTGTGAATTCAGATGGGATCCTGATTTTCAATCAGCCTTTGAAACTTTGAAAACAAGAATATCTAAAGCACCTATCTTGAGATGACCAAATTGGAAACTCCCTTTCCATATTTCTACAGATGCTTCAAATACAGCTCTGGGAGCTGTGTTGGGTCAAAAGGATTTAGTCCCTTATGCCATTTACTATACCAGTAAAAATTTGACTCCCACTGAGTTGAGCTATACTGTGACTGAAAAAGAGTTTTTAGCTATTGTTCATGCAATCAATAAATTTAGAAATTATATAACAGGGTATGAAACTTTTATTCATACTGTTCATTCTGCAAT
Organism: Pinus albicaulis; assembly: GCA_034641835.2. Taxonomy (NCBI): domain Eukaryota; kingdom Viridiplantae; phylum Streptophyta; class Pinopsida; order Pinales; family Pinaceae; genus Pinus; species Pinus albicaulis. The sequence goes on from CM076581.1 coordinate 139,575,569, forward strand.
CAGATATCTAATGAATAAACCTGTTACTAATGGCAGACTGACAATATGGCTCTTACTTTTGCAGGAATTCAATATTACTGTGTTGGATAGACGAGGAAAACAAAATATAGTAGCTGATTTCTTGTCTAGGATTCAGAATTTTAAAGAAGATTCTCCTGTAGAGGATAAGTTTCCTGATGATTACTTGTTTGCAGTAACTATTAAGACTCCTTGGTATGCAGATATTGCTAACTATTTGGTTACAGGGAAACTGCCTTCACATTTGTTTCCAAGTGAAAAAAGAAAGATTATTCAGGAGAGTTCAAAATATTCATGGATTTCTAATGAATTGTTTAAAATAGGGCCAGATCTTGTGATCAGAAGATGTGTCAGGGAAGATGAAATGCCTGATATCCTTAAGGCATGTCATGATGAACCATGCGGCATACACTTTGCAGACAAAAGGACAGCCTATAAAATCCTCTCTTTAGGATATTATTGGCCTTCCCTCTTCAAAGATGCAAAACAATATGTCAAAAGGTGTGACAGCTGCCAAAGAGTAGGGAAACCTACCCTTTCAAATGAAATGCCATTGCAAACACAGGTACTCATCGAACCCTTTGAAAAATGGGCTTTAGATCTCATTGGACCTATTAATCCACCATCTAAGCAAAAGAAGTATATATGGTTTGTACTGATTATGTTACTAAATGGGTAGAAGCCAAAGCATTAGTGTCTGCTACTGAAAATTCCGTTGTTAATTTTTTTTATGAGGATATTTTTACTCGCTTTGGTGTTCCAAGAGAAATTGTGACAGATCAGGGAAGCCAATTCACATCCAACTTGGTGGAGAAGCTGATGGAAGAATAAAAAATCAAGCATAGAAGATCTACTCCTTGCCATCCGCAAGAAAATGGTCAAATGGAGTCTACAAACAAAGTTCTCGAAAGTATCATCACCAAAACTGTTCATCTACATAGAAGAGATTGAGCAGAAAGGCTTTCTGAAGCCTTGTGGGCCTACAAAACTACATGGAGAAATACAACAGGACATTCTCCCTATGAACTTGTTTATGGCAAAGAAGTCCTGCTCCCCATTGAGTTCCAAGTCAAGACCCTTCAAGATAGCAGTTCAGTTGGGGATGGATTTATCAGAAGCTCAAAAGCACAGAATGGAGCAGTTGAATGAGCTAGATGAGATCAAACAAGAGGCAATTCTAAGAACTGATCTAGTTCAATATCAGAGAGCTAAATGGCATGACAAATACAACAAAGAGAAGAAGTTTCAAGAAGGAGATTGGGCATTGTTATTTGATTCCAAGTTTAAATATTTTAAAGGAAAATTTCAGACTCATTGGCTTGGGCCATATGAGATTGACAAGATCTTTAGCAATGGAGCGGTAAGAATCAAAACCATTGATGAATTTCAAACTCCTCTTATTGTGAATGGCCACAGATTAAAAGTCTATCATAAGCCACTCTCAAAAGAGGAATTTTTCAAAATGTTTCAAGAAAATTCTGCAATCAGGCTAGTACAGAAGAATTCTTCTTCTCCACCAGCCTAGCCTTCTGTTATTTTCTGTTAAAAAAAAAAAAAAAAAAAAAAAAAAATATTGTATAAGCCTGAAAACCAATCATTGATTGGCAGTCTTATACAGAAAATGTAGGGTGAAAATCAGGGACACCTGACACCCTATATTTTCCAAAAAAATCTCTTTTTCATTTCACAAGTTTTGTGACCACCCACTCCATTCCATTCCACTTCATTCCACTTCATTTCACTCCACTTCATTCCATTTCACTTCATTTCATCTGTTTCATTTCATTTCACCAATAAAATTTTCTTTCATGACCATTTTCATTCAGTCAGTTATCATCCATCTATTTCCATTCACCCAAATAATAGCTCTGTCAGTTTCCGCAGCTGACACCTGTTTCCGCAGTTGACACTAGTTTCTGCAGCCGGAAGCAGATTCTGTAGCTACCACTCTGTTTTTCAAAAAAAAAAAATGTACAGCCAGATGTTAGTTCAATAATCATGAAATCAAATGCAGGTATGAAGACATATTATGAAGACATGTGGCATTCAAGATATCAATGAGGAGCAACTAATTGAGGACCAATGAAAAATGGCAATAATTCCAAGGTATGAGTAAAAATTTATTTCAAATGGCATTTAAGCACATTTTTACATAGTTATAAACCATAGGTCCATTATATGCAATGATTGTGTTGAAAAACTCCGTAACCATTCCACGATCTCTATATGATCCGCCCATAATCCTTGCATTCATTTTCAAACGGTCCCATAATCAAGCCTCTGATCTTCACTCATACTCCGATGCTCCACCTGTGATGATGAAACATGGTTGATTTGACTACGGCTTCTTTCAGCCGCATAAAATCCGTAGCCATTTTATAAACGTGCTTACATTTACTCTGCAGCCACCCAATTTTAAATACTGCCGGATGCGTTATACTCCTCCTACTATTCTATTGATCTCACAGCCGCATTTCCACCGTGCTCACGTAACCCTTCTCTGTTTTGCTTCACTCCCATTTTGTTCTCTATTACGCTACATTCCGTATACCCATTCTTTGATATCCGCCTACAGTCACTTGTCTTCTCCATAAATCGTGCTCATTTCCGCTCATTCAGTCGTCTTACCTCCGTTGAACCCTCCTCATGCAGACAAGTTTTAAAGAGCAGAAAGAAGGATGGGTGAGTTGTTGAGAACGAAACTAGAAGGATCTAAATTTATGGAAGGATACCTGCAAGTCAGAGATATATTGAAAAAGGCAAAGTGGCTTCGATTCATCCAAAAGTTTAGAGGCTACCATAAAGAGGTGACAAAAGATTTTGCAAGGTCTTTCAATGGTCTGGAAGTAGAGATTGGGGACCTCAAATTTACAGTGAGTGAGGCATCCATAGCATCTACTACAGAACTCCCTCAAGAAGGTGAACGCTGGCTCAAGAACAAAAGAATTAGTGATGAATCCTGGAGAGTGATCCTACATAACCCAGGTATGGATGTAACTATTTTTAAAAAGGGAATTCCTTTTCATGCTTTGAAAGAAGAGTGGACCACTTTACTATTGGTCATTCAAAAATTTATCACCTGTGAGGGCCGTTTTGGATCCATGTATATGTATCATACCCGATTGCTGATGAATTTTCTAGACAACCAGACCCTCAATTTGCCATAATTTTTATTAAATAGTTTGAAGAAAATGTCTCTGACCGTCCAGAAGCATCTAGGGGATGTGGAACCACATTTGTATCACCATGGTCTTGTGAAAATTATCATTGAAAAACAGTTAAAAGAGAAAAAAGACACATGGGAACAATTTTTGATTAGAAATTTCTTTGAAGAACCCCAAGAAATTCTTGAAGGCAGTACATCAAGAAGGAGTAGGAGAAAGAAAAAAAATGATGAAACTCAAAACACTCCTACTACTACAGTTCAAATAACTAGTAGAGAAGAGAGACTATCAAAAAGAAAGAAGGAAAATATTGAAGAGAGAAAAAGCATTGAGGCTATGCATAAAACCCCTTCTTCAGAAGAAGATCATCAAGTGTTATCTGAGAGACTAGTTCACCTTCAGGAACAGTCATCTATGGCTAAAAAGAGGGGAAAATAAAAACAAAAAGGAAAAGATAGTAGTCCACAGCATGTAAGAAGAAGTTCCAGACTTAAAGGGAAGTTGAGGAAAACACAAATGAAAGGACCTCATTTTATTGATTTGGGAGAAGAAAAATCTGAACAAACTCTAGCTGGCCATAGTCCATCTCATTCTCAGTCAGACATTGAATGTAGTCCATCTCATTCTCAGTCAAATGTTGAAATTAATCCTCAAGACGTTGACATGAGCCCTTTTCAGCCAGATTTTGAAGTCAATTCTCCTCCACGGCATTTTGGGGACAGCCCAATAAAAACGACACCTGAGATAGACCCAAAGCAGCAAGAAGTATATGATTATATAGAATCTTTAGAAAGAGTAGCCACGGGTCCCAGCACTTCATCCACTCAGCCTCACACAGCAAAAGAAGATCTAGTCCAATCATTGAAACAAGAAGTATTTGAGTTAGAGGTTTTAAATAGACACATTAAAAATGAAAATGAGGAATTAAAGGAACAAAGCAAATTGGAAAAGATCATTCATGACAATACCATGCTACATCTGGGACTATGGCAGAAAAAGAACAGGAAATTGAAGAAGAAATGCCAGAAGTTAAGTAGAGCATTGGTTAATATCAAATTCAGATGCTTGATGAAGAAGCCTAGGATGTTAGCAGAACCAAGGAAGAGGAGGAGAGGACTAGATGTACTGGCTGAAGTGTCAAGGCATATGAATTGAAGAAGGATTATCCAAATTTTGGTTGCATGAGGACATGCAACACCTTCATAGTGGGGGTATGTTGAGTCTCAAATCTGCATCTTTCTTATACACCTTTCTAGACCTTTTTCATTCACCTGGACCTTCTAAGTCATAAATATCATTGCATATTAATTGTAAAAGAGCATTTAAAATGGTTTTTAACTATGTTTTGTGTATGTTGTTTGATTTAGATTTTTGCGCATTTAGCTGCAGAATCTTGTCACTTTCCGCAGCTGCTGCAACTTTCCGCAGCCATTTTGTTAAGTTCTATGTTGCAGGTATCTTCAGGCAAATCGAGCCACATGGGCAAGTTAGAAATGACATGGACATGGATCGTGTCCTATTGGCTCAGTCGAATTCACCTAAGAAGGCTGTGGTCAAAGGTGGCCAAGTGGTGGTCAACCGAAGAGTCCCACGGTGACAGAACTCTGTTTCTCATCACGTGAAGATTTGCATGGCCATTTCTAAATCACGGGAGACATATCAACACCTGTAAACGGCTCCATAAGCCGAATCCAACATCCACTCTCCATAGATTTAATCCTCACGACGGGCATAATGCTAGATCTCTGGACGTGATGGTTCACGTGTCTTCTATCAGCGCAGACTTTAGGGAATTAGTTATATCTCCCTCTGTTATAAATAATGTGTTCTCATACGCATAATAGTTAGCTCTGTAATTTAATTGCATCATCATTGTGCTGTTATTTCTCTGTTATGACCGCATTTTAATATATGAGAAGACTCTGTTCAAAAGCGTAATTCGTATTTGAAAGCTGTTGCTTGAGGTTTGTGCAGAGGGCCCCTGCAGACGCTGAGGTTTTGTGTATTACTGTATAGTTTCATGCTTCATTTCTTTATGTTCATTGTGTCATAGTCATTCACGTGTATATATATTACATATTTCATGGTATTTACATTTCATCTTTGTCCATAATCTTTCATGCTTTACATTTTACTTTTGTCCATAATCTTTTATGTTTTATGTTGTTGTTAACTAATCAGTGTTCTTGTTTCAGATTACAATAGGCAGCCCGGGCATTTGCACATCTTTTTATAATGACTAATGACATGGAATCAATATTGTCCTTCTGCTGATTTCTTTCTCTTAGTTTTTAATTCCAGCACTGTTTTGTTTATTTCAGTCTTGCACATTTGCTTCAGTAGTTAGATTAGATATTAAATTGCTCATGTCATTTTCAGTTACCTCCAAAAGCCATAGTGAGACTAATGGTGAGGGATTGAAGTATGAGTGTGCAGTTTGATATTAGTTTACTTTTCTGCAAGTTAGATATTAAATTGTTCATGTCATTTTCAGTTACCTCCGAAAGCCATAGCGAGACTAATGGTGAGGGATTGAAGTATGAGTCTATAATTTGATATTAGTTTACTTTTCTGCAAGATAGATATTAAATTTCCCATGTCATTATCAGTTACCTCTGAAAGCCATAGCGAGACTAATGGTGAGGGATTGAAGTACGAGTGTGTAATTTGATATTAGTTTATTTTTCTGCCAATTAGATATCAGATTGCTCAAGTTGTTTATGATTACCTCCGAAAGCCATAGCGAGACTAATGGTGAGGGGTCAAAATATGAGTTGATGTAATTTGATTTTAGTTTTAATTTACTTGCAGTATTTTCTTTGAGTACCATTTTTTTTTTGTTTAGACAACAACAATGGTAATGGTTTTCATGATCAATAGTTCACTGTTTGTTTAACTAGAATAGTAGCACATTTTCATTTCCTTTTAGGAACTAATTTTCTCATTGTATGTTTCAAAATCATTTTGAAGTTTGAAGTTTGGTAAATCATTATAAAGAACATCATTGCCTTGAACAATCATAACCATACTTGTCTTTTAGAATTTCCATCTCACATTAGGAAACCAACCAAGATAAAAAGGAAAAAAAACCAAAAACGACAAAAAGTAAGAGATACGATATCTTGCACATATAGTGCGCCACACTTCGTCAGCTTACGAATCCCGGATTGACAAATTAATGTAGCAATTTAGGACACACTAAATTGACCAAAAAGTGGCCCATATCCCCATTTCCTTATCCTTTATGACTTCATACATGCCTATATTTATGAACTACATACACCATATCCTTCTTATTTTTCAGTTCATTTTTCCTTGTCCATAAAATCACAAGCTCTCTTTCCATGATTACATTGCCCTACCATATACACTGTCTGATTCTAAGATCCTTTCATTTATAGTCCTACCAATATTTGTTTTAAACTCGCATTGACTGATGTGGGATTCCCTAAGGCCCACCTTTCAACAAGTCTTGCCCCATCGACCTCAACACCTTATCTGGGATATAGACTAAAGTTCCTTCTGAGTACCTGGAGGCTTGCATTCCTTAATGGCATGTTCTCTCGCTGACAATCTTGGGAATACATCAATGTTCCTTGATTGTCAGGTCTTGCAAGTGGCTCGACCTCAGCATATCCATTCATAGTTCAGGAGATGTACTCTGGTACCTTGGCAATATTTGAAATCAATGCTGAGTCTGCCTCGCATTGGTTAATGAATTTCATGAATGGTCAGTAACCCAGTGAGTTCCCTTCATGCTCGACATCAACACATTCATTCGCATGATTGGAATTTTTCCATCGAGTTTCGTAGCAGGTGAAGACTATATATTCCTTTTCATGAATCCATCAGTAGTTACAGTACTATGAATCATCCATATCTAACAATACTATAGTTCCATCCTCTGCCTTCCACATTTCATGATTTAGCAGCAGTTCTTCAGATTCCCTCACTTCTAATGATCCACTTCCAGTCATAGTAGCACTCATAGTTACATTTCTCTGCTCTTGCAATAGTGATGTCTTCTATGATCCAGCACTAGCATCAGTCGTATTTCTATCGCATAGTTCATGATCACTCTTGGGTAACTAGTGCTATGTTTTTTCGTAACCTTTAATCGTGTAATTCCTTAAATACTAGAACATAATAACTTTGGAAAAATCCCTCACCCTGCTCGATTTTCTTTTTATAACATATGCCCAGTTGCATGGAGACATGCAATAAGCTTTGTTGGGAGGGAGGGGACACTATATTCATTACCGAAATTTCTTTCCATTTTTTATTCATTACCATCTCATCGTTCCATTTTTCTTCTCATTACCCATCCACCAACATTTCTTTTCCAATCGTACTTAGATTGTACTTTGTTGCATACACATTAATACACATGTTGGCATGATTCCTACATATAAAAAACAACTTTCATATACACATTAATTGCTTATCATTTCTAGTGAATGTATGGTTAAAATTATTATTACATCATGAAGACAAATGAAATGGATGTTGTTAACACAAGAACCAACATTATTTATATTCATGGTTGTTACACAAGAACCAACCATAGGAAATGTCATTTGTTACTCATGATATGTTACTCATGTATTTCACATCCTAAAAACATTCTATATTATAAAAACATCATTACTCAAAGCCACAGATCGAATGCCAAAATTCCTTAAGAAGATCCATGCAAGGTTGCATGGGGACATGCAACAAGTTCAGTTGGTGAGTATGTTGGGCCTCAGAAATGTCTCATTTTCATCCACTTTTTCCTTACATTGCATCGTCCTATTAACCCTTTATCATACCATTTCCATCAATATACTTGGGTATCTCCTTATTATTTTGTACTTTATTCATTTTTTTATTATAAGTGAATTAATGATTAAATATTTGAAAATTAATGTGCTTTTCATTAATATCTCAAGTATGGATGAGCTTTGTGATTTATAGGAATATGTGAAGGATTAATTCAAAAGACTTCTCGAATATTTCCTCCATCATATCAAGGAAGTAACTATTCAAATCCTATTCAAAGGAGAATATTATGGGTAACATATATTATCTAGAAATTTATCAGAGATATGTGTGAGGATTTAAGGGGATCATATTTTGTAATAATTGAAAATGGATGAGAGAATAATGGATCTATAATTATGAGAGGCTTATCTCCTTTTCAAAGGAAATTCATGTATAAAAGAGAGGACTCTCTCTTCTTTAGGGAATGATTCTTGAGTCATTATTTGAGTCATTTTGGAGGGGATTCTTGCGAGAATGCTTAAGTAGAGATTAGGTAAGAGGAGAGAAGTCATTATTAGTGGTAATTAAGTTATAGTCAGTTATGATTAGAAAAATTATTTTGTAATCTTTCGTTTTTATTCTGTCCATTTGTCATAGTGTGATATGATTCTTCCATTGTTATTGTGACCTCACAGATATTGTCTCCTTGCTCTTCATATGTTGTTTTCCTTATGCAATTTCCTACATTCTTAGTTAACTCATTTCATGCTATTTACTTTCATTCAAGAAATTTAGATTAGCTTAATCACACTTCAGTCCTGCATATATTTCGAGTGTTTTTCATGGGTTTGTGATCCTCGGATTGACAATTAAACGATTGGGAAATTATTACAACGCAATTAATTAACAGCCATATTGTCGCACAACAATCTCCTCAACATTGTCTTTTTTTGAAAAAGAGTTAGGAAAGTTGTATCCATCGTCAATACTATGGAGTGATAATTTAAATAGTATTCTATTGCTATCCATAGGTCTTTCTTGAAAATTCATCAACATGAATAGAATAAGTGTATTGATGTGGAAGAAAGTTTTGTTTTCCCCCCTCCTTTAACCAACAAATTCTTCACTATTGCTACCAAAATGTCTCCTCTTATTCTCAATGTTCTTCTAGTTGGGTGAGGAGTTTGGATTAGCCTTGTAATAATTCCTTTTATTTCCCTATTGGATGGCTTCTAATTGGATGGCCTCCATTTGATACTCCGAGCTAGCCTTGCCCTAAAATATATCACCAAATTCTAGTTTGTTCCAACATTTTAGCTAGGTTTTTAAGTTTCTATTATAGGATATACATATCAAACGTCTCTAATAAATTTACTTTTAGTTCCACCATTATTTTACTTTTTCCTAGAATGGACGTGTGTTAACTAGAATATCTAAAAAAAGGACCTATTTTTTAGCCGATATTTCATATTGATCTCTAGATTAATGGCCAACGATATAAGCCCCCCCCCCAAAAATTATATCCATAAGTAGTTAGGGAGAAAAAGGGAAATGAAGGGTACATATAGATAATTTTTGTCCTCTTCCTTTAATGAATTAAAATAGCTAAAATAATTAAATAGGATTTTGTATCTAATAGTTTGGTATCCCTAGTTAACAATGCCTCGTTTTCTAGAATTTCCCTATGTATCTCATCATGCCACAATTCTCAAAAGCATTGAGAGAACCATGCCAAGTCAAAGGTCACCCAAAATTCCACTCTTAATTTCCCCAGAAGGGACCATCCATACTAATATTCAAATTGAAATTATTTTCTTCACGAATTATCCCAATGATCCATAAATATATATTTATCAAAGGAGGAAGAAAGTCGTTGAGCCACCAATGACATATTATTCCAGAATAGGAAATGAAAGCCCTCCAAATAAAAATGTTATTTATGCTAAATTTTTTTGTTTAAATATGGGAATATCATAAATTAAATTTCCTTCATGTTTCCAGCTCTAGATTGGTATCTTGGCCAAATCCTAACTCCATATACTATCTAGTCTCTAAAAACACACAAATTCTACCAACTTCCTCCATACTTCTCAAATACTCCTAAAAATCCTAGATCCATATATCTAATTATGAAGAGTATATTTGATGTCAGATAAGCCAAAATGAACCCTAAACTTGATAACATGTTGTGCTAAAATGAATCTATGTTGCATCAAATCTTTCCATGGCAATGAACCCTCCAAGCATCTAACCACCCATTCAGTAGCCAAAATTCTACCTTGAATCACCACATGAATCAAACACTAACCTCCGTAATCTTTAGGCATCATGTAGACATCCCAAGAACCCATGGGAAGCCTAAATAACTACCATATTTGTCACATGGATAAGAACCTATAGTCTTTCCTGGTTGGTGGAATTGATTTGTGTTGGGAAACCAACAAGACACAGAGTAAGCACCAAAGGCCTAAAGAATTATTATAATCGCTGATATCTTACTAGAAAAGAGAATGTCCCTGTATTTCCAAACAAGAATTTTATCTTACAATTTATCCAAGCACCAATCCCACATAACAACAAGGAAATGGTTAACACAAAATTAATGTCAAGAAATAAAATTATATAAACAAGTTTTTGACCATGTAAACATATCATTTTCCAAACCTAAGGAAAGTCGACATTTATGTGATGAATATTTAATCAATAATATCATAAGATTTATCAAAATTGATTTAAAAAAAAATGGTCCTCTCAAAATAGTCTTCCTAGCCCACTCCATAGTCTCCCACATTGAAAATATTGTATCGAACATAAACCATCCCTAAACAAGTACTTTTCTCTGTCAACAATTTTTTTTTAGCCACGTATTTCATCCTCAACGTAATACCCCTCCCTTGTAATAATGTTGTTTTATTCTTCAAATAGAGTCATGTTAGTGTGAATGGTGGAAAATCCATAAAGTACATTGAAACTCTTATGTAAATAATTTTAGTAATAAATAAATAGTTGAATGAAAAATACTTGGGAATGGGACACTTAAGTATGAGATTCTTACCAAAGAAAGAAAAAAAATACCATTAGTGAATGATAATTGGATAACTCTTCTATGATAAATATTTTGGATAAGGTTTAATGGATAGTTGATAAAATTCATGAAATCGCTTACTTGGGGAAAGATACTAAGCTTGTACAATAATAAAGCACCGTGAGAGGGAAAAGAGGGATTTAAAGAAAAAATCCTAGGCTAGTGATGAGGAAAATCTCAAAAGTGAGACGTCGCTAAAGGAAAAAATCAATTATGGAAGAGAAAGTATAACATAACAATTGAAGAATCAATAGAGGTGGTTGATTCTAGTTTCTGGACTCGAAAGCACATGTACCTCGGGCTAAACTAGAGGTTACAATTCAAGGTTGGGAGGAAAGGTTCTCATTCCCAAGTGTTTTCCTGGTCACATCTTGGTTAGAACTTTATGTGAAATTTATTTAATATTGTAGATCTTCATTTAACGTATTACTTGTTACATTTTTCCAGTTATATAAAGGATAATTTCAACAATATATTTTATGATATTTATTTTACCGCACGATCTATTAATAAACAATAAGAATCCTGTGTGATATCCTAATTTTGTAGAGGAAGATGTAATGATTTAGATGTTGTAATTTTATAAAGGAAGATGTAATGATTTAGATGTTGTAATTTTATAAAGGAAGATGTAATGATTTAGATGCTGTAAATTTATAAACGAATATACAATGATTTATATGTTATAAGTTCTATACAATGATATGGAATAATTTAGATGCTATTTAATTCTCATGACTGTGGATGGTAGAAGATTGTACACCTTTACCAAGGTCTTATATTTACTATTGTGATGATATTTTAGTTCTGTAGAAAATTTGGAAACATAAATATACATAACAGCAATTGGAAATTAATTTCTACGAGATCGAGATAAAGTAAGAAATTTATATATAGATTAAAAGGCACAAAAAAATTAGATGCAACGTGACATCTTAAGTTTAGGTAGATTGTCAATACAAAAAATAAGAATTGTACCACAATTGGAACTCCTCATGAGTCAAAAATCCTCAATGCATAACATTCTAAGGTCAATTACTTACCCTTAGAAGGGAGGCTAATAGCGAGGACACAAGATTATTTCTCCTGAGTCATGCATACGCTGGTCATGATAAGAAAATAAATAATTATTTAGGAATCATCTTATATATACCAATCTGCTTGTGACAATAGCTAAAATTTAGAAAATTTTACCCTTTTGGCTGACAGCTAGTTTATACAACCAGGATTAAGTAAGGAATGAAATCCTTAAATGTTATTGATAGTAATGCAAGGAGAATTATGTGAACATTTTTAACATGGATGTTGAATGTTGAAATAAAGTTAAAATAATCATAGATACATCCCAGATTCTGGTTTGGAAGGAGATAAAAGGAAGAACACGTTGTATTTGAGCATAACCAAAATATCTAAAGGGGCTAATATATTAACATATAAATACTTCTTCAACAAAATAGGAGAAACTAATTCAATATTCTATCATAAATTTCCAGTGAGGAATTTGTAACAGACATGAGAAAAATATACATGTATATCATTATTGGCCTGAATAGAACAATAATATCGTATTGAATATTACAGAAACATGGAACAAACATATTCCAGAATTCATTTCCGAAAGAAAGGTGAAGCTATTGTATGTAAACCAAGATGCTTACTATAGTTATATGAAATTTTTGGCATACAAAAAATACACAGCAGTGTTCAAACAAAAATAGATCTTAGAAACTTAACAAAAGTGCACAAGAATAGCTCATAAGCCCTATCTCCCCAGGGAATGAAAACATAGAGCAAAATATCTAGAATGGGGCTACAACAACCTCAACAAAATAAAACCCTTCTGCCTATTTCAACTAAATAGTCGAAGGAAACTAGCGATGAAGACATCGTTTTTGACATAGTATAGAAATGAAGAGAACTGACCTGAGAAGGTCGTGAGATCAGGAGTTCCACTCCTTTCCACTTAACTTAAAAATAGGGGAGTCAATACCCTCAAAATATTGGAAGCCAGACCCTCAGACATGCGAGATACATTCCCCACATGAAATTCGTAGAGTTCTATCCATACTAGTCGAATCATATGAAATCAACACAATGCAAGAAGAGTAAGACAAATAGATGACCATACCTGAGGAGATAAAAAACGTATGTGCATCCTATAGAACACATATTAGGGAAAATATAAGAGAAGTAATATAGTGTTATGGTTATCGTAATAAGGTAAATCAATAGATATGAAGTAAATGAGGCTGGGTGTAATTGTGGGAGAATAATTTGGTAACCTTTGTTAGGTATCGCTGAATATGATTAGGGTATCAAGGCCACTGGAAATAGGAGGAATCACCCCTATATTTCAGTAAGACCAACATGGAAAAAAAATAGGTTTACCTCTAGGCATACACAAAAAATCTCTTCCATAGAATGAGGTATACACAAAAAATAGGTTACCTATAGCTGAGGAAGCGGGGTGGAATGCATCCATAAGGTTAACCGTAAGGGATACTGATGAGACATGAAAAACCTTAAATAACAAGTTAATGAGACAAAGCAAAAGGAGGAAAAATGATACTATAAACTAATTAACGTGTGCAAATAAGTACCATTTATTTCACCAAGTACTCAACATGAAGAGATAATTGGATTAACTACCGATGGAGAGTGCATACATTCCTTTGCGTTTTGGATTTAGCGCTAAATATTAGTAGGAAATACAGGTAGCAAGCAACAAGATTTTGTTTTTAGTTTAGGGATTTGATTTAGAGTCAATGATCCTTTTCCATTCATCGTGACCATCAATTAAATATGGAGGGAAGTCACTTTCCATCACGTGAATAAAGGAGACATGGCATAAACGCAAATGGAAACTGTCACATGCCATGACATGGGTATAGTAGGCATGTCACGCACCCATCCTAGCCACGATAAAAAAGGGGCATACAAAGTTAAGGCATACTTAACATATCATTTTTTCCACAAAGCTGCGAGGTGGCATTATTAAATACATGCACCCTATTGACACCAAAAAATTATTTAAATTATAATTAAATCCAAACCAAACTATAGAAAGGCAGAAATAATAATTATGAGTTTACAATTATGAGTGGCCAAATAAATTAACGACCAAGGTAAATATTACCAAGAATCCTCCAAGACCTAATGGTGTTAAAAATTTCCATAATATTTAAGCAAAGGGAGGGAACATAGTCCCTAAGTAGTGAAAATGGGAAATGACTAAGTACCCCTCACCCATCTTAAGATTTATCAACATAAACTGCTACACATATATAAATTTAGCTGTGAGTGGACAAGGACAACTGCTCTATCCATAGTTGGATGATAATCGAAGAAGAAGATAACGAGAAGTAAAAAAATAAAAAAATTGTTTTAGAGTCATGACATAATACATATTGTATTAGAGCCTAGCTTCACAACTAGGGCCTTCAAGAATCACCACATCAAACAAAAATATTAAACAAAATTTTACAACATGACAAGTTGTTGTAAGAAATAACTAACAACTCATTTTTTTTGAACTAGAAGTTAAGTAAGAAAAGGATAAAATTAGAGAAGAATGATAAAGGAGGATCAAGGCATCACTATGACTGAAGATTTATATTTTTAATTGGAAAACAGGGACACCCCGAAAAATACTGAGTTCATGGATGTTATTAGGGATATTCAACGGGAATTGGAATATATAAGAAGTAGTAATGAACACATGAAAGCTTTATCGACCTTTTTTAGCCAATTGATAAATCTAAAACAAAAGGGTTCAGTGGTGGAGCACATTGAGGACTTCAAAAAATTGAATATAAGGATAAATGATATTCCAAAGGATGTCTCCATAGGGAATTCAAAGAATAACATCAAAGATGAGGTTGACCTTTGGGAATGTGATTCATTGGAGAAGGCATTCAGGTTGGAAAGAAAAGTTGAATGTAAAATTATGACGACAAGAAAGCCTAACAGTCACGTCTATAAATACGAAAGTGTTGCTACTCCTAGACTTCCACAACCTACAAGGTTTATACCAAAAAAATTAGAAGAAAAAAGAGAAAAAGTGCTTCGCTATAGTTGTGATAGGAAATACACTAAAGGTCATAAGTGTGTTGAGAAGAAATTATTTTACATAGATTGTGAATAGGGGGAAGAAAAGGAACACGAAACTTCAAAAGAAGAGGATATTCACCAGGAACAAACCCTAGATAAAGAAGAAATGAGTGTGACCATATCGTGTAATGAATTTGAAGGAATTACCACTCTTCAAACTCTCAATATAGAAGGACATATCAAGAAGAAAAATGTAATAGTGTTGATTGATTTAGATAATACCCATAATTTTATCCATAGTAAGGTAGCCAAGGAATTAAATTACTTCCTATACCTAGCACCAGAATGTCAAGTGATGGTGTCAAATGTTGGAAGTATAATTTTCTCTAGAAAATCGAATAATATCAAGCCAACCATGGGGGAATATGTATTGAATATTCCAATTATTTCCATTCCAATGGGAGGTGTTGATGATGTACTAGGAGTACAATGGTTACAATCTTTGGGGATGATATTTTTTAATTTTCAAGAAATTTTGTTGAATTTTTTTTTTAAAGTAAAGGAATTTGAATTACGGGCTATTGAAGGGAGGTAGGGAAAGATAATAAGCTCTACTTTCATGAAAAAGATACTAAATAAAGAGAAACTAGGTGTGATTGCACAACTATGCTCACAAGAAGTTCCAACATCAAAATAATCTATTTCTCTAGATCTCCTAAATGTCTTGGAGAATCATTCCCAGGTGTTTGAAACTTCCAAATGACTCCCCCCTTTTCATGATCAGGATCATGCTATTAATTTGATTCCAGGAAGTGTTCCTCCAGACATGAGGCCTTACAAACATCCTTATGTACAAAAGAGCGAAATTGAATGTATGATTGCAGAAATGATAGAGGATGGTATAATTCAACCTAGTCAAAGTTATTTCTCTGCTCCAGTAGTATTGGTGAACAAGAAGGATGGATCATGGTGCATGTGTCTAGATTATAGGGAGATCAATAAGATCCCTATTAAAGATAAATTTATCAGTCCTTTGATTGATGAATTATTGGATGAATTACATGGAGAAATTTATTTTACCAAGTTTTATCTTCATTTAGGATATGATCAAATTAGAGTGAACACTGAAGATATTTCAAAAACAACATTTCAAACTCATGAGGGTCATTATGAATTTTTTGTCATGCCTTTTGGCCTTACCATTACACCGTCTGATTTTCAAGGGTTGATTAATTCCATTTTAAAAGCCTTCCTTAGAAAATTTGTGTTAGTATTTTTTGATGATATACTAATCTACAACAGGTTTTGGAAGGATCATGTTCAACATGTTGATAGGATGCTCAAACTATTGGAGGAGAAACAATTATATGAAGAAAGCTAAAAATATTTCTTTGGATTACAATAGGTGGAATATCTAGGTCATATTGTATCTGACGAGGGTGTTAATGTAGACCCTAACAAAATTAAAGCCATCAAGTAATGGAAAGTCCCCACAATCATAAAGTAATTGCAAGGATTTCTCGGGTTAACAGGTTATTATCAAAATTTTGTTAAGAATTATGGGAGTATGGCATCACCTCTAACAAAATTATTGAAGAAAGATACATTTTCATGGAATCCTCAAGAAACTAAGGTATTTGAGAATCTTAAAGAGGCAATGTGCCTAGCACCGGTATTAGCTACGTCAGACTTCAAAAAAACCTATATTGTGGAATGTGATGCCTTAGGAAATGGAATTGGTCTTGTTTTAGTGCAATAAGGAAGACCTATTGCTTTTTAAATTCATCCAGTTGAAGGAAAGTATTTACAAAAAGATATTTATGAGAAGGAAATGTTGGAAATACTACATGCACTAAATAAATGGTGACCTTACATAATGGGAATAGAATTCAAGGTAAAATTTATCATGATAGTATTAAGTACTTTTTGGAACAAAGACTATATTCATTAGAGTAGGAAAAATAGATCATAAATAGGTTGGGTTATGACTTTGAAATCATCTACAAAAAAGGGAAGCTAAATGTTGTTGTAGATGCATTGTTAAGAAAGGATGAAGAGGTGAAAGCATTGCATTGTGCCATTTGTATTATCCAACCAGATTGGATAAATGAAGCAAGGGATGAATGGAAGAATAATGAAGAAGTGTGGACACTCATTCAAATGTTGCAGCAAGATCCTAGTACATCTGATACATTTAGTTGGAAAAATGAATTCTTATGGTACAAATATCGCTTATTTATTTGTAATAATTCCAAACTAAAAAAAAGGATTCTTATGGAATTTCACACTTCTCCCTTACGAGGACACTCAATATTTTTAAAAACTTACCACAGGGTGAAGACATAATTTGCTTTGGATGACCTTAAATCTGATATTCAAAATTTTTTGGCGGAATTTTTTGTTTGCTAAAAAAATAAAGTTGAGACGATTAAGACCCCAGGTATTCTACAATCTTTATCCATTCCAACTAAATGTTGGGAAGAGATTTCAATGGATTTTGTCATAGGTTTATCTAAGTCAGAAGGAAGGAGTGTATCATTGTGGTAGTTAATAGAATTACTAATTAGGCACACTTTCTTGCATTATCTCATCCCTTTAAAGCAAGTAAATTTGCTACTGCATTTATGGAAAAAAATCAAAATATACATGGAAATCCAAAGATTATTGTAAGTGGCAGAGATCCCATTTTATAGGAAATTTTTGGACGAAATTATTTTCTTATTTTGGTAATCAACTAACTCATAACTCATCTTATCATCCTTAATCTTACGGGAAAAATGAAATAGCGAATAAATGTTTGGGAGGATATCTACATTGTTTTGTATCTAATAAATAAACACAATGGGTCAAGTGGTTACCTCTAGCTAAATGGTGGTATAACACTTCCTTCCATACTGCAAAAAACATGATCCCATTTATGTCACTTTATGGATATCATCCAATGTCCATCAAACCATATTTAAGATAAAATTATAAGGTTCAAATAGTGGAATACCACGTCAAGCACCAACAAAACGTTCTCCGGCTCATAAAGGAGAACCTAGATTTGGCACGAAATTAAATGAAACGACAGGTTACCTAACCACATTTTTGCCCATTTTTGTAATATTTTAGTAATACTTGGTCTAGTGCAGAGGCTTTGGGGGTGGGTCAATGCCCTAATGTGTTGTAATGGGTCAAAGGGTAGACCAAAAGTCCACAAACCACAGTTTGCAGACCATAGAAGTAGCATAGGCTAAGATGCTATAAATATATGGCTAAGTCAAAGTTTAGAAGTAAGTTTTAGATCAGAGAAAAGATGGAATACAAACTTCGAATCTTTGTGTCGATAGTATGGGTAACGGTTCCTGTTGGCTGAGTACGCGAAGACTGTAAGTCCTTTTTTAGAAATAGAGGAATAACCTGTTTCGAGTATTTTTTTATAAGTCCTGTTGTGTGAAGACCCCACTGGCTATGTGCGCAGGCTAGTCACCGAGTCTATAAGTTAGATATAGATATAATTGAATGAAAAGACTATTTTCTGATATCTGAGTATTTATGTGTTATGATTATGGGTCACGATATATTTTATTTATGAGATAATGTGCGTTGTCTGAACATTGATCATTTGCTATGCGCATGTGGATGTGATGCTATAAGAGGGAATGAATGCATAGGCATGGCTATAATTTGTTGTAACTAATTTTTGAATTTTTGAGTCTCATTTATGAGCTCGCTTCAATTATTCTGGCCAATACATTGCTATGGATTCCAGGGTAAGGGCTTCACCAGCGCAGGTCGGTTGGATCTAAAGGGACCCACTTTTATTAACCTTCCCTCTCTCAGGGTGCAGAAACCTAGTTCTAACACTATCCCATAATATTTCGGGTGATAAATTGACTTGCACAAGTAGGCCATTGCTGAAATGGCCAGTAGTATCGGGCTTCGTTGGAAAAACTTCAAACCGAACCAGGGTCAAGACCCCTAAAGCCAAAAAATGGTTTTTTTACCGGGACTAGGATAATTTTGAAAGAATTATTGGGTAATGCCATAGGGTCATTGGCAGCCATTAAAAGCTAATTTACAAGATTGGTTGGAAAAGAAGATTCAGGAATTTGTGCTAAAAGAGAATAGGAGTGAAAACATGTTTGCATAAGAGTGTAAAGAAATGTATATTTTTAGTGAAGTACATGAAATCTTTCTTGAATCCTTCACACATGTGTTTCAGGAGTGGATGGCACAATCGGTGAAATTACAGACTTGTTGGAAAGATGGTCAGTTCACACAGTGGAACCTTGAATTGATCCAACAATTGGAAAAGCTCGAGAATAACATTACCATAATTCTAGATCACTGGGTTGACAGTATCTTGGGAGGATTCATGAAAAAAAAAATTGTTGATCAATTTGTGTCCTATTTGGAAGTGGGGCGCATATTCTTTAGAGGATTTAGAGGTAAGTTCCTAAAAACTCTCCCATTTTTAATTAAAATTCTATTGAGTGAGAAGGGTGTCCTATGTGGCCACACCAAGTAAATGACCCCCGACCAGAGTAGGAGCATGACACAAAGTGGTAAATACTACTGGGTTTATCAACAAGGAGATAGATTGGTATACAATCCCTTAAGAAGATCACCTGATATTAACCAAGAAGGGCTTGCGCATATTGGAACCAGACCCCTGGCCATACTTGCATCAAACCCACATAAGGGTAAGAATTCTCCTACGCTTGCTCCACCACCACCGGAGGATGACGTGGCCACACACATGAAGGTTCCTACCTTTAAGGGTGTACGGGATGAGGACATGGATCAATTCTTGTTCGTAGCAGAATATTTATGGACTACAAATAATATTAACAGTGATGTTATCAAGCGAGCGCAAATATCGATAGAATTCGAGGGAAGGGCCCTAGATTAGTTTATGGGATACATTAGTCAACATGCGAATGCATTAATACAAGACATTAAGAACACACTAAAGAAACAATTCTGGAAGCCTAAGTAATACTCTCAATGCGTAGTTGAATTAAAGGATATTAAGAACGGACCTACAAAGTCCTTCTGGGAAGCTAACCAATGATTAGAAAAGGTTATCAATGATGGGGGATTTGTCTACGAGGATAAGTAGCAGAAGGAATGGTTTATCACTATGATACTACCAAACCAGCATGGACCCATGGGACAACATAAGATTGGCTCCCAGGACAAAGCGCTAGAGATGTCCATGAAATTAGAAGCTTCTCCAAGAGATGATGGATAGTTCAGAAATCTATAGATCCAGATCCAACTAGAAGCAACACACTTAAAAATTCAAAACTTGTGAAAGGATCGTGGTAAGGAAGCTAGCCTGTATATTTGGTGTGTACATTGTAGGATTTTAGATCATACTAAGGATTAATGCCCCTTGTTATCCGATTATATGTAGTCTGGACAGATGAGCCCTCTATGACCTAGGGAAATTTCTGGCCCTAGTAGTCCTATGCTATGGTGTGCTAACTTTTGGGTAGCAAGAAGGCATGATACAGATCATCGTCCACGATTGGGTGCTTATGATCCTGAATTAAAACAAAAATGGTGCAGGTTCTGCTCCTCTGTGGGCCATGAAAATAAAAACTTCCAAACACTTGACCTCATGGTAGATAGGGGCAACTTATACAAGATGCAGGTGGACCCCTCATCACCACTATCTCCTTCTAGATGTGGAGGATCTCCCACAAGAGTAAGGGAAGGAGGAAGAGGGGGGAGTGCAGATCGAGGACGAGGAAAATTGATCTTTTACAACTATGGAGACGTAGGACATTGTGCATGAGATTGCTCGAACACTATGCGCCAGTCCTGCAGATATTGTAGGCAGTTCAATCACGTCACCGAAGATTTCCCGGTACTAATAGAAAAAATGCAAGAGAAATAGAAGACACCTATGCATAATGTGCAAATGGTTAAGTTGGAACAACTAGTTGATGGATCATGTATAAATGTGATTACATATAGTGGCATGGCCATCGAAGGAGATGAAGAAAAGGCTGCAATTGAATGATTAATATGGAAATCTAGGGAAAAAATGGAAATATTAGATCTAAAAAAGGATAAATCAACCTTCTTATAAGTTCAGAGGGAGATGACCAAAGACAAATTACCTACTATGATAGATCCAAAAGCAGACGAAGCAGTTAAACCATTCCTCCAAGAATGTATGAAGCTATTGTGCAACCAAAAGGCCATAGAGAATCTACAATACTTAATAGATAGCTACACAAAAAATATTTCTTTCCAGCCACAGGTTAAAACTATGATTAAGCTATACAAAAAAAAAAGGATGAGACGGGAAATGCACATGATTGCGCAGATTAGAGGCTACGAAATGGATCAAGTCATCCTTGATTAAGGATCGGATGCAAATGTCCTACCCAAGAAGACATGGAAAATAATGGGGGAAATTAAGCTAGAATGGTCAACTATTCAGCTACTAATGGATAATCAACATAAGATTATCCCACTAGGATGACTGACGAAGGTGGTGGTAGATATTTTGGGTGTTAAATTTTACATTGATTTTGAGGTAATTGAGATAGTGGATGACACGGACCCTTATGCTGCACTCTTAGGCTCGGATTGGGATATAGACATGGGAGGTATCATTAATTTTAAAATAAGGAGCATGATCTTTGAAGGAGTAGGCACAAGGGTGATAGTTTCGTTGGATCTGTTAGTCATCAGTGATTTTTACTATCTGTAGATGACTAAATATTGGTTCTAGATTTCTAAAAAACAAAATTCCCTGAATTTTGTGAGTTTTAGAAATCTCACTGCCTTCATTATCCTTATAGAAAAATTTTCACTATTTTACCATTTTTCCATTCCATGGTCACCATGTCACTCCTAAAAAACTCCTTATAGGCTTATACAACTCATCTCCATCCTTTTATTCCCCTACCTATGACCTCATTACTCTATTTTTTCCCTTGCCCATAAATCTACTTGACATATAGGGTTACCTATAAGCATATTCCTTCCCATGTTCACCAGGTTCCTCAAGAATTGATGGTCTCAAAACTGTCTTTGTATGATCTTTAGATAAATAAACTACATTGGATTTTGGATCTTCAAAACAACACTTTCTCAATACTCTGTTTTTACACTTGAAGACTCCAAGCCAATTTTTAGTCAAAGACTAAGTCAAAGAACCCCAACTAGGGCAATTAGGGTTTCATATGTTCCAAGGTCATCATTTCCAAAGAATACTACCATTCAGTTTCAAAGTCTACACATGAGGTAATGGACTATATTGACACTTTTCCAGAAGTGTTGAAATTTCCATCAGCGGAAGGTTGTGATAAGGTAGGAAGTCTAATCCCAGATAAAGACATATTGCAACGAGGAGGACAAGAAACAATTGGCCTTAATAAAAACTAGGGTTTTTGAGCTTGATAGTCCAGTAGAGTGCCAAGCAGGGATCGAATGCAGAAATAACCATGGAGGAGGTACACCGAAGACCAAACATGAAGAAAATTCTATCATAGATGTCTGATGAGATATGGTAGAAAGGTGAGGTAAACTGGACATAAGTAAATGAACTTGAAAGGGCTATAGAGAACTTAGAAGACAACATTGATAATTATCTTAAAGCAGTCTAGACACCTTGGGTTTTGGGAAGGTGGTCATAGAAGGTAGAGGGTATGAGTTCAAATCCATGCTGCAAAATCAAAAATCCTTGAAGATGCTACTATGTACAGTCCTACCAAAGTTTCCAAGGTGAATGTGTCATGCTTCAAAAGAAAAATAAAGGTGAAAGTTAGTGTTCTCAGGCACATGCAATCAAGGTGAGAACAAAAGGAGTTTTGAAGATGTTGCCTTGTGTTTGAGTCACAAAGGTGTCACAATAATTTTTTCATGCTTCCAAGAAAAAAGGGAAAAGTCAAACTCATCATTTCAGTAACCTGCATGCAAGGTTAGTTAGAAAAGGTGAAAGGTTCAGTTGAATTTCACAATGAAAACCACAAAGGATTTTGAAGCTTCTATTATGTGTAAACATCACATAATCATCAAAATGCACTTTTCAAATCTCAAGGGAGTGAAAGCAAAGGCAAGACAATGTTTTCAGTCACCTGCAAGGAAAAAGTAAAAAATATCAGTGAAAAGGGAAAAGAAGGTTTAACATAGTAGGAAGTGGGTTTCAAAGACTAAATTAAACTTTTATCTACCCATCAAGCCCATATAACACTTCAAGACATTCATTTTTTTCCTTGAAGAGAACTAGAAATTTCAAAGGGAGAAGAAACTATGAGTTTTTCGGGTAAAAATTTTGCGAAGTGTTGAGACGCTATGTGTTTAGATTGGCATTACGCGCCTGGACCCGGGCACTGTGCCCCTAGATTTTTTCATCATGGATTTTCTTAATGAATTGCGTGCCTAGAAAAGCACTATGCGTTTGCCCAAATTTTCCCAACAGGCCTGTTAAAGGACCTTCTCATTCGCGCCTGGAACAAGGTGCTCCACCCTTTCCCGAACCGACTCACCATTTTCCTGGGCACTGAACGCTTGCTCAGGAGGGCCTTCCAAGCCTTGCAGCCACCCAAACCCCCTCAAAAATTTTTCAAGTTGCCAGAGGTCCCTCAAGCATATTTAAGGGGTAGGTATAGCTCATCAAGCCCTTGTCAAGCATTTGTGGTGATTTGTAATTAAGGTAAATTGAAGACCTAAGGAGGAAACCCTAATTTTGATTCTTAAACATCAGTGTTTAAAACATTTCTCCATCTGCATGATAAGAAGACTAGTGATAGCTAGAAGGGTACAATGTTGAAAGTTATTCATTTACCTAAGGTTGTGCCTACATTAACTCCATTTCACTCATAAGATCTATCCCTTACACTGCAAATAGATTGACCTTACATTGCCTTCTTTCATCTCAAATTGTTATCAACAAAAGGTGTTTCAAAACAAAGTTTAAACAATTAGCAAAGTGTTGTCATTAAATTTTTCCACTCATTCACATACCCTAACCTCATAGTGACCCTACTACATCAACCTCTTCAAATCCTTCACTATCCTCTCATGGTATAAGTGCATCTAACAATGAAGATGATGGCCATGAAAAATGAAGCATTAAGGAACAAAACAATTAGGCCAATACAAATGAGGCTAATGCCAATGAGAAAGGAAACAATAAGAAATCAAGTAGTGAAGAAGATGCAAATGAACCTGAAAACAATAGAGCACATATCAGTGATAATGATGGCATTGGGCAAAAAAGCATTAAAGAACATGGCAGTAGGTCAAAGGGACACGAGAAAGGTGATGAGGGCAATGCAGATAGCAGTAAGGCAAACAATAAATGTAAATCAATTTTGAAGGTGAAAACTCAAAAGGATTAAGGACAAATCAAAGGGAAGTGATGCTAATGTAAATGAAGAAGAAATCAGTGATGATGTGGGTAGTGATGATGGCAAACATAAGAGCAGTAAGAGCGGTGTTAGAAAGAGTGAAGATGGTAGTAGGTCAAAGAACCGTAAAGAAAGAAGTAAGCATGATAAAGAGGCCTATGAAGAATATGTTGGAAACAATTTGGTGAAAGGGAAAGAAAAATTTGGTAACCTGGTTTTATGGCCTAAATCTACCTCAAGCTGAGGAAGGCAGAGTCTAGGGTAACATCAAACCACACTTAATCTGGTAGCTAGCCCTACCAGATCGTGAGAGGGCTCTCTCCTGGTCAATCTCAACAAAAAATGATCAGTGAGGCTTGAGATGGCTTGAATAAAGGCTGATTTTAGGCTAGGTATATATGTAAGAGAGTTTGATTCAATTTTGAAGTTTTTTTTTGGATGAAAGGGAAATGTAGATTTTGGGTATCGGAAATGAGCAGTTTTGCAGGGATCTGAAAGGGGCAAGGTAGGAAACTGTTTTTATGTTTCAATTTTGAATGAAATGAATAGCTCATATCAGTGAGGAGTTAAAGAGGGCAAGAAAATTTTAAGAATCCTCTTCAGACAGTTGAAAACATAGAAAACTAAACAAAACTCAAGGTAGAGCACTACAAATCTAATGGATTCCACCTTTATCCTTGTTTGTTTAACTTAAGAAGAAACAAGAGGGAAGATGATACACATAAAGCACCAATAAACTTACATTAACAAAGAGAAACACATCATCAAAACAAAGAGCCACATGAATCCCAAGGAGTGCTGCAAACCCTAGTCTATTCCTTTGCCAAACTGCAGAGATGAAATGTACAATGAAGCCCAAAGCAATCCCAAGTGTCCAACCAGGCAAATGACTGAAAAACTACAAGATATAGAAAAGCATAACTCATCCCCATGCCTCTAGGGGTTGAGCTCACTAGTTTAGGATCTGTTTCAATAAGATCTAAACTAAGAACTAGAAAATAGGCAGTGGAACATCTTACCTCTATAAGATAGGAAACTGATTCATTCAGTTGCAATTCACCTTTTGATGAATGAATCTACTTTTATGCGTAAAAATTTGCCAAAATTACATCAAGAGCCATGAAATTACATCAAATTACATCAAGATTTTTACATGTTGAAGTAATAAATTCCAACAAGCCAAAACTGGGCGAAAAACAGAGTTACTGAGAGAAAAATGAGCCAAAATCCCCAATGCGCCGCACCTGAATTCTCTATGCATTGTGCCAGTTTGGTGCCGATTTTGAAGGCCTTCCCGGCGTCCAAATTGAGCACATGATAGCTCGTTGGAAATCTCTACCTGTCTACTTTCCAACATAAATAAAATTTTTGAATTTGGTTGCGATTTTCCCCTTCAAAATGATTTTTCCCAACACTGCTTCCCGTGTCTCCAAAAAGGGGCAGAAAGGTCATTTTTAGGGTGTTTTTGACCTTTCTGGAAACCCAAAACTTGTCAAAATATTTGGGAAATGGGTAGGAAGGCCTAAATTTTCGTGAAAAAACCAAAAATACAAAGTTTTACCCAAGAGAAGCTCCCAATCATAAGCGCGCGCCAAGTGGCGCGACGCGTCGGGCTGAAAAATCTGTGTTTAGGTCTAAAAAAACCGAAATTTGCAAAATGTGTCCCAAATTTCTTGATATTTGGGGTGAGTGTCCTCCATCATGCACTATGCTGGGCCAAGCAAGCCTCGACCAAAATCTAAATTCTATCTTGCCTTTTCTGACGCCTTAATCCATAACCACAATTTTGATAAGTGCAAAGTGGTAGATATTGTTGTAGTACTGCTCAGGAGTTTTCCTTTGCACGAGAGTGGTCATCTTCTCAATATTTTGGAACATGAAATAAAGGAGGTTCATCATCCTCACCCGGGTTAAATGCATCAGTAACCTGATATGATAAGCATAGAGACGTGAAAGTCGGCCTTCACAACTGAAATATTTGATAATAAGTTTCATCAAAGGAGCATATGAATCCTTTAGGAACCGGACGGGAAACACTCTTCTGAGCTGTCTCACAAAACTAGGCTTGATATATTTCTCATAGTGTACCCTATCAACCTGCTGCCTCTTGTTCCATTGTTCTCCAACATTTGGTATTCCGGTTGCTTGAGAGATAGTTTCAGGTGTTAAAGGGAATGTTACACCTGCAAGGGTGATTTGACCATCATGTAAATGCAACACAAAAAAATGGGCTAGCTCTTGATGGTGATGGACCCTAGCAACCATTTCACAAAATTGATAACAGGACTATTGTTGAAAACATGCCATAGTAAGAGGACAAGCCTGCAATTCAGCCAATGAAGTGGGCTCCTCCCTCACATGTTTGCCACTCTTATGAGGTCTTTTAGGTGCATGCAATTCAGTTGTGGAATCACTGTCTCGGTCATAAGATGTATTGGTCTCCATGATTTCCAAAGTCTATCTTGTGTTGGATGAAAATGAGAAGTTTGTTGTCTTCGATTTTGTTGCCAAATATGTGATCATATGGGAGGGACTATGGAGGGATAAGGTGGTAGAAATGATGGAATATTACCAAGTGAAATCTGTCAATTGAAGAGTTTTGGGGCAGTCACTTGATTTCTAGGGATAGCCTTGGGGTTTGGGAAAATTCATAATTGGGATGTGGAATAGTGGGAATGGGATAGGAAATGAGTGCTTTAGGGATATAAGGGAATAGGAAAACGGGTTGTTGTAACAAGATAAACAGTGATGAGGGAAAAATAAGGTTGGGAATGGAAGTGATAGGCACAAAAATAATTTCATAAACCCTAAAGGAGCATTCTTCAAACAAGATAATATGGTTTTATTTTTTATTATTATTTAAATTCTCATAAACAACACAAAACACTGGATCATGGGAAATGGAGAGTTTGCATGACTTACTTGAACAAAGAGGGACCGAGTCGATTTGAAGATTTGGAAGAAATGGCAATGAATTTGCTTGTAGCCATATGCGTCACCCAACAAGCCCATTGCATCACGTAGGAGCAAGTTTACACAATGGGAGCCGACCCAATGCGTCGCGCTCACCCAATGCGTCGCGACACCCACACAATGCGTCACGCAGAGAAATTTCAACACAGTCTGCCTTCAAATGCTTCCTTCGCTCCTCACAATTTCTCCTTTGCTCACTCCTGTTCTCTTAGCATACAAATGAGTTTTGGAAAGATTAAAATGTTTTATATGCCAAGGATTTTAATTTTCCATTTGAAAAACCCACTTTGTAATGTTTCAGACTTTGACATTTAAAAAAAAAAAAACTCTTTCTTGCTTCATTTTGGCCTTTTGGACTGAAAGATGAGCTTTATGTTTGTTCTGCAGGGAATGGATGGCTGGAGCTTTTGAAAAAGATGACCAGGGTTGCCAGCGATAGTATTATTACAACTGAGAAAACTTAAAATTATGTTACATTTACACATAAAGATGAAAAACGCTATTTTTCTTCAAAACAGAGTTTTGAAGAAAAATACATTATTGAGTATATGATGATGAGATTTTTAGCACTGAAACCTTATTTCAAAATCCTCATGTGCCTACTGACCATTATTTGGGATTCTGAAGAGCTTATGAATGAAACCGTAGACCTAATGACACCAAAACACTAAAAATGACTCTTTGCAAACTATGAGACCAAAAGTGATTGCAAATGATTTTAATGAACAGAAATAGGCCAGCAGGTAAAGGACATGAGGGACATGAGCGAAAAGCCACTACCGTCAAATAATCCATGCTCCTAATGGAATGCAACTGACTGAGTGAGACACTTAATATGTAATGCAACAAGAGAAATTTGATCACTGACGGCTCTGGGAAAGTACGCAGTGCCTTTGTCCATTGGGCTATGGAGTCAATAACTTTGACAAAACAAAACAAGACTCTTGACTCATTTTCATGACTGAAAACCGACTCAAAACTGACTCAATTTGAAACCAAAATGACTTAAATACCTGACTCAACAAACCAAACCAAAACTGAAATCAACCTTCAGATTTATAGCCTTCATTTTGGGCCCCGAACTGAAAGAATGATGACAGTACATAGTTGCAATGAAACTTTAACAAACCGGTATGTACAGTGACATGTATGAAAGCAAAAAACATTTTAAAAATAGTACCATTTGAGTAGCCAACCATTGACTGGCCATCCTGGACAATCTTCTCCATTAATTTCTTTCAAAGGGAAAGCATTTTTTCCTCGATATGCAGCGATTTTGAAAGGTCCTTTCCAAAGATTTTCAAACTTTCCATGCTTACCTTTATATTCATTTCTTGCATCCCATTTAAATACCAATTCATCTAATTGAAACTTGTCTACCTTTTCCTTTTGATGATATATCTTCTTGATTCTCTCTTGCAGCTTGAAAGTGTTTTGAAAAACCTCGTCTCTAGTATGTTGTAAATGGATCATTTGATTTATTCTTTGTTGCATATGATCATCTTCGCTGCCAGCTTCCTGCAGAATTTTAACCACTGGAACTGCGAGAGAGCTCAGGAATACTATATCAACACCATAAACGAGCTCAAAAGGAGACATGCCTATAGATTTCTTTTGACTCACTCTGTCTACCCAAAGTGCATTAACCAATTTCTTATGCCAACTTTTCTTGTTTATTTCCTGCAGCTTTTTGATGATATTGACCAAAGATTTATTTGAGGATTCAGCCAATCCATTGCCTTATGGATGATATGCGGTTGAGTGCCCCAAAGTAATTTGATACTTATCACAAAAGTCAATCATTCTTTTAGATTTAAAGGCTGCTGCATTATCAGTGATCAGCTTATTTGGACAGCCAAAACGAGACAAAATGTTGTTTTCAAGAAATGAAATGATTACCAAATCTGTGGCCTGCCTGGTGGGAACCACCTCAATCCATTTAGTAAAATAGTCCATCGATGTAAGGATCCACTTATGCTGCGCTGAAGAAGTAGGATGGATTTCGCCAATGAAATCCAAACCCCACTGCTGAAAATGGGCACTTACTTCAATGGGCTTGAGTGGCAAAGGCTGCAATTTTTTCTTCCCTTCAAAAATCTGACATTCATGACAGCTTTTCATAGTTTTGTACACATCAGCAAAGAGATTCGGCCAATAATATCTTGCTCTCAAAATTTTGTTGGTTGTTGTTTTCCAGAAAATATGACCTCCACAATCTCCTTAATGAAAGTCCTCCATAACCTACATTGCTTCTTCCTCAACCAAACAATTTAGCAAAACACCACCGGGATCTTTCCAATAAAGTGCATTATTCATGATACAAAACTTGGCAACCTTTAATTCCAGTGTCCTACTTCTTTTTTTAGCTATTCCTGGCAGTGGTGACATATTTTGGAGCACATAAACAATGTCTGAGTATCAAGGAGAAAGAACAAAGATTTCTGATACCTAAATTAGCGAACTTTCTTCATTTTCCTCAGACATAGCAGCAATGAGAATAATGTCCAAGGCATGCAAATTTGATTCAACCATTAGCTTAGCCAGCCCCTATCCTTTGATAAGCTTTGTAGGCTTTATCTCCATGTCATATTCCAACAAGGCTGCAATCCATTTGCCTCGTGTCCCTTCTAGATCTGTTTGCACTAAAACATATTTAACAGTAGCATTAGGAACATAAGAAAGAATGTGAGAATGCAGAATATATACTTGGAAATATTTCAACGCTTTCACTAAGGAAAGAGATTTTTTTTCAATAATATTATACTTTAAGGCTACATCTATTATGGTTCGGCTGAAAAAAGAAATTGGTTTTTCATGTTGATCTCTTTTCTGCATCAAGACTGCTGCCATAGTATGATCCGAGGAAAATGAAAACAAAATAAAATCCTGAGTATGGTCCGGGCTGATCAAAACCAGAGCTGAAGAAAGAGCCAATTTCACTAAATTGAAAGACTTACTACCTCCTTAGTCCACTTCACTACACTATCTTTCTTAAGCATGTTTGTGATTTCCCTTAAATGTTCTACAAGATTGGGCACAAAGCGACGTAAGAAACTCATCTTACCATTGAATGATTGGATCTCCTTTTTGTTCCGGGGAAGATCAATTTTCTAAATAGCTTCTACTTGAGCTAGATCAATGCGGACACCATCCTTTGATATAATATGACCAAGAATCTTGCCCTCATCCATGGCAAACAAACTCTTCTTTGGATTGAGAGACACACCATATTTTCTACACCGCTGAAATACAATATTCAAATGATAAAGGTGCTCTTCATCTGAATTAGAAAAAATTGTCAAATCATCAAGATACACAACTAGAAAAACATCCTTTTCATTTGCAAATTCCATATCCATTGCTCACTGAAAGGTCGGACCAACATTCTTCAAACCGAAAGGAATTTTAGCATAATGGAAAGTTCCCCATGGGGTGGTGAACGTTGTTTTATCTCTATCATCCTCATGGACCAGAATTTGGTTATAACTGGAATAACCATTGAGAAGCGACATGCAGGATGCTCCAACTACTCGCTGAAGTATGTGATCCATTTTGGGCAAGGGATAGTTGTCTTTCAAGGAAACTTTATTCAGATTTTGAAAATCAATGCATAAGAGAATCTCACCTGTTTTATTGCGCACAGACACCAAATTAGAAATCCAATATAAAAATCTTATGGGGATGATGATACCATATTTATACAACCGATTCACTTCCTTCTCTATTGAGGGCAGCAGCTTTGGATTTATTCTTCTCAATTTTTACCGAAAGGGCTTTTGATTTGGCTTGATCGGAATGGTGTGCTGAATTATGTTTGTGTCGTATGTCTTCAAATCTGAATAATCCCAAGAAAATACATCAACAAAGGAAGATAATAAACTAATATAATTTTCTTTTACCTATGGGGGCAATGCTTTGGACAATTTCACCATTTTAGGATTTTCTGCTGATCCAATGTTCACATCCTCAACTCCTTTCTCAGTTGGTCGCAAGTTGGGTTTTGAGCTACATCATCTTGGTTGAAAAGCTCTTCTAAAGGTATGAGACCTTTAGGAATGACATTATCCTTTAGCTTCAAAATTTCCATCTGATTGACTTGCACATCAGCCTCACCATCATCATGCTCCACATCAATAGAAGTGTCTTTGAACTTACCTTCATTTTGCAGAAACTCATCAATTTCTTCATCATCTTGAGACACTTGCCAATACCTTTGATTGTTAGGAATAGTCAGATGATGCTTCACATGAATTTCAAATTTGTTGCTTGAGTTCATCGAAATTTTCAAATTACTTGCTGCTTTTGCAAGTGCATCTGCAATGCCATTCTGAATACGAGGGACACATGTCAAAGTATAATCTGAAAACAATATCAAGATATCTAGTACCACATTGCAGTAGGCCCTCATTCGAGGATGCTTAGCTTGATATTCACCTTTCACTTTATTTATAACAAAATCAGAGTCGCCATACACTGCAATCCTCTTAGCATTTAACTTTCTAATAATTTTCAGACCAACAATTAAAGCTTCATATTCAACCTCATTATTTGAACAATCAAAAGCCAATTTATAAGAAAATACCCTTACATTACTTGGCACTTTGTTTGGGAAAGAAAAAGGACTGCGTACCCAAATGTCAATTCCAGCCCCATCATTTCCTACCGCACCATCAAATCCATGGTCCACAAACCGTCTTCGTCTTCCTCCAAATGCTGAAATTCTATTTTCTCTGTTACTTCTGCTTGTTGTCCATCAACATTTTGCTGTTGTCGGGAGGCTGATTGCTCATCAATATTATCTAGTCTGTCTTTCTTTCTTTAAGACCTCTCTGAAATTTTCAGTGATTTCCATAATTTCTTCTACTTCAACTAATTGACTATTTACATCATTAAAGCTATCTGAATACAAAACAAATGATTCTAAATCAGTATGTACATAGTTGATTAGATGATTTACCGGTTTCTCCTTGCTAGTGATCATATACTTCATCTTTTGCTCCTGGTATAATTTCCTCATTTGACCAAACACGGGAATAGTAGCATAGGATAAATCAAGCTGCAATGTCCCTTTAAGTTTTGCTCCCCAAGATCTGGAAAGAAGCATGCCAAATATCAGAGGAATATCCGCCACAACCACATCCATCAAAACATTTTTAGTCAGAATCTGATCCAAACTAACCACCAAATATTTGATAAGCCCAATGCATATTACTCTACTAGAATCGAAAGAATAAAGGTCATGATACTTTCTAGTGATATCCAATCCCAATTTCTCCATGATTTCCCTAGGCATGAGATTATGAGAGGCACTAGAATCAAACATAGCATTGTGTAATACATAGTCGTGCAATCTAAGGCTGATGTAAAAAGGAGGTACATCACTATCTAGAGACTCACCATCCAATGTTGGACCAAAAATCAGCTCAGGTTGATCATCTTCCACATTTACCATATCAGACAATGGATCTAAACTCAAAATCTTAGACACCTGACCCTTATAGCTGTTATTCTTCATCAATTCAGTCAAAGAAATGGACACTTTTAACTTAGCAATTTCATTTTCTAAGTTAAAAACTGAATTTTTCTCTACCTCTTTAGCTGGAACATCCTTCTTTTCAGTTTTCTCCTTTGATACAATTGGCTGATTGGATCTTTCATTTGCTGGTGGTGATTTGCTAGTAGTGGGATCAGCTCTCTCTTTCCCATTCTTCTGTACAATGGGTGAATCATTCTTAGGTGTTGTAGCTTCCTTTCTCTTTTGAATTGGATTAATGGGCACATCTCTACTTCTGAGTGAATATTTTCGCTATTTGGCGGTCAAGGCATTCATGTACCCCCTCTGATATTCAACAGACTCTTCTTCAAGAGCTGTCTCATTTTCCAAGATGAAATTCTCGTCCTTTTGTACAGCTGAGTTTTCGGAAAACTCCTCATCTTTAGTGATAAAAATTGGCATATCATCAGGTGTAAAGAAATGATTCTCTTCTACAACTACATCCTCCTCATTATCTGGTTCTGGACCATCAACAAAATTCTGCTGCAAGGGTGTCTTCACTTGCTGTTGTACTGCTGGTTCTTGTGCTCGCTGCTCTCTTTGCTTGATTCTAAACTGCGGTTGCTGCTGGCCACGGAAGTTAGGATTTCTGATCTACGTTTCAGACTTATCAATTGTTAATATTTCAAACATCTTTTCCATCTTACAGAGAACTTGATCTGAAGTGGAAACCTCTTCCTTTATTGCTAATTTCTTTTCAGCTTTCATTCTAGCTCTCCTAGCATTCAAATTAGCCTCAAGGCTGACTGCAATTTTCTGCATATCTTCTAAAGTGCCCGGATCTCTTTCTCCTAATTGATAGGCCATGTTAGGATCGAAACCATCCAGAAATTTAATCAAATATAACCCCCTAGGTTGCTTTATATCAGAAGGAATTGCATTGTAAACAGAATTGAATCTAATACAATAATCTTGGACTGACTCACCAACATTCCGCTTAATTTTTTCATATTCAGAAAGGATTGAAAGAGGGTATTTCCTCACTTCCCATCGATCCAAGAATTGTCTCTAAATATTAGGCAATGTAGTAATACTTCTAGCCGGCAAAGATCTGAACGAATTTCTTACTTCACCTCCAAAGGTTTGTAGAAACAGTCTCATCGTCACATTTTTTGCATCAATCTCATGAAGGTCAAAGAAATTTGCCTTCCTATCCACATGTTGCTGAGCAGTAACACTTTGAGGAGTTCCATCAAACAATTGAATTTTGGTTTGATAATCAGCGGACATATCATCAAGTTTTGAGGCAATGTGAGGAGTGCAAATCGGGCAGCCATTTCTCTAGGTGGATTTACAACCGAGTTTGGGGATATAGGAGGAGTCGGAGCAGCTGATATATGAGGTGTATGTCATGTGGATGGAGGTGATACTACTACAGATTGTTTATCAGGGATAGAAGGTTGCACGGGAATGGTGGGAATGAAAGGAGGCTCGGTAGGAATTAGTGAACTAGATGTAATTGCAGATGACCCTAAAGTTGCAGATGCAGACTCTATGAATTCGGGAATGTTTGTTGCCACAATGGAATTCTGAATATTCAAGATGTAACTGTCAATGGATCTATTAGCTTTTTAAATTTCAAGATCTTTAACAAACTCTGGATTTAGTATAGTAGAATCAATAACATTTTCAGATTTAGTCTCAAACAATGACAACTCAAATTGTTCATCAAACTCAAGATCTTCAAGATACTAAAAAACAACGGGACATGAATGAGATTTGAACACAAGAATCATAGGACTTTCTCAACGAAATATTCTCGAAATAATATTTGGATTTTCATACACAGGAGGTGGATCAGGATCCAGATTTTCTTTGGTGTGTCGTTTGGAAGCCAGTGTGTTGAATTATTCTCAAAAATCAAATGGAAAAAACCAACTTATTCAACCTATCAAATTCTAGACTCATCACCCAAAGTCCAGAATTTTCTGATGTACTGGGGCAATTTACAAGTTAGATGTTACATTTATAAAACTAGACTGGAGATTGACTGAAGCAGCGTTTATCTACTTTCGCTAATGCAAAGCAAGAGCATTTCAAAGGCTACCTGGCATAAATTCAGGCTCTGTCTGTAGCTTATAAAAAAAATAACACTAACAGAAAACCATTTGTGTGTTCTTCCCCAGTATGGTCACGACTATGTTATGGCCTAAATTTACCTCAGGCTGAGGAAGGCAAAGTCTAGGGTAACATCAAACCACGCTTAATCTGGTAGCTAGCCCTACCAGATCGGGAGAGGGCTCTCTCCTGGTCAATCTTAGCAAAAAATGATCAGTGAGGCTTGAGATGACTTGAATAAATGATGATTTTATGCTAGGTATATATGTAAGAGAGTTTGATTCAATTTTGAAGGTGTTTTTTTGGATCAAAGGGAAAGGCAGATTTTGGGTATGGGAAATGAGCAGTTTTGCAGGGATTTGAATGGGAAAAGGTAGGAAACTATTTTGATGTTTCAATTTTGAATGAAATGAATAGCTCAAATTGGTGAGGAGTTGAAGAGGGCAAGATAATTTCAAGAATCCTCTTCATACAGTTGAAAACATAGAAAATTAAACAAAACTCATGGTAGAGCACTGCAAATCTAATGAATTCCACCTTTATCCTTGTTTGTTTAACTTAAGAAGAAATAAGCGGGAAGATGATACACATAAAGCACCAGTAAACTTACATTAACAAAGAGAATCACATCATCAAAACAAAGAGCCACATGAATCCCAAGGAGTGCTGCAAACCCTAGTCTATTCCTTTGCCAAACTGCAGAGATGAAATGTACAATGAAGCCCAAAGCAATCCCAAGTGTCCAACTAGGCAAATGACTAAAAAAATACAAGATATAGACAAGTATAACTCATCCCCATGCCTCTAGGGGTTGAGCTCACTATTTTAGGAGCTATTTCAACAAGATCTAAACTAAGAACTGGAAAATAGGTAGTGGAACAGCTTGCCTCTATAAGATAGGAAACTGATTCATTCAGTTGCAATTCACCTTTTGATGAATGAATCTACTTTTATGAGTAAAAATTTGCCAAAATTACATCAAGAGCCATGAAATTACATCAAATTACATCAATATTTTTACATGTGGAAGTAAGAAAGCCAAACTGGCCAAAACTGGGCGAAAAATAGAGTTAGTGAGTGAAAAATGAGCCAAAATCCCCAATGCGCCGCGCTTGAATTCTCTATACGTCGCGCCAGTTTGGAGATGATTGTCAAGGCCTTCCCAATATCCAAATTGATCGCAGGATAGCTCTTTGGAAATATCTACCCATCTACTTTCCAACACAAGTGGAATTTCCAAATTTGGTTGCCATTTTCCCCTCCAAAAATGAGATTTCCCAACACTGCTTCCTGTGTGTACAAAAAGGAGCAGAAAGGTCATTTTTAGGGTGTTTTTGACCTTTCTGGAAACCCAAAACTTGTCAAAATCTCTGGGAAATGGGTAGGTAGGCATAAATTTTCATCAAAAACCAAATAATAAAATTTTTTACCCAAGAGAAGCTCCCAATCATAAGCACGCGCCAAGTGGCGCGATGCGTTAGGCTGAAAAATCTGTGTTTAGGCCAAAAAAAACAAAATTTGCAAAATGTGTCCCAAATTTCTTGATATTTGGGCTGACTGTCCTCCATCATGCACTATGCTGGGCCAAGGAAGCCTCAGCCAAAATCTAAAGTCTATCTTGCCTTTTCCGATGCCTTAATGCCCTCTTCAACTTAGCCTTCAGGATCTTGATTCGTGCCTTGCAAACATGATTTCTTGCCCAATAATGATTCTTCATGTGCCTCAACATATTATTTTCCTTGTTGGCCTTCTCCAATAGCTTCTCCAAATGAATATTTACCCTTTCAACCCAATTTTCTCGATCAGCCTCAATCTCTTTCTCAGTGGATGTCATCTCGGTTTGGCTCCTTTGGGCAGCTTGTCAGTTCTCACGTATATTTTGCAACTCCATGATAGTTTTCTTATCTTCCAACCATTTGTTTTGCTGCTCAAGGTAGTTGATTATCCATTGGGTTCTTTGTAACTTGACGGTCAAAGTGTTTATTTCCGCCTTCTCCTCCTGAACAACCTCTTTCAGCTTTGAGCTAGGAGAGCCCAACTCATCATCAATGAGTATGAAATCTGTATCCTGGCCTCTTGAAGGCCCTTCATCCTACATGGGCCTCTTACCCTTGTCCTATACCTGTGCTGCTGATGACGGAAGTGAGACCCCTTCCACCCCGCGTGGAGATAATACTTGCATGGTTGCTGCAAATAACCCTCTAGTGCCTCTCTGATAAGTGACAAACACCGACACACTAGAGGTCTATGTCTCGTGACCTTCATGCTGATATGAAGGGTCACCTACCTCATTAAAAACCTTCTAAGGTACCTGAGAAGTTGTGAAGAAATCATTAGAAATGAAATCCTCCCATGAAATACCCTGCAAGCCAAGCCGATGCATAACCACAATTTTGATAAGTGCAATGTGGTAGATACTGTTGTACTTTTGCTCAGTATTTTTCCTTTGCATTAGAGTGGTCATCTTCTCAATATTTTGGCACATGAAATAAGGGAGTCTCATCATCCTCACCCTGGTAATATGCATCAGTAACCTAATATGATAATCATAGAGACGTGAAAACCAACCATCACAACTGAAATATTTGATAATAAGTTTCATCAAAGGAGCATATGAAACCTTTAGGAACTAGAATGGAAACACTATGCTAAGTTGTCTCACAAAACTAGGCTTGATAAATGGCTCATAGTGTACCCTGTTAACCTGTTGCCTCTTGTTCCATTGTTCTCTAACATTTGGTATTCTGGTTGCTTGAGAGATAGTTTCAGGTGTTAAAGTCAATGTTACACTTGCAAGGGTGACTTGACCATCATGTAAATGCAACACAAACAAACGGGCCAGATCTTGATGGTGATGGACCCTAGCAACCATTTCACAAAATTGATAACAAGACTGTTCTTGAAAACATGCCATAGCAAGAGGACAAGCCTAAAATTCAGCCAATGAAGTGGGTTCCTCCCTCACATGTTTGCCACCCTTATGAGGTCTTCTAGGTGCATGAAATTCAGTTGTGGAATCACTGTCTCGGTCATAAGATGTATCAGTCTCCATGATTTCAAAATTCTATCTTCTGTTGGATGAAAATGAGAAGTTTGGTGTCTTTGATTTTGTTGCCAAATATGTGATAATATGGGAGGGACTATGGAGGGATAGGGTGGTGGAAATGATGGAATATTACCAAGTGAAATCTGTCAATTTAAGAATTTTGGGGCAGTCACTTGATTTCTAGGGATAGCCTTGGGGTTTGGAAAAATTCATAATTGGGATGTGGAATAGTGGGAATGGGATAGGAAATGAGTGCTTTAGGGATATAAGGGAATAGGAAAATGGGTTGTTGTAACAAGATAAATAGTGCTGAGGCAAAAAGAAGGTGGAGAATGGAAGTGATAGGCACAAAAATAATTTCATAAACCCTAAAGGAGCATTCTTCAAACAAGATAATAGGGTTTGATTTTTTTTTTGTATTTAAATTCTCATAAACAGCACAAAACATCGGTTCATGGGCAATGGAGAGTTTGCATGACTTACTTGAACAAAGACAGATTGAGTCGATTTGAAGATTTGGAAGAAATGGAAATGAATTTTCATGCTGCCATATGCGTCGCGCAACAAGCCCAGTGCATCGCTCAACTTCAATGCGTCACGCAGGAGAAATTTTACACAATGAGAGCTAACCCAATGCGTCACGCCTGCCCAATGCATCGTGACACCCACCCAATGCATTACGCAGGGAAATTTCAACACAGTCTTCCTTCAAATGCTTCCTTCGCTCCTCACAATTTCTCCTTTGCTCACTCCTGTTATCTTAGCATACAAATGAGTTTTGGAAATATGAAAATGTTTTATATGCCAAGGATTTTAATTTTCCATTTGAAAAACCCACTTTGTAATGTTTCAGACTTTAACATTTAAAAAAAAAAAAAAACTCTGTCTTGCTTCATTTTGGCTTTTTGGACTGAATGATGAGCTTTATGTTTGTTCTCTAGGGAATGGATGGCTGGAGCTTTTGAAAAAGGCGACCAGGGTTGCCAGTGATAGTATTATTACAATTGAGAAAACTTAAAATTATGTTACATTTACACATAAAGATGAAAAACTCTATTTTTCTTCAAAATAGAGTTTTGAAGAAAAATACATTATTGAGTATATGATGATGAGATTTTTAGCACTGAAACCTTATTTCAAAATCCTCATGTGCCTGTTGACCATTATTGGGGATTCTGAAAAGCTTATGAATGAAACCCTAGACCTAATGACACCAAAACGCTAAAAATGACTCTTTGCAAACTATGAGACCAAAAGTGACTGCAAATGATTTTAATGAACAGAAATAGGCCAGCAGGTAAAGGACATGAGGGACATGAGCAACAAGCCACTACCGTCAGATAATCCATGCTCCTAATGGAATGCAGATGACTGAGTGAGACACCTAATATGCAATGAAACAAGAGAAATTCGATCACTAATGGAGGGATGAATATACTGACACTAACACCTAGATGATCTATCTCCTACAAGAATACTAAACCTAATGAGCAAGGTAAATCAAGATTTGGGCACAATATTTGCACTTGTGAATTTTTTACTATTTTGGAGGGCCAAAGTTGTTGCGCTCTTTCGAGGAATGGCTTACATTTTCATAATGCTTATGCCAAGGAAATCATCCTCAAGAAATTTCAGATCATTTGGAGGAGAACTGATACTCCATAAGTTCCAAAAACACCCAAAAAATCGTCTTTCTGCCCTATTTTCAAAGTTGGAAATGTGCCCTAAGAAGTCTTGGGAGATTGAGTTATTGGATAGGTAAATGGACACCAAATGGAAACCAAAATTATTTTTGGAAAATAGACTTGACATGCTTTCCAATGAGCTATCATGGAGCTCATTTGGACACCTGGAAGGCCTCCAAATCTTGGTCACAAAAGAGGCACTTTTTCCGGTGTAGGCGTTGCGCTCTTGGCCTTGGTTTTGCGCCCTTGGTGGCAAAGTCAAAAAAAGACACAAATTAATCGAAAATTTATATTTTCGAGGAATTTTGAGGCAAATCACTCCTAGTTAGCTTAGAATTTATGTTTGAAGATATTTTGCATTTATTAGGTTAGGATATTTTGTGCCTTGGGCCTTGCATGGTCTATTTGGACAAAAATGATATTTATGAGAAATAAATGGCCTCCAAATCCATAGCTATGGTTTTGATCCCCCTTTGCATGATAAATACTGCATGAGGGCCTCATTGTTCATGTTGGTTGTATGTTGCTTGATTGGGGAGAAAAACCTGATAGACTTTGAGTTGTGGGGAGTGTTTGGTTTTGGAGCATTGTGAATATTTTGAACTGAATATCAATAAGACAAGCACTTTGCTGGATTCAAGAAAATGGATAATGGTGATTTCTTTCTCATTTCTTACTTGTTATCTTCTGTTTAACACATTGTTTC
Organism: Pinus albicaulis; assembly: GCA_034641835.2. Classification (NCBI taxonomy): domain Eukaryota; kingdom Viridiplantae; phylum Streptophyta; class Pinopsida; order Pinales; family Pinaceae; genus Pinus; species Pinus albicaulis. The sequence goes on from CM076581.1 coordinate 139,616,010, forward strand.
ATTTTTCTCTTGTACTAGAATAGAAATTTTAGCTTAAGGTATTACGTCAAAAGCACATTAAGTCTATCTACTTCTCTTGCTCTCATGTTTTCCTTTGCTAGGTCATATTGGAGAATTATTAGTTGCTTTCTAATCCCACTCAACTTGTTTATCTCAGGAATGATTTAATGGAGTTAGTGACAAAGAGGTTTATGGTTAACCCTGCCCTTTGGAATCACTTTAAACATTAATTTTGAGGCCTTTACTTCAAAGTATTGCTATTTAGGGTTTGACTGAAGATGTTTATGGTTTTCCCTATCCTTTTGTCCATCTTGAATGGTTGCTTCGAAGGACTTTGTATTATGATTAAGGAATTTAGGAGTTCCCTTCTTCTTGATCATTACTATATGTTATCTTCTATGTCTTATTTTCCTAAAGTTGAAATCACTAGAGACTTTACAGTTTTACTTCTCTCTAAGGTTTGATGGAGAGTTGTATTGATGTTTACTTGCTAGGGTTTGGTCAAAAAAGTATGGTATGCCCTATATTTGGTTATTTCTTTGTGCATAGTGTTCTTAAAGAATTTTCTTGTTCTAGTTTTTGACACATGATTCTTAACTCCCCTTTTCACCTACTTTGTTCACAATTTAATGTTCACTTCACTCACTAAGCCTTGAAGATCCATTTGGCTTTGTTATACTTTCCCTCCGAAGCACCCATGACCTATTGATGTGCATTTCAAGACCTCTTGCAGACTCCATAGCCTAATGGTATAAACCTCTCTTACTCTATCTGTTCTACTTGACAATCAACCCAACCAAACAAAACAAACAAACAAACCCTAATATTTATAACAAGCCTAAAATCAAAACCCTAAAAGCTATCAAGTAACATCTTTCACACAAATATAGATAAATCCCTCTCTGAGTCCAGCAAGACTAGGTCCTCAGACTCCAAAGATTGGTTTGATGTTACCCTTGTACATTTAGTGTTGCCAATCTGAAAAATTATGGGGACTTAACATAATGGAAATCACGATGGGACCTTCTGAGTCAGTGACAATCTAAGTATTCCTTGGGACCTCAAAAAACCAAAAAAACATCATTAGATTGGTATTTAGTTGTTGATGGTGGAAGAAAAGTAACAGTAAGCATCATCCACCTGGTGACTCCACTGGTCTTCAGTAACCCTGTTGACCCCACTAGTTCTCATAGACTCCCCTGGGAATGCATTGAGCAATCCCAATATTGCTGATGGTGGAAAAAAAATTTGAAATCATCCACTTGGTGACTCCACAACTCTCAATATACCTAAGGAATCCACTGGTAGAAGACTCTAGATTGGTTGAAAAGATGCAGTGAACCCTTTTTTATTGACAAAATGGGATCCAAGGATACAATGGAGATATGCTCCAATGAACAGAGATCACATCACTGGGTTTCCACACAAAATGTCTCAGATAGTCTGGGTTTCAAACCTGCCTATGTTTCAAGATGAAAAATTTGATGACCCCTTGTTACATATCATCAAATTCCATATACATGTATGGAGGTTAAAATTTGAATGGCGTGAGGACTGCCTCATGAAAATGTTCATGGGGACATTAGAAGGAAAGGAAATGAAATGGTATGAAGGCCTAGACCCTTGTAGTTTATTTTATTTAAAGGATTTCCACAAGATTTGTTATGAACATTATAAAGAAAATTGTTCATCTTTATCATTAACTGAAAATTTTTGTGATCAATCTAAAGATCTCATACAATGCCTTGTAAACATTGATAAATATTTGGGAAATTGGCATCTTGAAAGCCTATTAGAAGCAGTTCATGAATTTCATTCTCAAATCATATATCATGACATCCAAACGGAGTTGGTTGAGCATTAAATTAATCAAAAAATGGAAGAAAATCAACAGGATCTCTATGAAGGCACAAATAATGATTCACCATCTCTTCTAGGTGAGGATCAAGAAGACATCCAACCTCAAAATCAGCCTTCACAAGAGAAAGAGAACTATTGTAGTTATATCCAAAGAAAGCAAAAAATTTCTCCTCTTTTAAATGAAGACGAAATAAATCAGATTCTAAACATCCATCCAACCTCTAAACCTTCATATGAACATAACAATTCTATTTTTTCTCATGCTAATCCTAGCTGTCATAGTTCAAAAAGTGGATTTGTAGAAAAATTCAAGGAGAAACAATCTGATAATCCAAAATGTATTATTGGTGACAGTACTTATATTGATGATTTTCCAAAGTTTGATGAGTATGATGATGGTTGTGTTCTCCAAACAAAATGTAATCTTGCAAAGAAATCAACATTTGGTTTGTGGGAGGTAGTTCAGTTTCATCAACTTCAAAACAGTAATCAGCCAATACATATCAACTATGATAGTGATGAGGAAAGAATAGAAAATTTGGAAGTAGGTGAATCATCTTTGTCTCTTTGTTCTACTTCATTTCAGTCCATCACAAATAACTTTCATATGATTGGAAATCAACAGTCTTTTAGTTTTGATGTCGAGGTTGTTAAAGATAATGAACTTCTTAAACAAGTCGTCAATGAGAAGTATTTTCCTGAAATGGATAAGGAATTAATTTATGACATAGAATTCTCCTCAGATCCATATTTGTAGCCATAAAGTTCCATTTAATTTCAAATTACAGATGAAGGCTTAGAAATTGATAATCAAAGGAGAGTTGATGCACTTCCTTCTCAAGAATATTTTCTAGCAAAGAATGCTCCTGCTCATAAACATGATGGCCTTCACACAGATTACATCCCACTCAATCAGAGCATATGATGAGGCTGACAATGAAGATGATCATGAGGAAGAGGTGGAGTTTCTTTCCCAAAATAATCCCAGGCTTAGTAAGGTGGAGGAAGGAGTAGTCATGAATTAAGCTTATTTCTCAAATCCTATAAGCCAGGTATTATTCCAAGATCCTTTTGTTTTTTTCTTAGAGACATTTGAAGAGGGAGTGAAATATGTCAGGAGAAGTTTGCTACAAGTTTTAAAGAAAATTTTAGGCACTACTGTTCAAAAACAAGTGAGGTGGGAGTGACCTTTCTATTTTCTCAGCACACTCAAAGAGTTGAACAAAGATCACTCATGGGATCATCTACTTTATTGCTTATATTGGAAAAGAGAGTTCACCAAATGAATATATATAATATGTAAGTTATATTAGGATATATAGGTATGCAAATAAGCTCAACACTATGAGCATCTTTCTAGTTTTTAGTCTTAGAATGCTCATCTAAAAAATCACACAAAAACAAAGAAAAGAAGAAAAAGATGGCAGGAAAAAGAATAGTTACAACCCCATATCAAGTAAGAGTATTGTTGAAAGTTTTCAAGACTAAATTCCACTACTGTTGAAGAAAAGAGAGTCTTATTCAGTCATCTAGCCTAATCATGATTGAACATGTTTTAACTTTCTGCTGATAGGTTAGTGAAAGAAGACATGTCAAACCATTTAAGCTTGGATTGTCAGTAGATTAGATTAGGAAAAGGTGTTGGTTCCAAAAGCATAAATCTGAACCAAATAAAATGAGAGGGATGCATAACAAATTATGAATCACAACTCTCATGTTTTCTAGTTTTTTACTGTACAGAAATAATGACTATGTATAGCTTGTCCAAATTCCACAGCATGTGGAAAATCATATTGCTTAATCCTGATTTGATCATGTTTTGAATTTCATGTCAGTAGGTTAGAGACTTAAATATGTCAAATAGCTTAACCTTGACAGATAAGTAGAGTAGGTAGAGAATAAGAGAGTTCATTAGCATAATCTAAACTCTTGGATGACATAAGGGTACCAATAGATAGTTTTTAATGCTTTCAAAAGAAAATAATTTCAAGGGTTTCCCAGTCCAAGTGCACCCAAAATAAGAAAAAATATTAGGCAAAATAGGATTGGTAGGTTGAACTGATATTGAAGCAATCATGTCTTTTCAGATTTTTGAGATCACAGCTTCAAGAGAGCATCAACAAATGAAGGAAGAAGGATTTTCCAAGTACAATTAAGATATTGGTCTTCAAAACTCAAAGATCTAAACTCTGAGGTCTCGGACACCTCTTGAAAAGGAGCCGCCCTCCCCAAGTGGAGCCACTGTTAGTCATCAGTGATATTTACTATCTGTAGATGACTAAATATTGGTTCTAGATTTCTAAGAATAAAATTCCCTGAATATTGTGACTTTAAGAAATCTCATTGCCTTCATTATCCTTATAGAAATTTTCTCACTACTTTACCATTTTTCCATTCCATGTTCACCCTGTCACTCCTAAAAAACTCCTTATAGGATTATGCCACTCATCTCCATCCTTTTTTTTCCTACCTATGACCTTATTGCTCTATTTTATCCCTTTCCTATAACTCCACTTTACATATAGGGTTACCTATAAGCCTATTCATTCCCATGTTCACAAGGTTCCTCAAGAATTGATGGTCTAGAAACTAGCTCTGTAGGCTCTTTAGATAAATCAAGCACATTGGATTTTGGATCTTCAATAAACCACTTTGTCAATACTCTGTTTTTAAATTTGAAGAATCCAAGCCAATTTTCAGTCAAAGACTAAGTCAAAGAACCCCCATTAGGTCAATTGGGGCTTCATATGTTCAAAGGTCATCATTTCCAAAGAAGACTACCATTCAGTTTCAAAGTCTGCATATGAGGTAATGGACTAGCTTGACACTTTTGCAAAAGTGTTGAAATTTCCATCTGTAGAAGGTTGTGATAAGGTAGTAAGTCTACTCTAGAATAAATACATCTTGCAACAAGGAGGACAGGAAACACTTGTCGTCAAGAAGAGCTAGGGCTTTTGATCTTGATAGTCTAGAAGTGTGCCAAGCAGGGATCAAATGCAGAAATAACCATGGAAGAGGTACACCAATGTCCAAACATGAAGAAAAGTATATTAGAGATGTTTGATGAGATATGATAGAAAGGTGACGTAATCTGGACAGAAGTAGATGAAATTGAAAGTTCTATAGAGATTTTAGAAGACAACATCGATAATTGTCTTAAAGCAATCCAAACACCTAGGGTTTTGGGAAAGTGGCCATAGAAGGTAGAGGCTATGAGTTCAACTCCATGCTGCAAACTCAAAAATATTTGAACATGCTACTATGTACAGTCCTCCCAAATTTTCAGAGGTGAATGTGTCATGCTTCAAAAGCAAAAGAAATGTCAAAATTAGTGTTTTCAAGCACATGCAATCAAGGTGACAAAAAATAGAGTTCTGAAGATGTTGCCTTGTGTTTGCATCCCAAAGGTGTCAAAATCATTTTTGCATGCCTCCAAGAACAAAGGGTAAAATCAAATTCATCATTTCAGTAACGTACATGCAAGGTTAATGGAAAAGGTGAAAGGTTGATTCAGATTTCACAATGGTAACCACAAAGGATTTTGAAGCTATTCTTACGTGTAATCATCACAAAATATTCAAAATACACTTGTCAAATATCTTTTAGAAAACTATATATTACGGAGCAATGCAACACACAAAATATGTGGAAAATACAAGCACACAAAACACATAAAACCAAAGAGACACAGATATACGTGGTTCACCCAGTTTGGGCTATGTCCACCCTGAATAGCCAGTCCTTCCTTTATATTATCCAGCAAAATTAAGAGATAAAACCTACGAAAGATCCGCTGTAATATCCTCTATTCTCTTTCACAATCTCCCTATATTTTTCTCGCTCCAAGAATACACATACAATACATAGCCGCAATACAATACCCTCATAAAAGTGAGGGGTTGCCTTCTAAGGAAAAAATCTCTAAACTAAACATAACTTCTACCATCAGATCATTTTCCTAATGAACGGCCCAGATTGACTAGAAATTGTTATACTTTTAACCCCTTGGACCCCCCATGATAGCTATTAATTTATGGGCAGCGTTGCCGCCCCATTTAAGGTACAGGGATCTAATGCTGTGTTACAAAGTAAACAAGATAATCAAGCTTCACACCCAACAATCTCCCACTTGGAGACTGATTGTAGCAACTCCACCCCTGCTTCATTTGCTATACAATGACTCCTCTTTGGACCTGGCTGTTTCTCATCTTCATCGTCATCCTTGAAGACCAACTGAAACTGAGGATGTTCTCAGTTTCTCCCTGGTTACAACTTTTGTTAGCATATCTGCAGGATTCTAGCTAGTGTGTATCTTTTCTAGCTTCAACTCTCCATCTTCCAATACTGACTGTATGAAATGGTACTTGAGATGTATGTGTTTAGTCTTGGAATGAAATTCTGAGTTCTTTGCAAGATTAAGGGCACCTTGGCTATCACTATATAGCGTGCCCATATCATGCTTCTTACCCAATTCATCCATAAACCTTTGTAACCAAATAATTGCTTTACTAGCCTCTGTAGTAGCAACATACTCTCCTTCTGTTGTTGAAAGTGCAACAACACTTTGGATTTTTGAAACCCAACTAATATTTGTTCTACCTACAGTAAATACATATCCTATAGTGCTCCTCTTGTTATCTATGTCACCTACCATGTCTGCATCAACATATCCCTGTAGAACAATGTTTGAACCACCAAAGCATAATGCTTGATTTGTGGTACCTCTCAAATATCTGAGAATCCATTTTACTGCCATCCAATGTTCTTTTCTTGGATTGTTCATGTACCTGCTTACAACTCCCACTGCATGTGCAATATCAAGCCTTGTGCAGACCATTGCATACATTAAGCTTCCAACTGCTGATGCTTATGGAACTTTTGACATATATTCGATTTATTCGTGGGTCTTGGGGTACATCTCCTTACTAAGTTTTAAATTGCTAGAAAAAGGTGTACTAACTGGTTTTGCATGCTGCATATTAAATCTTTTCAACACCTTTTCTATGTACTCATTCTAAGACAGTGTTAATTTGCAATTTTTCCTGTCTCTAGTTATCCTCATACCAAGGATTTGTTTTGCAGCTCCCAAATCCTTCATTGCAAATGAATTTTCCAATTTTCTTTTGAGCACATTTATTTCTTGCATGTTAGACCCTGCAACAAGCATGTCTTCTACTTACAATAACAATATAATATAGCTGCCATCATTTTTCCTTTTTAGATAAACACAATGATCAGAGTGACATCTAGTATAACCTTGTTTAGACATAAACTTGTCAAATTTTAGATGCCACTGCCTTGGAGCCTGTTTTAAGCCATGCAAGCTATTCTTTAACCTGCACACCAATTTTTGTTTCCCTTTTACCTCATATCCTTCTAGTTGCTACATGTATATCTCTTCCTCCAAATGTCCATGGAGAAATGTTGTCTTTACATCTAACTTTTCAAGATTTAAATCTTCCACTGCTACAAGACTTAAGATAGTTTTGATTGAAGACATATTAACAACAGGAGAAAATATTTCATCAAAATCAATACCTTTCTTCTGTGCAAACCCCTTCACCACAAGTCTAGCTTTGTACCTCTGTTTTCCTCCATATTCTTCCTTCAGCCTGTAAACCCATTTATTCTGCAATGTAGTTTTACCTGCAGGCAACTTGACTAAGTCCCAATTCTGGTTATGAATTAAGGAGTCCATCCCTTCTTCCACGGCTAGCTCCCACTTCTTCCTACTTTCAATCTGCATTGCTTCTTCATAACATTAGGGTTCACCAGAATCAGTCAGCAATAAATAATATAATGAAGGAGAGTATCGTTCAGGGGGTCTACTTATCTCGGTAGATCTTCTAACACCACTTTCAGGTGTTTGAGGTGCATGTTGCTGTTGTGGTGGTTGCTGCTGCTGTGGTTGTTAACTATTATTATTTTCAGGCACCTTTACTTTTTGAGTTATCTCATCAAGAACTGTGTATTCCTTGCTTTCTTTTTCCTGTTTCTTTTCCTGCAACTGATTCTTATACAAGACATTTTCATTGAATATTACATCTCTAATACTAATTATTTTGTGATTTTCATAACCATATAAGCGATAACCAAAATCATTAACACCATATCCAATAAAGGTACATTTCTTTGATTTTTCCTCAAGCTTTGTTCTATTTTCTTTATTAATATGGACAAAGGCCTCACAACCAAAAGGCTTTAAAAAGAGTATTTTACCTTTTTACCTGTCCATGCTTCCTCTGGAATACCACCATTCAAGGAACTTGAAGGTCCTCTATTTATTAGATAAGCAGCAGTCTCTACAGCATCTACCCAAAATTGTAAAGGCAATCCCGCATGCAATCTCATGCACCTTGCACGCTCCATGATTTTTCTGTTCATCCTTTCTGACACAACATTTTCTTGTGGTGTTCTTGGAACTGTCTTCTCTCTACTAATTCCATGCTCTAAACAATACCTATCAAACTCTTTACTGCAATATTCACCTCCATTGTCTGATCTGAGACACTTCAACTTCTTTCCTGTCTCAATCTCAACCAAAGCTTTCCATTCCTTGAAAGTATCAAATACATCAAATTTATTTTGAATACAATAAATCCAAGTTTTTCTAGTTGCATCATCAATAAACGTAACATAATAGCGAGAGCCACCGAGAGATGATACCTGAGCGGGTCCCCATACATATATTTGCACAAGCTACAATTTTTCATTCTTCTTTTCTTTCCCAACTTTGAGAAATCTGATTCTCTTTTTTTTTCCATAAATGAAATTTTTACAGAAATCCAAATCAACATTCTTCAAACCTGGCAACAAATTTCTTGAGTGAAGAATCTTCATCCCCTTCTCACTCATTTTTTCGAGCCTATGATGCCATAATGCTGCATCTGCTCCTTTGGAAGTTAAAGAATTAACAGAGTTAGAAATACCATTGCATAAATATAATGTACCAACCTTTTCGCCTTTTACTATTACCAAGGCTCCTTTGGTGACCTTCCAAGCTTTATCTGTGAAAGTTGTAACACAACCTTCACCACCTAAATACTCTGTTGAAATCATATTTTTATATAGATATGGAACATGCCTTACCTCCTTTAATAGCCATTGGTTTCCATTCTGCTATTTTACAAGAACCTTACCCATTCCAACAATTTTACAGGGTTTATCATCACCCAAAAAAACTTGTCCAAAATCTCCTTGATCGTATTTTGTTTCCTTTTGTTATTCGGTTTCTTTTGTCTTAGTTCGGGATGTAGTTTCCAACAATGGGCTTCATCATGCCCCTCTTGTAACAATGTTTGCATGTTATTTTCTCCCTTATTGCTTCACACTTGCATTCTTATTTCCCTTCCATTTTCCTCCTTTATCTTGTCCCTTACCCTTGAATGGATTCTTCTTACTACCCTCTTCAGAAATGTTTTTAACCCTTTCTTCAATATGTGTGGCTTGCACACATACTTCATCTATGTTATTTGGGTTAAACATGAGAATACTATGTTTTAAGTAGGAATGTACACCTCCTATATACTTCAAGAGTGTGTCTTGTGAATTTAACTCTAATCCAAGTAATAAAACCCTTTTCCTAAACTCTTGCGTATAATCTTGGACACTTTGACATTTTAGCTATCTAAATTTTTTCCAACTCATTAGTTCTTTTTGCATATAGGCTAATGGATAGAATTTCTATTTAATGGAAGAAATGAATTCGACCCAAGTAATGAAAATCTTACAATGGATGCACATTTCCTCTTGTGTCTTTGCCTCCCACCAAACTAATGCTGCTCCTAGTCTTAATGAAGCCAATTGGATTCTAATATCATCTTCTTGCATATTTTAAATTCTACAATAAAATTCTAATTGAAAAATCCAATCAAGTAGTTTTTCAGCATTCACTTCTCCATTATATGTAGGAAGTTCAAATTTGATGTCCAACTGGAGTAACAGAGTCTTACATTTTAGGATCTTTGAATGAGTATGGGTATGAGTTTTTGTACTGAATTTGGAAGATGAAGATGTGGATGAGGATGACGATGATGATGGTGGTGGAGAAGGAGGTGTTTGTCAACCATTGGCTTTTGAGCTCCTCTCTTCCTCCTTTTTATTGTTTGAATATTCTTCTTTATCATGGTGTTTTGAACCTTCTCCAACTTCCTTTTCCATAAAAACTTCATACATAAGTTTCACCATCCTTTGCATTTCTTTGAACTCCTTCTTGACAACCTCTTCCTCAAAATGTTCATGAGCTCCTTCATGGCTTGACATTTTGGTTGTTGATTCAAGATCTATCTCTACAGCGTGTATCTCTTCAACCACTTCAACCTATTGTGCAATTGATTCATTTTTTTCTTCAAGTGTTGCCTTGAATGGTCCTTTGACTAAGGATGTTGCTATCTCAACCTTCTTCCTTTTTGTCCTAAATTATGGACTAGCTATCAGTAGCTTCGCTTCTCCTCTCTGCAATCTCAATCTTGTAAGCATCATTAAATTTTCACTATTAAAAAATATTCAAGTAAAAAAAGAAATAAAATTAGTGTTCTGATACCAACTTGATCTAAAATTACTTGCTATTTAATGTTGTGCTAGTTTCATTTTCGATATAAACATTTCTTTGGTTTGTTTTACTTATCCTTTAGGGGTTTTTTTAAGAGCATGTGATTGAAAAACAATGTAGTTAGTGAAATTATGAGTTTGTCATAAGTTTAAAAAGAATAATTTTAAATTAAAGAACAAAAGAAATATTAAACATAGCAAGGACATATAACATAACCTAATACATAGAATTTTGATAAAGGATTTCACCCCTCCTCTGCTACATCTCCCTGGTCTAGCTTCATAGTGTGACCTTTGTGTTAGCTTCAAGTGTGCTCAAATTGTTGTTACAAGCTTGATAACGTCTTGAAACCGGTTACAATGAGTTTCTAACATCATAATCTCCCAAAAATGACTATTTGTTTGTTGTATTTGGAATTTGTATGCTTTGGCAATGACCCCAACACATGTTGTCTCTAGCCTTCAAAAATATTCAAATGTACTAAAACACCTGTAGATCATCTTTTATTCCTCTAAAACCTGCTTGATTGACTTCCTATAATGAAAATTAACCCAGAATGACTTTTACTGAGCTTAGTTTCGTAGAAAATTTAGTGAGTTATGACCAAAAATGTTTTTGCCCCAATTTCTTCTCCAAAATTGGAGATACTAACAGTTAAATTTTTAAAATTGGCAATCCCACCAAAATTAGTGTTTCGTCTGAATTTTCTGCCAACTTAACCCTTAGGATTAAATAGCGCTATCAAGCTTACAAGCATATATGTGTGGTTTAATTAGTGTAAGCGTGTTTACCGCAAATCTTGTTTTAATGTAACTAACCACATTAAAATTTCGTTAATTGTCATTAACAACACCCACCGTTTGTTTTGGATTAGTGCCTGGTTCTGCGCTTGCGGCCACATGGGGAGGGGGCTGGCACCCTCCAATCCTCAACTATCAGACACTTAAAATTTAAATGAAAGCAACGATCATAAAGGTTAAGAAACACCTTGGAGGAGAGTCGGTAAGGCATGCAGATGGCGAGCGTGAGCTCAGGGGTTCAACCCCCACTCCGCCATAATAATTTTGCACAAAGATATGATAGAACTCCACCGCTAGACTTGGATATTCTGCCAAGTTTAGACCTTCACTAGTTTAGTTGGATAACCTTCAAAATTTGGTTAGATCCACCATGAAGGTGGTTTGAAAACTATATATATATATATATATATACATAATACCATCGTAAGACCAGTGTCCAAACATTACTATGACGGACAATTCAAACTTCCAACCTGATTGCCATGGGGGGGGGGGGGGGAGGTACGTGAAATGCAACATGGCCTTTCCCCATTTCCCACCATATAATAAAATTCCACTTAGACTTAGGAATAAAATTTTTCATTTCCTAGTCATCATCGGTGAATCTGGTGGTGCCACTTGGCACAGTGCGATTGGATGTTTCTAGAGGATATTCTTGCAATTGTTGAGTGTACCTGCCACATCAGCATTGTACATGTTCTGCTCATTTTTTGCAGGTTTTGGAACATGAACAGTAGACAATAACTCAACCATATGAGCTTAGATATTCATGAAATGAGTTGTTCCAGAATCCTGGTGACGAACTCTATCTAGTCGTTCAGTTTTGAAGAAATTTAGACCACTTTTAAATTTTAGCTAAAACTTGAGCCTTAGATCAGGAATGGTGATTTGTTGCCCTTCTATCTATCCTTTCCTGATATTTTATCTCGACCTACTCGACTCGGCTTGGATACCTGGCTTCCTGGCTTGGCTACTCAATTGGGATGGTGTGCTAATCGACTGTGGCTACTGCGCTATTCAATTGTGCTAATTGACTGGGCTCGGCTAATTGAAGTCGCTGGGATGGGCTTATTACCCGGATGATCCAATCAATCCGCTTGGAGAATCCATAGGGAGAGGGGATGACTCAATGGGGCTTCAATGGGGCCTAATTAGGGGCTACTCAATGAGGCTACTTTAAGCTGTCAATAATCCTAGATTTGATACACGTGATATTGATAGTAGGTAGTTGATGCACTTGATTCTTAGCTTTCTTTCTACTTGAGTTTATCTCACTCCCAATATGATACAATCTCATGTACCCATCGAGGGATAATAAATCGTCCCCATGTTCTATACCCTCGAACCTCCAACTCACTTACCAGTAATGATACTAGGCTCTTATGCTCCTTGTGATCCAAATATAGTAGAGAAGCCACCTCTTTGCTTCCTGAGTTAACCCTATCAATAGGTTCTCCTTGGTCCCCCTAACTAGCCTAAAGAGAGTCTGTCCATTGGAGTGAAGATCTTAAGCTGTAGAGAAATAAATACTAGTATACAAGTCAGTTCTTCGGAGAGTAATATCTAATTGGAGACGAAAATGAAAATTTGAACTTTTATCTAATAGGGATATTGCCATAGTTCACCTTTTGACTAGCGAATTTACCAGTCCAAGGCCACTCACTTTTGCATAACCTTATGCCTTTGGGCTTCTGTCGAAACCTTAAATTATAAATCAACGAAAATAAGCATCGATGAATCAATTCTTTCACTGCAACATCCCTCATCCACCCTGTATGGTTGTTCTGTGCACCCCACCCCGGGCACATAGTTGAAAGCACATATCCATATAGAAGATTCAGAGAAACCACTAAAAGCACAAAGAATTGATTCACTTAAGCCATTCATTCACTGCACAATATTCACTCCCTGCACATAGTACCTTCCCAGGGTATGGGGGCCTCCTTCTTTCTTTCTCGGATCATGATTAAGGGTGAGGAAGGATGGTGTTAGCCATTTCACCATTTTATCCTAATTTTTCTATAACATCCGCTAGTTATCCAACTAATTGATGTGTGTGGATTAATATTTTGTTTCGTGAGAAATTTTATATTTTATTTTTTTTATGCATCAAACAATATTTCTAATGAACCTCGCTTGTGGACATGGATAGATACCTCTCTTCTAGATACAAAATGGATTATTGTAGTTGAATTTAATATAATCAAATGGAATGGTGGTAGTGGAGTAGGGGTCAGTTCAATGTTTAGAAATGTAGAGAAACATCCCTAGTATAAATATAAAACCTCTATACCACATTTTGATTTAATTTGGGGTAATAAAAGGTTGTATTGTGAAAAATGTTTTAGTTAGATCAATAGAAAACATGGCACCACTAGTGTTCATGCTAGTTTGGACAAAATATATGGATTGATGGATATCATATCATTTATATTAATATACATATAATTGAGACTTTTATTGATGTTACAAGTTCAAATGAGCTTCCCATTATGACTTCTATTTCTATAAGACACATGGAGGACTCGAAACCCTCATCTGTATTCAAGTTTAATGTCTCACATTTGGATTTTCCATAATTTTGAACATTGCTTGATAAGGTTTGAAATCTCATTCCTTATGCTCAAGGGGATAGAGGTTGGAGTTTATGGTGGGAAATCGAAATTACCCATTCTATGGAATTTATAAGGGGGAGGAGTTTCTCAATTATGTGAAACTATAAGAGTGAGATTCAAGAGTCTTCAAAACTACTAGAACTCATAAATATTCTACTGGAGGAATATTTACATAACGTTCCAATCCAATAATGCACAACGCATTATGGGATTGTAGTACATAAATAGGAGTATATTGTTATAAGGTATCAAATTCATGTCGAATAACAATGGATTTAAGACTGTGATAATGATTCCAATATATTATTTGAATTTATGAAGAAGAGAGTGGTTGTTTATAGGGTTCGTGATCTACACTAAATGCATGGAACTCTTGAGGATAACCCAACTGAGATTCGATTTTTGTTTGGTAACCATTTTAAAAATATTTTCTGTACAAGCCATATGTTAAATTTAGTTGTTGGTGCTATGGGTTATTTCTATAGAGTGTTCACATTCAACGTCTCAGTTCCATATTGATTTATGATGAGAGAATTTTCAAAATAATAGCTATTCGTTGCTCCATCTTACATGAAAAATTGGAAGTTTCTAAGTATTGATGGTATACTTGTTAATTAGATAAATTTCTCTTGCGGACAAGAGTGATATCCCTATAATCGTGACGGAGAACTAGAACCAAGCAAACATTGGAATATCTCTTTCCCTAAACTAATAGTTTTTAGATTACTAAAAATAGATAAATAGGATGATGTTATTACCTTTTCAACAAAATGCATCATGAATACCTCACACTTTGTCCCGATGAAGCTCCTCAATGCTTAGAAGAAACATGCAAACATAAACACAAAAAGGATCAAAGGTATTTGCAACATGATAATAATCTAAAACCCAACTTAACCTAATGATCAAGGAGATTAGGAAATGAAATTTGTAAATGAATATATGAAAATACAACATTCAAAATTTCAAGAAAATAATACAATGAGAAAAAGTATTCAAATGTATTATCAGAGAGAAAAGAGAAACCTTAAAACCAAGCCCTGATGTTTTATAGGTTCCTCCCAGATGCCTTTAAGCATCCCCAAATTCCTTTAATCATCCACCTTTGTTAACAAACTCTCCAATCCAAAATTACCAACATAATAATACTATATGTGAGTTCCACTAACCCTGAAGTCTTAGCTCAATTTATAGGAGAAACTGAGGAGGTTTCAGATCCACCAAAGACGGCTGAGATCCATAAATGAGTGGATTAGCGTTCCATGATCCAAGAAAATTACCTCCATGTTTGGAGGGTGTTGGCTCGAACTGATATGACTCAAAGGCTTCTAGTTGGGATATATGTGGCCAAATACAATTGTAGAACTTACTTTTATTTTTTACTTTACTTTCAGTCAGTTGCGCAGTTTTAAATGGAAAATAGAGCACAGAATTTTGCGATGATTCTTAGTAGTAATATCGCATCCATAGACATTGACTATAAAAAGTATGCAAGTCATATTTAAGAGTCTAAAGAGCCATTTTTCCTAGAATGCATGATTTTATCAAGGAATGTGAATGTTTCACATGCATGGGAGTATGAGTATGGGTGGTGATAGATCCGTTTTGACTATCAAGTGTCACGATGGCATATGTGTGTAACATATTGCATAATAAAGTGTGAAGACTAAAAAGTCATTAAAATATTGAAGTGATTTATCATAAGAAGGATTATATTAGAGACACCAGTTTGAGACATGCAACGAACATTCAATACAATTATATCATAATCACTGAGGTAGGCATCCCCATACCTAGAGTAAAAACTAACTTGATCTACTAGTGCAAAAATAACCTAGAATTTTATCAATAGTAGAAACACTATATATGCAGCCATATGTTATGAATTAGTCTACTAAAGAAAATAACTCCTCACAACTTGGATGGATAAAACTAGATCTAGGGTTTGATCTTCGTCTCTTGATATAGTACGAATCTAACCATGTGATTGAATGTGTCGAAGTCAAACATAGTAGAAACCACTTGATTACCAGTCAATAATGAAAACTATTAGCAAGTGTGAGGGGAACCAACAATAATTATAATGGTTCTCAAGGTACTCCAGTACAATATATGAAGTGTAAATAGATGATGTGCAGTTGAACACTTATAGATTCGCTCGATCGATGGTCACTGATGAAAACATGTCGTCGAAGGCGAGAAACTAGTCATTAGTGCATGTAGATTTCAAAGTAATAATAAGGTTTCTAGATCAAATTCCTAGATAATTAGCTGAAGTCAATGGGAAGCAACCTGTCACAGGAAGCAAGTTGAAGAAATATTTTTGCAAGGACTTTCTCAAGGATGGTCAACGCGAATGGAGATAGATATTTGCAATCTAATATGAAGTGAGGTTGAATTTTTTTTGAACAAGGAATGAGATGATAATTGACTTAGCAACATTTTTCTTAAATATAATAACCAAAACCGGCTAAAGAATTTTTTGGTTTATTAGTCCCTTGGGTTGACTAATCACTTGAGTTTATAATACTAATAATCTCTTAGTTTTATAATTTTAATAATCCATTGGTTTTAATATATTAATGCCAAGAGTTTATAATCTTAATACTTTTTGTTTTTAATATTAATTCATTAGATTTATATTATTCATTATTGCATTTATTAATGCCTTAATCCTATAATATTAATAATCTATAAATTTATATTATTAATTTGAAAAGTTTATAATATTAATTTCTTGGGTTTATGGTTTTGGTATATATATGGTGATAGATAAATAAATACTATCAATAATAATTAATTACTATTATTATTTAATTTGTTAATTATATTCTAGTTTAATAATAGGAAAAAAGATATTTTTAAAATAACCATTTTTTGACCGAACATTCCCGTTTTCAGTTTTCATGACAACTATCTTATGAAAAATATAAAGTTTGAAAAAACGTGAATGAATATGGTAATTAGTGAAACTAATAATTCAACTAATTTATTAAAGGAACGGATTTTTAATATTATAGCTAAAATATGAATCAACTAAATTTTCAAATAATATATATGTACATAGTACATTTGAAGTGTCACTAGGGGTTATAATATAATTTATTTATTTATTTATTTTATTTTAACAAATACATTTATAATAGAAATTTTATATTTTCTATTTTTTAATTAAATTTTTTGCATAAATAGATTCAACACCTTAAACACTTGCTTCTCCTCCCAACTCAATGGGGGCAGTCTAATTATGCAAATTAAACAACATAAAGTCAAGTTTTTAAAATTCTCATCCATATTTTGATTAACATTAGCCATAAAACATGTTGTGAAAAAAGTACCCATGAAATTAATCATTTCATTGTCTTTTTCCAATAAAAAATTAGAATACATTTAAAAAAATATAGAAAAAATGTTTTTATAATTATTAGAGATTTCAAAACAATTATGAAACTGTAAATTTCATATATATATATTTAATTTAATATTTCAAAACTATTATATAACCTTTTATATATTTACAAAGTAATTAAAATTCAAAAATAATTTGGAAATATAACCTCGTAATAATTTAACCATGAAAAAAACAATATTTTGTTACATTTCTACCACTCTCCTAAATAGAGAGAATAGGAAGTTTGGAAGTAACGATGAGCTAGGTGTCGAGTTCATGATTTTGAAAGCAATTGAAAGTTTCCTTAGAATGTCAATACGTTCCCCCCCTCCTGGTATTGTATATCAATTTGACAAGGGTAAAGTTTTACTGTGTTGCCCACTCAAACATAAGAAACTTCTTATGGAACCACCAATTACCATAATTTTGGAAAAAAGGATCTTCAACACAGCTTCTTTCTTTGACTGTTCTTTCCATAAGACCAAGAGGATCAACATTTCTAGCACTCATGTACAAAACCACCATGACAATCATCAAACTTATTTTTTGGTGTACATGCAGTTAGTTAGCCTTAATTAGCTTCAGTTCAACTCTAGTTATTGCATGTGATGTGCACTTGGATTTAGTTATTTAACTCTAGTGCTTGCATGTTGTGAATGTTAACATTAACACAACATAAGGAACACTTAGTGTTATGAAACCAACTCCAAAAAATAGAGGAATAGAGACATCATAGCAATAGAAATCAGCCACTTTGAGGGGGAAACCTTCTTTACATTCCATAAATGAACAATCCTTGGATGATTCAAATGAAAAAATATCCTTTCTATATATAGGAGCCCATGGGGTCATAATATAATCCTAGCCGACCTAACAATAATAATGTAAGGACACAACAATAACAATAGTGGGGTTTTATGGGCCACAATAATAACAATATCGAGACAACAATAATAATAAGGGGGATACACTAACAACAATAAGGGACTACACTTGTAATAAAGCGACCTAACATGCTCCTCTCCTTAAAAAAAAGTGTTTTCCTCAGTGCTTGAGTAGCTCTAGATTAATCTGTATAAAATTCTCATCCTCCTATGTGGAATATTCAGTGGGTAAGTTCTTCCACTCGATGAGATACTCTTAAATTGATCGATTTCATAGCTCTCGAGTTCTTGTTTTCGTCACTGCTTCAGGTTCCAATATGATTCTTCCTTCGTCATCAAGTTCTGGCAATATTGTTTGAACTAGAAGCTTGTCACCTATAACCTTCTTTAAGCATGAAACATGGAAATTTGGGTTCACTTGAAAAGAAGCAAAAATCAGGAAGTAGGAAGCTCTTTATAGTACCAATCTTTTGCAACACCTTGTAAGGATCATAGTACTTGGTGAGAATTTATTAATATTCTTAGCTTGCTTGAGGGAAATTTATTTGTATGGTTGTAGCCATGAAAATACCCAGTCTCCTACATAAAAACATCTCTCACTCTGATGTTGATCTACCTATTGTTTCATTCGATTTTGTGCCAGATATAGGTTATCCTTTAATATTTGGAGAACTTGTTGTTGACGCTTGATGTGATATTCAACGACTTCGACCTTAGAATTTTCTCTTAAATATGATGTGATGCATGGTGGATCATATCCATAACATTCCATAAATGCAGTCATTTTTGCTGCAGTATGGAAGGAAGTGTTATACCACCATTTAGTCAGAGGTAACCACTTCACCTATTGTGTTTGTTTATCAGATACAAAACAAAAAAGATATCATTCTAAACAGGTGTTCGCTATCTCAGTTTGCCCATCGGATTGAGGATGATAATATGAAATATGGGCTAGTTGAGTACCCAAACAAGAAAATAATTCCATCCAAAACTTTCCAGTGAAAATGGGATCTCTGTCGCTTACAATAATATTTTGGTTTCCATGTAGCTTTTTAATGGTTTCCATAAATGCAATAGAAACTATACTTGCTTTAAATGGATGATATAATGCACAAAAATGTGCATACTTGGTAAGTCTATCAACTACCATGATGATGACACTCTTACCTTTGGACATAGGTTAGCCTGTGATAAAATCCATTAAAGCCTCCTCCCATCATTGACATGGAATGGGTAAAGGTTGTAGAAAAACCACAGTCTTAATTGTGTCAACTTTATTTTGTTGGCAATCCAAACTTTCTGCCACAAACTTTTGAATATCAGATTTAAGTTAATCCTAAAAAAATATTTCTTCACCCTGTGGCAAGTATTTAAAAATCCTGAGTGTCCTCCTATGTGAAGGGTGTGAAATTCAAAAATAATATTTTGTTTTATTTGGGAATTATTACAAAGATATAAGTGATATTTCTACCATACGAAGCCATTTTTCCAACTAAATGTATCATATTTAATGCAATACTGCTACAAATTTTGAATGATTATACATATTTCTTCATCATTCTTTCATTCCTCCCTTCATTCAGTTATCCAATCTAGTTGGATAATATAAATGGAACAAAGAAATGTTTCCACCTCCTCATCCTTTCTTGAGATTGCATCTACAACAACATTTAGCTTCCATTTTTTTTGGATGATTTCAAAGTCATAACCCAACATCTTTGTGACCCATTTTTTCTTCTCTTCTGAAGATAGTATTTGTTCCAAAAATTATTTAAGACTATCATGATCAGTTTTTACCTTGAAGAGTCTTCCCATTAGGTAAGGTCACTATTTCTTTAGTGCATGTAGTATTGCCAACATTACATTCCCATAAATATCTTTTTTTAAATACTTTCCTTCCATCGGACAACTTTCAAAAGCAATGGGTCTTCCTTCTTGCATTAAAACAACACCAATTCCATTTCCTGAGACATCAAATTCCAGAAGAAAGGTTTTTGTGAAGTCTGGTGTAGCTAAGACCGGTGCTAGGCACGTTGCCTCTTTAAGATTTTCAAAGGCCTTACTTGCTTTATGAGTCCATGAAAATGCATCTTTCTTCAATAATGTTCTTAGAGGTGCTGCTATTCTTCCATAATTTTTGACAAACTTGCAAAAATACCATGTTAACCCTAGAAATCCTTGCAACTAATTTATGCCTATGGGGACTTTCAATTCCTTATTGGCTTTAATTTTGTTAGAGTGTACCTTAACACCCTCTTGAGAGACAATATAACCCAAATATTCCACCTCTTGTACACCAAAGAAACATTTGGAGGTTTTTTCATATAATTGTTTCTCCACAAATAGTTTGAGCACCCTGTCAACATGTTGAACATGATCCTTCCAAGACATGTTGTAGATTAGTATAACATCAAAAAATTCTAACACAAATTTCTAAGGAAGGGTTTAAAAATGGAATTCATCAACCCTTGAAATGTAGAAGGTGCATTAGTAAGCCCAAAAGGCATGAAAAAAAATTCATAATGACCCTCATGAGTTTGAAATGTTGTTTTCAGAATATGTTTAGTCTTCATTCTAATTTGATGATATCCTGAATAGAGATAAAAATTGGTAAAATAAGTTGCTCCATGTAATTCATCCAATAATTAATCAATCACATGAATGGGAAATGTATCTTTAATAGTGAGCTTATTGATATTCCTATAATCCAGACACATGCGACATGATCCATCATTCTTGTGCAGCAATACTACTGGAGCAGAGAAAGAACTTTGACTAGGTTGAATGATACCAACCTCTAACATTTCTACAATAATACGTTCAATTTTGCTCTTTTGGTCATAAGGATATCTGTAAGGCATGATGTTTGGAGGAAAAATTCCTGGAATCAAATGAATAGCGTGATCATGATCACGAATAGGTGGGAGTCCTTTGGGAATTTCAAACATTTTGGAATGATTGCCAACGACTTTTTGGAGAAATCGTGAAATAGATTACTTTTAAGTTGGAACTTATAGTGAGCATAATTGTGCAATTAGGCCTCCTTGTTCTTTCTCTAGAAGCTTTGTAATGAAATTAAAGCTTATTATATTTCCCAGCTTCCTTGTGATACACCGTAATTTAACTTCCTTTCCTTCCAAAAAAAATTCAAGAAAAGTTCTTCAAAACTAAAAGTTAGTTTCCCCAAATATTGTAGCCATTGTACTCCTAGTAAAAAATCAACGCCTCATATTGGAATGGAAATCATTGGACTATTCAATACATATTCCACCATGGTTAGTTTGATATTATGGAATTTTCGATAGAAATTTATAGTCCCTCCATTTTCAACCATCACTTGACACTCTGGTGTTGGGTATACGAAGCAATGAAATTCCTTGACTACCTTACAATGAATAAAATTATGGGTACTACCTGAATGAATCAATACTATAAATTTTTTCTTCTTGACATATCCTTCTATCTGCAGAGTTTGAGAAGCGGAAATTCCTGCTAGTGCATTCTAGAATATGGTCAAAATCATCTCTTCTTTTTCTAAGGTTAGTGTTATGAAACCAACTCCCAAAATAGAAGAAAAGAGAGATCAAATCCTTATAAATAATCCACTTTGCAGGGGAAACCTCCTTTACATTACATAAATGAAAATATATTGGATGATAAGGTAGCCAAGGAATTGAATTGTTTCCTATACCCAGCACCTGAATTTCAAGTGATGATTGCAAATGGAGGAACTATAAATTGCTCTGGAAAATTCCATAATATCAAGCTAACCGTGGGGTAATATGTATTGAATAGTCCAATGTTTTCCATTCCTATGGCAGGTGGTGATGTTTTGCAGGGTACAATGGATTTATAATCTTTGGGGACAATAGATTTTAATTTTGAAGAAATTTTCTTGAAATATTTTTCGAAAGGAAAGGAAGTTGAATTACAGAGTATCATAGGGAAGTCGGGAAATATAATAAGCTCTAATGTCATGAGAAAGCTTCTAAAGAAATAACAACAAAGCATAATTGCACAATTATGCTCACTAGAAGTTCCAACATCAAAATCATATATTTATCCAGATATCCAAAAAGTCTTTGACAATCATTCCAAGGTGTTTGAAACTCCCAAAGGACTCCCACCTATTCGTGATAATGATCATGCTATTCATTTTATTCCATTAATTTTTCCTCCAAACATTAGGCCTTACAGATATCCTTATGTCCAAAAGAGAAAAATTGAACATATGATTACAGAAATTTTAGAGGCTGGTATAATTAAACCTAGTCAAAGTTCTTTCTATGCTCCAATAGTATTGGTTCACAAGAATGAAAAATCATGGTGCATGTGCATGGATTATAGGGAACTCAATAAGCTCACTATTAAAGATAAATTTCCCATACCTGTGATTGATGAATTATTGGATGAATTACATGGAGAATTTTTTTTTACCAAGTTGGATCTTCATTCAAGACATCAAATTATAATGAAGACTAAAGATTTTCCGAAAATAGCATTTTGAACTCATGAGGGTCATTATGAATTTTTGGTCATGCCTTTTGGCCTTACCAATTCACCCTCTACATTTCAAGGGTTAATGAATTCCATTTTCAAACCCTTCCTTAGAAAATTTGTGCTATTATTTTTTGATGATATAATAATCTACAGCAGGTCTTGGAAGGATCATGTTCAACATGTTGACACGGCACTCAAACTATTACAGGAGAAACAATTATATGCAAAAAGATCCAAATGTTTCTTTGGAGTACAAGAAGTGTAATATCTAGGTCATATTGTATCTCACAAGGGTGTTAAGGTAGACCCTAAAAAAATTAAAGCCATTAAGGAATGGAAAGTCCCCACAACCATAAAGCAGTTGAGAGGATTTCTCGGGTTAACAAGGTATTATTGAAAGTTTGTTAAGAATTATGGGAGAATAGCAGCACCTCTAACAAACTTATTGAAGAAAGATGCATTTTCATGGACTCCTGAAGCAACTAAGGCCTTTGAATATCTTAAAGAGGCAATGTGCCTAGCAGCAGTCTTAGCTATGCCAGACTTCACAAAAACCTTTATTGTGGAATGTGATGCCTCAGGAAATGGAATTGGTGTTGTTTTAATGCAAGAAGGAAGACCCATTTCTTTTGAAAGTCATCCAATCAAAGGAAAGTATTTACAGAAACCTATTTATGAGAAGTAAATGTTAGCAATACTGCATGCACTAAAGAAATAGAGAACTTACCTAATGGGAAGACACTTCAAGGTAAAAACTGATCATGATAGTCTTAAACACTTTTTTGAACAAAGACTATCTTCAGAAGAGTAGCAAAAATGGGTCACAAAGATGTTGGGTTATGACTTTGAAATAATATACAAAAAAGGGAAGCTAAATGTTGTTGCAGATGCACTCTTAAGAAAGAATGAAGAGGTGGAAGCATTGCTTTGTGCCATTTCTATTATCCAACCAGATTGGATAACTGAAGCAAGGGATGAATGGAAGAAGGATGAATAAGTGTGGACACTCATTCAAAAGTTTCAGCAAGATCCTAGTACATCTGATACATTTAGTTGGAAAAATGATTCCTTATGGTACAAATATTTCTTATATCTTTGTAAGAATTCCCAAATAAAAAAAAAATTCTTTTGGAATTGCACACTTCTCCTTTAGAAGGACACTTAGGATTTTTAAAAACTTACCACAGGGTGAAGAAATAATTTTTTGGGATGGCCTTAGATCTGATATTCAAAAGTTTGTGGCGGAATGTTTGGTTTGCCAGCAGAATAAAGTGGAGACAATTAAGACCCTAGGTCTTCTACAACCTTTATCCATTCCAAGTCAACGTTGGGAGGAGATTTCAATGGATTTTATCACAGGTTTACCTAAGTCCGAAGGAAAGAGTGTCATCATCGTGATAGTTGATAGACTTACCAAGTATGCACACTTTTGTGTATTCTCTCATCCATTTAAGGCAAGTACAGTTGCTACTACATTTATGGAAATAGTTCAAAAGCTACATGCAAACCCAACAGTTATTGTGAGCAACAAAGATCCCATTTTTACTAGAAATTTTTGGATGGAGTTATTTTCTTGTTTGGGTACTCAATTAGCTCATATCTCCTCTTATCATCCTCAATTCGATGGTCAAACTGAGATAGTAAATAAATGTTTGGAAGGATATCTTTGTTTTTTTGTATCTGATAGACAAACACAATGGTTCAATTGGTTACCTCTGGCCGAATGGTGTTATAACACTTCCTTCCACATTGCATTAAAAATGACCCCATTTATGGAACTCTATGGATATCATCCACTATCCATCACATCATATTTAAGAAAAAATTCTAAGGTTAAAGTAGTCGAAGATCACATCGAGCATCAAAAACAAGTTCTCCAACTCTTAAAGGATAACCTAAATTTGGCACAAAATCGAATGAAACAACAGGAAGATCAGCATCGCAGCGAGAGAAGTTTTTATGTAGGAGACTGGGTATTTTTATGGCTACAGCCATTCAAACAAATGTCCCTCAAGCAAGCTAAGAAAGATAACAAATTATCACCAAAGTACTATGGTCCTTACAAGGTGTTGCAAAATATTGGTACTATGGCATACAAATTGGAGCTTCCTACATCTTCCCGAGTGCACCCAATTTTCCATATTTCATGCTTAAAGAAGGTTATAGGTGACAAACTTTCGGTTCAAACAATATTTCCAGAACTTGATGAGGAAGGAAAAATCATAATGTAACCTGAAGCAGTCTCGGAAATAATAACTCGACAGCTACGAAATCGATCAATTTCAGAGTATCTCATCCGTGAAGGAACTTACCCATTGAAGATTCCACATGGGAGGACGAGAATTTTATACAGAAGCATCAAGAAATAATCAAGCGTTGAGGACAACACTTGTTTGAAGGAGAGGGGCATGTTAAGTCCCTATATTAATAGTGTAGTCCCTTATTATGTTAGTGTAGCCCCAATTATTGTTATTGTTGTACCCCTGTAACCCCCATATTTTTATTATTGTGCCCTTACATTATTATTTTTAGGTCGGTTAGGATTACATTGTGGCGCACTAGGATTACATTCTAGCCCCATGGACTCCTATATATAGAAAGGAGGTTTTGTAATTTGAATCATCCAAGAATTGTTCATTAATGTAATGTATTGGAGGTCTCCCCCTTGAAGTGGCTTATTTCTAAGGTGTTGATACCTCTTTTCTTCTATTTTTGGAGCTAGTTACACAACAACACATGAATCCTTTATTTGGATGGTTGCGACCATACCTGGAGTCTATATTTGTGATCCTATTTATTACTACCTTGAACCTTGTTTTGAAATTACTTCTACAGATGGTTGCGCCCATACCTTATGTCGTGTCACTATTCTAGATACATCAGTTTATGTGTATATGTGCTTGTTTGCATATGTTTTCCAATGATGACGTCTTCTTCCTGGCACTTATTCGTAAATAATTTCATCCCTCACTCTCATTTGACCTTCATGCTTTAGGGAGAATCTGTTACACAAGAATTTATCACTGTACATGTACTCCTCATTTCTGATCGTGGATACCATTAACAGTGACCCCTGTGCCTATTTTCCATCATAAAATCATTCCTTCATGTCCTATTTAACACAATGAACAAACTATCTATTGGCAATTCCTGGAACAAATCCTTGTAGGCCTAGTTATTTGGAGTGGTGCACCCTCTTCATGACTTTCTCTCATCAATGGCCTGTTTTTTTTAGGGTAGCATGGATCAGTGTTGGAATGAAGCTAATACTAATGTCACTTCCCTTATAGGAATTTATTTATAACTGGAAGTGAGGCTTCAAGATCTGGAAGCTTCGTTGCGAAGACCTAGTTGTTTTTTCTTCAGGATAGAGCCAAGTTTCTCCCTTTGGCCTCTTTGTTCCCATAAAAGTGGAAACACCCAAAGCGATAACACATTTTCCCACCTAAAGTGGATCCATGCTCACTCATCCTTTATGTTATATAATTTGAAGACCTCATACAATAGCTTGTAAACAATGATGAAGATTTGGGAAATTGGCATCCTGAAAGTCTATTAGAAGAGATGCATGCATTGAATCCGACTCAAGTTAACTGTCATGACAACCAAGAAGAGTTGGTTGAGGATGAAATCAATCAAGAAACAAAGGAAGATCCACAGGATGTCTCTGAAAGGACAAGTGATGTTTCACCATCTCTTCTAACTGAGGCTCAAGAAGACATTTAGTCTCAGAATTAGCCTTCCTAAGAAAAAGAGAACTACTATGGTTATATCCAAAGAAGGAAAAAAATGCCTCCTCTTTTAACTGAAGAGGACATAAATCATATTCTAAACATACAACCAACCTCTAGACCTTCATGTGAACATAACATTTCTATTTATTTTCCTGCTAATCCCAGCTACCACAGATCAGAAAATTGATTTGTAGATCAATTCAAGGAGAAAAAATGTGATAATCCAATATGTATGATTGGTGACATTAATTATATTTATGATTTTCCAAAGTTTGATAAGTATGATGATGGTTATATTCTCCAAACATAAGCTAATCTTGCAGTGTAGTCAGCAGTGGGTTTGTGGGAGGAAGTTCAGTTCCATCAACTTGAAAATAGTGATCAGCTAATACCTGTTAGCTATGACAGTGATGAGGAAAGTCTAGAAAAATTTGAAGTAAGTGAAGCATCTTTGCCTCTTTGTTCTACTTCATTTCATTCCATCAAAAATAACTTTCATGTGATTAGAAATCAACAGTCTTTCAGTTTTGATGTTGAGGTTGGGGGAGATAATGAACTTCTTGAACAAGTTGTTAATAAGAAGCCTTTTCCTAAAATGGTCGAGGAAATCATTTGTGACATAGAATCCTCCTTAGCTCCAGATTTGCAATCACCAAGTTCCATTGAATTTCAAATTGCAAATGAAGGCTTGGAAATTGATAATCACGGGAGAGGGGTTGTACTGCCTTCTCAAGAAGATTTATTGCCAAAGAGTGCTTCTTCTCATCAACATGATGGCCTTCACACTGAATTCATCCCACTCAATCAAAGCATATCAGGTTTTCTAGAGGACAACATTGCAATATATGATGAGGCTGACAGTACAAATGATCATGAGGAAGAGGTGGAGTTTCTTTCCCAAAAGAATCCTAAGCTTAGCTAGGTGGAGGAAGGAGTATTCCTAAATGAAGCTTATTACTCAAATCCTCTAAGCCAGGTATTATTTCAGGATCCCTTTGCTGTTTTATTAGAAACATTTGAAGAGGGAGTAAAACATGTCAGGATCAGTTTGATGCAAAGCATAAGAAACATTTTAGGAACTACTATTCGAAAACAAGTGAGGGGGGAGTGGGCTTTTGATTTTTTCAGCACACTCAAAGAGCTGAATAGAGACCACTCATGGAATCATCTATTTGATTCGTTATATTGGAAAAGAGAGTTCACCAAATGAATATATATCAAATGTATGTTAGATTAGGATAGAGAGGTATGAAAATAAGCTCAACACTACGAGCATATTTCTAGTTTTTAGTCTTAGAATGCTGATCTAAAAAAGGACACAAAAATAAAGAAAAGAAGAAAAATAGGGGAGGAAAAAGAATAGGTACAGCCCCATACCAAAAAAGAGTTTTGTTGAAAGTGTGCAAGCCTAAATGCCACTAATGTTGAAGAAAAAGAGTCTTGTTCAGTCATCTAGCCTAATCATGACTGAACATGTTTTAAATTTCTACTGATACGTTAGTGAAATAAGACTTGTAAAACCATTTAAGCTTGACTTGTCAGTAGATTAGATTAGGAAAAGATACTTGGTTTCAATGCTCAAATCTGATTCAGAACCTAAACCAAGATATTTGCCATGGTTAACAAAGGAAATGAAGCAATTGAAAGTTATAGTACCTCAAATAGTCACAATAACATTTCAAATGAGGATACAAGGATAGAATTATTCCATGTTAGAGTAATTTCTAATCATATAAGGTTTGATGCCTTATTTGATACAAGGTCACAAGCAAACTTGATTTCAGAAGACTTAGTTTAAAAACTGAACCTTGAAACTGTACCTCATCATAAGCCATACCCTATGGGTTGGATAGTTAACAATGAAAATTTCTAGGTGAGAAGGAAATGTATTTTTAGATTTTCTATTACCGCAAACTTTGTTGATGAAGTTGAGTTAAATGTTGTACTGCTTGATATTTCAGGGATTACCTTGGGTAGTCCATATTTGTATGATAGGAAAGCGGTATTATATCATCATGAGAACAAATATAATTTCATCAAAGATGGAGTGGAGTATATTGTGAGAGCTTATCGCAAGAAACTAAATATCTCTTTATTTAATGCAGGGCAAATGAAAAGGCTAGTAAATGCAAGTAAAAATTTTGTTCTTCTTATGATCAAGAAAAAGGAAGATGTTAACTATGAATCTTTTGAAGGATGTGATGAAAATTTAAAATCTGATTTATTTGATGTGGTAAGTCATCATGGCGAGATGTTTTAAGAACCAAAGGGGTTTCCACCCAAGAGGGGAATTTAGCATGAGATTCAGTTACAGTAGGATGTTCCACTTTCGAATATTGGTATGTATCACATGTCAATAATGGAAAGTTTGGAAATTAATAAGGAAATCAAAGAGTTTCTTAAAAAAAGGTATCATAAGCCCATCTACTTCGCCATGTGGTTCTCCAATAGTTTTGGTTCCAAAGGAGGATGAGACTTGGCCCATGTGTATCAACTTCCCTGCACTGAGAAAAATCATGGTAAAGAATCGCTACCCACTTCTAGGCATTGATGATTTGCTTGATCAGTTAAAACATGAAAATTATTTCACTAAGTTAGATTTTAGAGGTGATTATCATCAAGTTAGGATAGCTGAAGAAGACATTTTGAAAACTACTTTCAAGACTAGTCAAGGATTGTATGAGTGATTAGTTATGCCATTTGGCTTAACAAATGCACCAACTACTTTTATGAGAGTGATGAATGATGTGCTTAGACCATTTCTATATGACTTTTTCATTGTTTACTTAGATGACATACTCATATTCAGCAAAGCAAGAGAAGAACATGTCATGCATGTGAACAAGGTACTTGCTGTTTTAAGAAAAAATCAATTTTTTCTTAAGATCTCAAAGTGCGAGTTTTGAAAGATTTCACTGGTATATTTGGGACACATAGTTGGAGGAGGTGAATTGAAGATTGATCCTTCAAAATTTGAGGTCATTTCGAATTGGCCCAAGCCCAATACAGTTACTGAGGTAAGAATATTTTTAGGGGCAGCATAGTATTGGAGGAAATATATTGCTAATTTTTCTTCCATTCCATCACTGTTACATGAATTGACAAGCATGAATAAATTATTCCATTGGGGAGATTTGAAGCAGAAATAATTTGATGCTTTAAATCAAAATATAATTTCAACACCAGTACTAGAAATTCCACATCTAAGATAGCCATTTGAGATCCAAATGGATGCAAGTGATTATGCTATGGGAGCAGTGCTCATGCAACATGGTAAGCCTATCTCATTTCATTCTCAAACTTTTAATGGAGCTGTAACTAAATATCCTACATATGATAAAGAGTTATATGCATTGGTACAAAGTGTATAGAAATGGAAGCATTACTTGATGGGAAAAGAGACCATTATACATACTGACCATCAGCCATTCATGTACTTACAATCACAGTCAAAGTTGCAGCAGTCAAGAAATTTAAGGTGGATGGGTTTTCTACAAAAATTTCACTTGGTTATGAGGTACAAGAAAGGAATATAGAATAAGGTAGCTGATATGATCTCTAGTTCTATTGTAAATTTAGCTATTATTCTCAAGCACAATTCTATTATGCATGAAAGTTACATTGAACAGTATGTGAATGTTAGTGATTTTCAAGATGTGTATGAGAAATTTAGTAAGGGAAACCAAAGTGAAGAGTTAGATTATCATGTGCATAATAGTTTTTTGTATCACTTGGGGAAAGTTATTTATACCATACGGAGAAAGAAACAATATCATAAGGGAGGCGCACACATCATTGATTGCAAGACATTTTGGTGTAGCCAAGACAATAGAAAATATGCAAAGGTATTGTTATTGGACACACATGAATGAAAGTGTTTCTCCTTTTATTAGAAGATGTTCTTTATGTGACATAAGCAAGCGTAGAAATAGGAAGCCTGGTTTTTACACACCACTTCCAGTTCCTTCTCATCCCTGGTAGAGCATTTCAATGGATTTTGTAGGAGGCCTCCCTATGTCAAGGAAAGGTCATGATTATTTGTATATTGTCATAGATAGGTTCAGAAAAAAGTGCATTTTGATGAAATGTAAGAAAATTATTACAGTTGAAAAGAACGTTAATCTTTTCTCTCAAAATGTATGGATCCATTTTGGTCCTCCTACTTCTATTGTTACTCATCAAGATTTTTGATTTGTTGGGAATTTTTGGTCAAAATTATGTGACATGATGGATACAAAGTTGAAGAAGAGTAAAAAATTTCATCTGCAAACAGATGGTCAAACAGAGGTGGTAAATAGTACTGTTATTCATCTTCTGAGAGGCTATTTCAGCAAGCATCCCAAGTTTTGGGATGAAAAATTACACTACATGGAACATGCATATAACTGGGCAAAAAATTCCTCCACAAATACATCGCCATTTGAGGCATGTTTTGGTTACTTGCCAAGATCGCCATTGGAATTTATCTTTGAGAAAGATGTTGCTATAGATGGAAATAGTGACATACGTAAAGAGGGAAATTTCATTGAGAAAATACATTTGGTACATCACACCGTGCAAGAGAAACTTTATAAGAGTCAAAGTAGCTAAAAGGCAAGGCATGACAAACATGAGTTTGAATAAAAATTCCAAGTTCAAGATGAAGTTTGGTTATACATAAGAAAATAAAAACTGAAAGGGGAAGTTAAAATGATAAAACCAATCTGTTATGGTCCATTTATAATTCTATAAAATATTGGTACAAATGCATTCAAGCTACATTTCCCTCCTTATATGAAAATTTATTCTATCGTTAATGTTGAGAATCTGAGATTGTTTGAGCCTTCTGTGATTGACGATGAAGGAGAGCATGTTCATCTTCCACAGATTATTTCTCGGGAGAATATCTTGATGAAATTCAACAAGATCTCGTACTTGATAGAAGAATCAGAACTTCAAGAAGAGGGGATGTTGAATAGCTTAGAGTTGGACACAAAGGTCAAAATCCTTGAAAGGAAAAATGGTTGGAGATGGGAAAAGAGACGGAGTTGTAGAATCACTTGCTGGCCAACTAATAATATCTTTCAGGGTCTAAAAGGCTTCTAGTGGGAAGGAATGATCTAAGGCTCGAGTTTTATCTAAGAACAAAAATTTCTCGAAATTGTTTCAAACCTAAATGACCAGATAGAGTTTGTCACTAGCATTTTGGTGCAACTTGTTTCATCAAAATCCGAGTTCGTACGACTAAGTTACCATCTGTTGTTCATTTTCCAAAATAGGAAAAAAACGAGTAGAATAGGTATCGTGCTGATGTTCCAGGTACAGTCAGCAGTTGCAGGAATATCATCCAGAAACAACCAATGACACTGTGCTAAGTGACACCACTAGATTCACCGATGATGACTAGGAAGTGAAATTTTTCATTCCAAAATCTAAATGGAAATTCATTTAAGTTGGAATTTTATTATATGGTGGCCAATGGGGAAAGGCCACATGGCATGCCACGTACCCCCCCATCACTGGTAGGTTGGAAGGTCGAATTGTAGGTCATAGTAATGTTTGGATAATGGCCTTACGTTGGTATTATATATATATATATATATATATATATATATATATATATATATATATATATATATATATATATATATATATATATATATATATATATATATATAGTTTTCAAACCACATTCATGGTGGATCTAACCAAGTTTGGAAGGTTATCCAACTAAACTAGCGAGGGGCTAAACCTGGTAGAAGCTCTAAGTCTGGCAATGAAATTCTATCATATCTTTGTGCAAAATTACTATGGCGGAGTGGGGGTCGAACGCGTGACCTCACGCTCACCATCCATGTACCTTACTGACTATCCTCCAAGGTGGTCCTTAACCTTTATGATCATTAATTTCATTTTAAGTTTCTATGCAAAATTGTTGGGCGTTGGAGGGGCCAAACCCGCAGTGCAGCCCCATCCCAGTATGGCCATAAGCACAAAACCAAGTGGTAATCGAAAATAAATGGCGGGTGTTTTTAATGACAATTAATTAAATTTTAATGTGGTTTAGTTATGTTAAAACAAGATTTTCTCTAAACATTGTTACACTAATTAAACCACACATATCCGCTTGTAAATGCAATAGCGCTAGTTAATCTCGAGGGTTAAGATGGCAGAAAATTTGGAGGCAACACTAATTTTTGTGGGATTGCTAATTTTAGAAATTTAACTAGCAGTTTCTCCAGTTTTGGAGGAGAAATTGGAGAGAAAATTGTTTTGGTCATAACTGACTCAATTTTTGACCAACATGAGGTCAGTAAAACTCATTTTGGGCTTATTTCCATGCTCAGAATTCAATCCAGCAGGTTTCAAAGGAAGAAAAGGTGATCTACAAGCGTTTTAGTACATTTGAATATTTTTGAAGGCCAGGGCAAACAAGTGTTGGGGTCATTGTCAGAGAATCCAAAGTCCAAATACAACAAAAAAATAGTCAATTTTGGGATATTATAATGTGATAAACTCGTTGGAACATGTTCCAATAGTTTCTGAAGCTTTTAACAACAATTTGTGCACATTTGAAGCTAATATAAAGGTCACACTATGAAGCTGGACCAAGGAGATGTAGCCTGGGAGGGGTGAACTCCTTTATCCAAATTCTTTGTGTTAAGCTTTGTTAAATGTACTTGCTATGTTCACTATTCCTTCTATTATTTCATTTAAAATTATTCTTTTTAATCTTATGACAAACTCATAATTTCACTAATTACAGTGTTTTCTAATCACATGCTCCTAAACAAACTTGTGAAGCATATGTAAAACAAAGCAAATAAATGTTTATATCTAAAATGAAACTAGCACAACATTAACTAGAAAGCAATTTCAGATCAATTCCTATCCTAACCCATATGATTGTTAAGTGTAAAGCGAACTATGTTAACATCTTATAAAATAAATATCTTTGTCTTAATTCTCTATAGAGTTCCTCGAACAACTTTTTTCCTATCTAGGATCATCATCTTGCTCACATTTCATGGAAAATAGAGATATTCATTCATTGAAGAAGCCCCCTTCTCAAGTGACTGGATCACTTCCTCCTTAAAATATAAAATCTTCATGCATATCTCATAGAGCTCATATGACACTCCATATTAGTTTGATATGAGGTACTCTTGTTCTTATTACTTTTAAATTTCAAGTTTCTAGCCCTAATTCATCTCCATACTATAAATTTTAACACTATCACACACTCAAGTTTTCTATATGTTATGGTCAGAAGGGTTCACTAGAGGCCCACTAGAGCTATTAGAAACGATATGTTGTATCAGACTTACAACATATTTTTATCCATCTCTTCCACTACATCATATGGATTTGAAACAAATATAAGACAAAATAAATAATATGCTCTAACGCATGAACACAGTTACCTTCCTTGGAAACATTATTTAATCCAATTGATTCACCATCCTTTTGAGGTTGACACAAAGATACTAAAGCAACCACACCTATTGATGATCGACATACGCCTAGAGTGGCGTTCAAATGGGGACAATATTAGATGAGATGATACTATAACTGGAAAGAAAAAAAAAGGAATTATAAAATTTCAAATTATATACCTTATTTTGATGTAGTACTCGACCATTTGTAGCCATCACTAAAATAATTCGGGACAAAATTTTCTTCAAATCAACCTATAGAGAGACTCCTAGATTGGGGTGCAAGAAATTGTGTTTGTCATCTAGGGTCAAATATTTTCTGAAGTGGTGAGATTTTTTTTTTAATAAAGGGCCTAAAATCTACAAGGAGAGAGTAAAACTCAAGCCATAAAGGGTATTAGCTTGATGCTTATAATTTGGGCTAAAATCAAATCTCCATAATTATAAACAAACCAATAGACCAACAATATGTTAGGTACCATACTAAATGGACAGTGCATTTATCGATTCTATGTGGCATACAACATAAACATATCAATAACTTGAACCCTAGTATGAATTTAGAGAATTCCCCTTTTCCTCCTAATTATAAAAAAATATTGAATGTTTCCTCATCTACTATAGAATAAAGGAAATATAAAATCACTCCATGATGTTAAAGATTTTTTCTTATTTTTATATATTCCCTATTACTAGCCTAAAAGAAGTTGAAATCATGAGCATACCAATTATATTGTATGATATGCATCTCCACTTTATCAATTGATTTATAAATAGGTTCCTTTGATAAAGGAAACTCACCACTCTTAATTAAATATTTCCCATCAATATTGATAGAGTCCAACTAAGAATCAATAATCTATATAACTAGATCAATGAAACCAATGATTTATCCACTGACATACTATGTGAGTTGAGAAAGATAAATCAAGTCTCCACTTGTAGAATTAATTGGAACCTTAGCACTAAGAAAATTCTCTCAAAGATAAATGGGCACTATATGAGAATACTCTAAATATTGTATACTTCCAAAGTAACAAGAAATAAGGATATAGAGGAGTTCGTTCTCTTCATAAAATACTACTTGCCTGATTTTCTCAGGAAATTCTTGGACCAATGTGGCCAGCCATAATGAATCCCAAAGAAAATGACCTATTTTTTAGATGAGCTTTCACATCGATCTCTAGATTAATGGCCAATGATCTAAGCCCCAACAAAAAAATGTTATGTACATGAGTAGTTTGGGAGAAAAAGGGAGTTATACACATGAAAACACTTGAATATTTATTAAGGTAGGTTTACATTCATATGGTAGCTTGAGGTGGTGACACATGTTGTAGTCCAATCGGTCCCATCCATAGAGATGATAAAGGACAAGTTGTGGAATAAAACACTTAAATAATTACGAATGTCATAGCTATATCCATATGGTACCTTGAAGGGGTCATAAGAGATATCACACTTTCAGATGGTTGAGAAAAAATCTCCTAGAAAACTAGGGGGATATAGCTACTAGTTACCGAGTTATTCCCTTGGATGTTAATTTTTGAGGTGGAATTCAACAAAGATGGATGAAGTTAATCTCCCTAAGTGAAGCTCAGGGGGGAAATTGTTATCATAGTTCGCATACAATTGACTTGGTCAGAGTGTTAATCAATCTCCTAGAAAATTACTGGATATAGTTGGTAGTTACAATCTCCTAGAGAACTATGGGCTATAGTTGGTAGTTACCCATGTATTTCCTTAAATGTTAACATCTTTGTGTTATGTTCACTTCAACAATTATGGACCAAGATAATTTCCCATTGTGAAGTTCAAGTATCTGAACTTACAAAAAGGATGGACCAAGTTAATTTTGTCAAGTGTAGTTCAAGGGGGTAATTGTTAAGACAGTCTGCTAGAAAAATAGGGGGGCTAGTAGTTGGTTCTAGAGGCCATGGTAGAGATGTTGTAATGTAGTTCCCTATAAACATTTGACTCGGTAAAAAAAAATCTATGTTAAAATAATAATTTTACATTATTTTAATTTTTTTATTAATTTTTGTCGGCTAGTGAAGGTAAACTTGACTTGGTCAAGTTACTAGTGCTTTTTGAGCTCCAAGTTTTTGAGAATATATGGTATTCACCCATGGTATTTACATGGAATGTAACCTATTTAAAGGGGGGAATTAAACGCTGCTAGATCCATCACAACTCCGAATCTACCAAATGATAAGAGGGATCAAATCTTGAGATGAAAGAGATTTGATCTTTCTTAACGCTTAATAGATCCAAAGTCATGATGGATGTCAGTTAGAAATTAGCTAATAATTGACTTGGCGAATCAGATCCCTGATTACAATTTATGATTTATAAGATCTAGGTCTTAATAATCCATGATTTATTCATGATTCTCCCCAATTATTTTCATGTAATATGGAGGAGTTTTAATAATCCATCATTTTGACTCATTATTTTAATGTAATATTGATTTAAAGATATGATATTTGGATGATTAAGATGCATTTTTACGGGCTATTAATAGATATTTTTTGAGTGTATGATTTTCAATATATTGTTTTTACATTGTTATGAGTAGATATTTTCTAATTATATGATTTCAAATATATTTTTCGTGTTGCTATCATAGCTGAGTGTATGCACATAGAACAACGCCTAAAGAATTCAACTTCTTGCTTTAAAATTTACGGCTGGTCCAACTTTACAATTTTTTACGAATTCTAAAAAACTGGATGAGAACATAAATAGAAATAGGTGTTGTCACTGAAAAATATGCACAGAGTGATGATGCAATAGGGACACATAAAATTGAATGTCACAACTCTATCAGTTTTCATCATTGCAATCTGGTGAAACGGGTTTTCGAATTAGACACTAGCGCAGGAAATGATGTAACCTAATGCTCCAGATTGTACTGCAATAGGCAATAACGAACCGATAACGCTACAATATGGTGCACTAGGTTTTCAAATTGGACACCTCAACGATGAAGAGCGGCTGACACTAGCACAGACAATGATGCAAACTAGTAGAACACGATTTGGAGTTGTAACAGTCAATTTTACAGTCAAATTTCAGTTTCCAAATTTCGACTGATTAAATGTCCTGCACAAGACAAGGAAGAAACAAATAACGAATGGAGGGTAGCAGCTGCAATAACGAGTAGATCGTTGTGCAATCTGGTACACTTAACGATGAAGGGCGGCCTACCCTAGCGCAGACAATAGACCATGATGTGGAGTTGTGAAAGTAAATTTTAGAATGGCCGCTGATCACACCTTGCTTGGTGTGATAAAAGGACCTTGCAACCTGTTGGAATATTGAAAATTCCAGAACAATAGAAATGGAGAGAGTAAACTCCTCTCCTCTGAACACAGAGAAAATTTAAAAATTCTTGACAGGAGACAGAGTTTTTAGACTGAAAAACAAACTTCTATTTCTTTCAAAAACTGTTACAAATTCTTCCTCTAATGGAGGGATTCAAAATAATGACTACTACAGACGCAGTGCACAAAACTACTCTCTGCCTTCATAAAACAACACTCTGTCTCTGTAAGCCAACACTGCTGTGTATTTCTTCTCCGCGCTGTTGTGTAGAACCAAAAAAAAAAAAAAAACAACTCTTCTACAGGCTCTCAGGCCTTTTTTTTAATATGCCGCGCATATTAAAACATTACATAGACCATATTAAAACTTAAACAAAGTCTAAACTATTAAAAACAAATATAATGCGGGCCCCACTTTACAACTGCGCTTTGAACGCACGATCAAATAGTTAAATCTAATGTATAAAGGCCATCGGGTCTGCGGCTAAACAAAACAAATGCACCAAACCAAAAGCTTCGATTGCGATTTCAAGTTGGATGCGATGGACCATGTATTAAATCCTCCATATAAATGGCGTCGGGTCCGAAACTTCGGTAATGTGATCAGGGCACATAACAAAACCCCGCTAATTGAACTTTTGTGATTGAAGACCTACGATCATATAATAAAACGTCGCGTGGTCTTGTGGACCCACGGGCCTCAGCTGTGGTGGAGGGCGATTACAAATAATACATGTGATGTTGCGATTTCGATTGGATCGCATCGCAATCTTCCATATCAACAAGACACTTATTAATACTGCTGCTGCGATTTGCGATTGCGATTGCGATTGCATCGCATCGCAAAACTTCATATCAACAAGACACTGTGCAAGAAACTTGCGATTGCGATTAGCGCATAAGTGGTGGGGACCACATGTCCTGCCTTTTCAAAAATTAAAGGACTTCGGCTGTATTAAACATTTTTTCTCTATTTTGGTTGTTGAGGGCTTTAAACGCCCGAAATGACTGTTTTAATAAGTTCTGCTCCTCCATATTTCAAAACTACGAGGGTCTTCATTCCTTCTGTAGAAAACGGCTACGCCCATCACCAATTTAATTTCTCCTCTACAATTTGTGGTTGCGGCCCATCAACAATGATTTCATCCTTACGGATTTTCCATTCTTCTTAAATACACAGTGCTGTGCACTCCAACTCTGCTGCACTGCCTCTGTACTCTTTTTCTTCCTGCTCAAGGCTAGCAGGGACTTTAACATTTCAACACTCCCCCTTAAAGTCAGCTGCTGGGTTATCAATCATACGCAAGAATTTTCTTAAAAATTAAAATGTCTTCTGCCCCAATGGTTTTGTTAAAATATCTGCATATTGTTCCTCTGTCTTAAAATGCTGTAAAACAATTTCTCCATTGTTCACCAATTCTCTGATATAGTGAAACTTTGTATCTATGTGTTTTGTTCTCTGATGAAACACTGAATTCTTTGACAATGAAATAGCTGAGCTATTGTCACAATAAATCACCGTCCCTTTTACCTGTTCTTGGTGTAGACTTCTCAACATCCTTCTTATCCAAATTTCTTGACATGCTGCTACTGTAGCTGCCACATATTCTGCCTCTGCTGTAGATAATGCTACAATCGACTGTTTCTTAGAAGCCCATGAAATGGCTCCTGAACCCATATGAAAAACATAACCGGAAGTGCTCTTCTGATCATCCACACTTCTAGCCCAATCACTGTCAGTGTATCCAACTAACTCTGAATTTTCTGAAGCAGTATATAAAATACCAAATCTTTTAGCTCCTTTAACATACCTCAGAATTCTCTTTGATGCCTGCCAATGTGCTTCTTTTGGCTTCTCCATAAATCTGGAAATTAAACTAACAACATGCATAATATCCGGCCTAGTTGTAGTCAAATACATGAGGCTGCCAACTATGCTTTTATACAATCTAGGATCAAAATCCTTGTTGCTGTCATCTTTACTCAACTTCAATCCCATTACTGTGGGAGTAACTGCAGCTTTTCACTCCTGCATATTAAATCTTTCCAAAACTTGATTCACATACTTTTCTTGAGAGATAAAAATCCCTTTTTCATTTTGCTCTACTTCTATTCCTAAGAAGTATCTCAACAAGCCCATGACAGACATTTCAAATTTATCTTTCATAACTATTTTAAAATTTTCAACAAGGTAATCATAATTACCTGTAAATATTAGATCAGCAACATATAAAACAAAAATGAGCATTTTTCCATCCTTCTCTTTGATGTAGAGGGTGGGTTCTCCCTCACACTTTTCAAATCCATTTTCCAGTAGACACGAGTCTATTCTACTGTACCACGCTCTTGGTGCTTGCTTCAGCCCATAAATAGCTTTCTTCAATTTGCAGAATTTATGCTCTTGGCCTTTCTTCTCATAGCCGAGAGGTTTTTCCACATATACCTCTTCCATTAACACTCCATTTAAAAATGTTGATTTTACATCCATTTGATATACTTTCCATTTGTTTTGTGCTACTATTGACAGCACTGCTCTTACTATCTCCATTCTTGCAACTGGTGCAAAATTTTCTTCATAATCAATCCCATGCTTCTGCTT
Organism: Pinus albicaulis; assembly: GCA_034641835.2. Lineage (NCBI taxonomy): Eukaryota > Viridiplantae > Streptophyta > Pinopsida > Pinales > Pinaceae > Pinus > Pinus albicaulis. The sequence continues at coordinate 139,655,685 of CM076581.1, forward strand.
ATATCCCTTGACAACAAGTCTGGCCTTGTGTCTCTCTATTTTTCCTTCAGCATTGCTTTTGGTCTTATAGACCCATTTAAATCCAATGACTTCTTTACCTTCTGGGAGATCAACCAGCTCCCATGTTTTGTTCTTCTCTATGGCATTAATTTCATCATCCATAGCTTCTATCCATTTTCTATCTTTTATAGCATCTTCAAAATGAATAGGATCATCAACTTGACAATACAAAGCAAATAAGGAATTCATACCTTCATTTTTTGCTCCCTGCTCATAGATTTCATTAATATTTCTGAACTTTGTTCCACTTTCATTTGGTGTAGTCGTGCTTGAAGAAGCACTCGAACCTGCTCGATGTGGTGTGTTTGGCGATGCACTCCCATTTCTTCTCAAGGGTGTTCTCATTACTGCTTGAGGTGTCCCTTGCTGTCCTTGTGTTAGTGGAGGTTGTGCTACTGATGAGTTGTTAATTTCAATCACATCTTCCTCATCTTCATCATGAGATAAATAGATTTTAACATTGATTGTTTTCTCAATGCTTCCATCCCATGCTTCCTTTTCAATAAACTGCACATCTCTGCTTATTACAAACCTCTTTGTGGATGGGTTATACAATCTGTATCCTTTGGAATCTTCACAATATCCAAGGAAGATGCACTTCTCCCCCTTACTATCCAACTTCTTTCTCAATTTGTCTGGAATGTGTGCATATGCCACACATCCAAAAACTCTCATGTGGGTGACTCCCTATTTTCTGCCACTCCACGCTTCTTCTGGAACTTTGTTCATCACAACTTTTGCAGGGCATCTATTCAAAATATACACAGCACAGTTTGTTGCTTCTGCCCAATAATCATTCAGCAAGTGTTTTTCCTTTAGCATACTTCTCACCATTTCCATTATGGTTTGATTCTTCCTTTCAGCAACTCCATTCTATTGCGGTGTGTACCTTGTGGTAAACTGCTTGTGTATGTCGTTATCTCTGCAAAAACGCAGAAATTCCTTTGATATATATTTTCCTCCTCTATCAGTTCTGAGAACTTTAATGTGCAACCCGCTCTATTTTTCTACAAGAGCTTTAAAATAGAAAAATTTCTGAAAAACTTCACTCTTATATCTCAGAAAATAAACCCACACTTTTCTTGTGAAATCATCTATGAAGGTCAGCATGTAGTTACTGCCTGAAACTGATGCTGTTTGCATCGACCCACATAAATATGAGTGAATGATCTCGAAGGGTGCTTTCTCCCTTATGCTTTTCCCTGATGGAAAATTTTCTCTTTGTTGCTTTCCCAAGATGTAGCCTTCACATAGGCTGTCAGGCTTCTCAATCAATGGCAAAACTTTTACCATTCCTTTTCTATGCAACAAATTCAATCCTCCGAAATTGAGATATCCAAATCTCAGGTGCCATAACCAATTTTCATCTTTTACTTCCTTCTGAAAGGCTTCTTGTGTTACAGCTGCTATGCTCTTTCCTTTTCCTTTCATGTCAGTGTTGAGCTTGAGTGGAAACATTCTATTGCTGGTTATTTGAATTTCAACAATGATTTTCTTGCTTGGAGGTATATCTTTTATTGTGCACACATCATCCTTGAAAATTACATTGTAACCTTTGTTTATGAGCTGCCCAATGCTCAAAATATTACACTTCAAACCTGGAATGTAATACACATCTGGAACAAATTTTTTCTCACCATTTTTTGCTCGAATACTCACTCTGCCTTTTCCTTTTACAAATATCTTGGTATCAGTCCCTGTGGTTACTTCTGATTTAATCTCTTCATCTAGATTGGCAAACATTACTCTATTTCCAGTCATTTGATTACTACATCCTGAATCTAAGAACCAAACATCATCTTCTCTATCCTGTGCTACATTACATGCTAACAGCACATTACTTGGGTTCTTTTCTTCTTTTGCTACATTAGCATTCTACTTATTTTTCATGTCATTCTGCTTCTTTCTACATTCATTGGCATAGTGCCCATATTTCTTGCAATAATGACATTGGACATTGGATTTGTCATACCTTTGTCCATGAGCATGTTGGTGTTGGTGTCCACCTTGCTGGCTATTGCATTGGCTGTGGCTCTAATTTTGATTGTTGCTCCTTCCATGTGAATGTGAAGAGTTGTTTCTTCCACCTTTGTTCTGGCTTCTGCCTCTTCCTATTCCTTTTCCTTGACCTCTTCCTCTTCCTGAAGGCATCTGGGTCTTGAAGGCATGCTCAAGAGATGAATGTTCATCTCTGCTCAATCTCTGTTCATGAGTTATCAGTGAGGCATGAAGTTCATCTACCATGAAATTTGAGAGATCTTTGGTCTCTTCTATGGTGGTAACTATAACATCAAACTTTGAGGGTAAGCTCCTCAAAAGTTTCTCCACAATCCTTCTTTCTTCAAGGGTTTCTCCATGGGATCTTATCTGATTTACAATCCCAATCACATGTGTAAAAAATGTGTCTACATTATCTGACTCTTTCATGCAAAGAGTTTCAAAATCTCTTCTCAGCAATTGAAGTTTTGTTGTCTTCACTTTTTCATACCTTGATAGGCCACTTTCAGAGCTTCCCATGCATCCTTGGATCTCTTAGCTACTGCTATCCTTGGAAACACACTCTCATTTACTGCTTGATACAAATAGTAGAGGGCTTTAGAGTCCTTCTTTCTATTGCTCTTCAATATGTCCTTCTCTGCTTGAGTTAAGGCATTAAAAGCCTGCTCATCGGCTGGTTCATCAAAACCATCTTCTACAAACTCCCATAAGTCTTGTGAAACAAATAGGGATCTCATGGTAATGGCCCAATAATCATAATTTTTTCCATTAAATTGTGGAAGCTGAACATTTCCAATACTCATACCTGTACTTGGTCTAGCCATTGCTCTTAAACTGAACTCTGAACTTAAACAAATTGTCTTTCTTTTCCTGAAAGAACAAACTCTTTTAAACAAAAAACAACAACTCTGTTTTCTTTGAGAAATACCTGAACTTTGACTTCTGTTGAGCTTTCACACTGCTGGAGAAAATGCTTCAACAAGTCTTCTTCTTCTTCAGCTTCTTTGAAACCTTGAAAGAGCCTAAACTAGCTCTGATACCATGTTGGAATATTGAAAATTCTATAACAATAGAAATGGAGAGAGTAAACTCCTCTCCTCTAAACACAGAGAAATTCAAATTCTTGACAGGAGACAGAGTCTCAACTCTAAAAAAAAACAGACTTCTATTTCTTTCAAAAACTATTACAAAATATTCCTCAATAGAGAGATTCAAAATAATGACTGCTACAGACGCAGTGCACAAAACTACTCTCTGTCTTCATAAAACAACACTTTGTCTCTGTAAGCCAACACTGCTGTGTGATTCTTCTCCGCGCTGTTGTGTAGAACCAAAAAAAAAAAAAAAACAACTCTTCTACAGGCTCTCAGGCCTTTTTTTTAATATGCCGCGCATATTAAAACATTACATAGACCATATTAAAACTTAAACAAAGTCTAAACTATTAAAAACAAATATAATGCGGGCCCCACTTTACAACTGCGCTTTGAACGCACGATCAAATAGTTAAATCTAATGTATAAAGGCCATCGGGTCTGCGGCTAAACAAAACAAATGCACCAAACCAAAAGCTTCGATTGCGATTTCAAGTTGGATGCGATGGACCATGTATTAAATCCTCCATATAAATGGCGTCGGGTCCGAAACTTCGGTAATGTGATCAGGGCACATAACAAAACCCCGCTAATTGAACTTTTGTGATTGAAGACCTACGATCATATAATAAAACGTCGCGTGGTCTTGTGGACCCACGGGCCTCAGCTGTGGTGGAGGGCGATTACAAATAATACATGTGATGTTGCGATTTCGATTGGATCGCATCGCAATCTTCCATATCAACAAGACACTTATTAATACTGCTGATGCGATTTGTGATCGCATCGCATCGCAAAACTTCATATCAACAAGACACTGTGCAAGAAACTTGCGATTGCAATTAGCGCATAAGTGGTGGGGACCACTTTTCCCGCCATTTCAAAAATTAAAGGACTTCGGCTGTGTTAAACATTTTTTTTCATTTTGGTTGTTGAGGGCTTTAAACGCCCGGAATGACTGTTTTAATTAACTTTGTTTCTCCGTAGACAAAAACTACGAAGAAAAATCTTAGCCCTCCTACAGAAACGCCTACGCCCATCACCAATTTAATTTCTCCTTTGCAATTTGTAGCTGCGACCCATCAACATTGATTTCATCCTTACGGATTTTCCATTCTTCTTAAATACATAGTGCTGTGCACTCCAACTCCGTTGTACCGCTCTCGTACTCTTTCCTGCCTTCAAGGCTAGCAAGGACTTTAACATTTCAACACAACCACAGGTCAAGGCTGGGCTTGATTGTGAAAATTGTAACTCTTCTTATTTGACATTGACGGGTTCATGTACCACTTTGGGCCACCAGTGCATCGGAGTGTTGAATTGAAATTAAATGTTGAATTATGTTTAATTAAATTTCATTATTATTATTCAGTCAAGCTATTATTATTATTAAGTCAAACTGGAAAACAAATTAGTGGATCATCTGGTCGTTAGTGCAGACCTGAAAGAAAGCTTATATACACTAGTATTATTATTTTCTAATTTCAAAATCTGACAAACAAAATTGATATATGGGATATTATTATCTAATTAGTTGTCATTCTTAGAAGTTTAATAGAAAAAAAATTATATTAACCAAATTAATATATTATTATTATTTAATTTTAGAATCACCTGCAACAAAAACATTATTATCTAATTAATTATCATTCCTACACATCTAAAAAAACCAACTTATAATACACTTTAATATCTATTGGCCCTAAACAAGCCCTCACTAGAAATGTTGGAGAATGTCCCACAGCCTGAAGACAATAGGTACATGGTTGTATATGGAGTTGTTTTATAAAGTATCGAATATGAGATATTTAAATATCCTTCTTTTGGGGAATGGTGGATTTTTTGGTTACTCAGCAAGGATTTATTCATTTTTGTTATTGTTTTCTAATGTTTAAAAAAGGCTAAATTTATGCTAGGTTAAGAAATTTTAAAAACACAAACCCAAACATTATTTTGAAAAAGATATACAAAAACATTCTTATTCCGCCATGCAAATATTCTCCAAAGTACCTACATAAGTCAGGCATGTGTCATAGAAACTATGACACATTACTTATCTATATATATATATATATATATATATATATATATATATATATATATATATATATATGCCCCGAAAGACACAATATACACGTGTGTGTGTGTGTGTGTGTGTGTGTGTACACTAATGGAGTCCAAAAATTATTTTGAAAAAGAGCATTGTGAGTTACTTTAATGAAGGAATCGTTCATGATGTTCACTAAGGATTTGGGAAAATGAACTCATTCAAATTGTAGAGAGCACTTCATATGTACTTTATAGCCCGGTCTAAAACGAGTTGTAAACTAACTGCATAGGGATTTTAAACTGACTAAATGTATAACAAGGTATGATGTGAATCGATGTGGGCATTTCATGTGTAAAGAGACTTTTCACAGGAGACTCGTTAAGTGAATAAACCAGTGGGACTTCTACCCCACAATGGCAGTGGACCTGAACTTATTGAATTGTATGGCTTACTTCTCCTTCACTAACACCTTGAAAATTCTATCCTTTCTTAAAGAATTAATATAACTACAGCAACATATGGGTGCGTGAATCGGCCTCAGGCCTGTTATTGGCATATATCATGTCTTTTGAAGCTATACTCATAGGAACTTCATTTCAGTACTCCTGCCAATTTTTGTTATCTAGAGATCAAGAACCAAATCAAAAAGAGTGTTCAAAACATGATGCTTTGAACCCACTCCACATGCTCCATATGCCGATCTTCCCCTTAGAATCTTCCCCAGTGTCCTCTAACAACGACCCCTAATAATCCAATTCCTAGTCGCACTTCAAGCTATTTTTAGGCCAACCCAAAATTTGTTTAGGATGCCCATCTACCATTCTTAACTTTGTGGATATTTCATGATATGGAGATTTTGATCAGCATTTTTCCTTTCTTGGCAGTACACGTAGCTCCATATTATAAAATCTCCCACAAAGTTAAGCATCGTAGATGGGCATTATAAACAAATTTTGGGGCTTCCCTGAAGATAGTTGAAGTGCCATAGTAGGAATTGGATTATTGGAAGTAGTTTTCGGAGAAGGGATCGCAATATTTTGAGGGGAATATCGGCAGATGGGGTGTGGGGTGGATTCGAAGTCATGGATCGATACAAAACACGTGAAACAGGTAGCGATCTTCCGATCTTCCCCTCAAAATCTTCCCCACCCTTTTCCCACAATGACCCCAATAATCTAATTCCTAGTCACACTTTAGTTATCTTCAGGCCAACCCCAAAATTTGTTTAGGATACCCATCAACCATTCTTAACCTTGTGGAGATTTTATGATATGGAGATTGTCACCACATCTTCCCGAACAGTACACATAGCTCCAAATCATAAAATATTCGACAAATTTAAGCATGGTAAATGGGTATCCTAAAAAAAAATTGGTGTTTGCATGAAGATAGCTGAAGTGGGACACTAGGAATTGGATTATTGGTGGTTATTGTGGGAGAAGAGTGGGGAAGATTCTTAGGCGAATATTGGCAGATGGGGTGTGTGGGGTGGATTCAAAGTCATGGATCGACACAAACCATGTGAAATAGGTGGCCATCTGTCGATCTTCCCCACATAATATTCCACACCCTTCTCCCATGACCCCCAATAATCCAATTCCTAGTTGCACTTCATCCATATTCAGGGCAACCCCAAAATTTGTTTAAGTTACGCATCTACCATTCTTAACTTTGTGGAGATCTTATGATATGGAGATCTTGAATAGCATATTTCCTACCAGTACACATAGCTCCATATCATAAAATCTCCCACAAGGTTAAGAATGGTCGATGGGTATCCTAAACGAAGTTTGGGGCTGCTATGAAGATAGCTGAAGTGCAACACTGGGAATTGGATTATTGGGGGTCTTTGTGGGAGAAGGGTGGGGAAGATTCTGAAGAGAATATGGGCAGATGGGGCGTGGTGTGGATTCTAAGTCATTGATTGATACAAACCACGTGAAAGAGGTGGCCACATGCAGGTATCTTTCCTCACACTCCTTGTAGTCATACACACAAATTAAACAGTTCTTGATTTGGTTCTTGAACTCCAAATTCTGACGATTGGAGGGAGTATATTGTTTCAGCTAATACTTTAGTCCATTACAGCAGTCTTGAATAAAACAGTGGCATATTCTCATTTGTGTGAATTTAGTTCCACATTAATACTTCCCATCTCACAAGAACGTCATTTGAACTTCTCAAAATAGACGATGGTGCTCTTGTGGCCATGACCATCCACTAGCTGTTTTCCTTTGCTACATCCCCACATTGGCAGTGCACCTCAGTGTCCTACACCCTATATCTCAAAAACGTTTTGACAAAACATTTCACACAGAATTCATTAAACAAAAATTAGAGCATTATATTAAGAGAGTAAGTAATCACCACGTTATATTAAATACATTTACAAGTTGTATAAGCAGTGGCGGAACATCGAAGGAGTTAGTTGACATTTAAGTAGGAGTTGGTGGAACCCATCAGTAGTGGGTTGAGAGTTTAGTAGGATTCTGTGGACATATATTATGGTCAAAGATCTTTCAATGGTCTAACATTCAATGGAATGACTCTCAATAATAACAGTGTAGAGTGGTTGTCCACTGTCTTCCCAAAGGAACCAACCAAAGTGCTAACAAGTTATTTTGTTAAGGGATTCTCTAGTGAAAAAGTCACTGACTACAACCTCCCATACCCCATGGATTTTGGCTACTCAAACCATAAAATAAAAATTATTCATGGCAAGAATATGAAGACCAATACAATCTATCAAATACACAAATTTTTTTTTTATAAGTTTTCTAATCTAAACTTTTTATTTTTTTAATATGAAATTAAATTTATAATTATATATTATTAAAAATAAAATATTATAAATGCTTTTTATAAAAATAATTACTATATAAAAATATAAAATTCTAATTAAAATCAATTACATTTATTCCATTTTAACTAGAAAAAGATTGACATCAAACTAACTACATATAAGTTTATATTTTAAAATGAGATGAGCAAAAAATTATAATCTCTTCCATTTCAATTAAAAAAAAAAAATTGAAAAAACTTAGAAATTAAACTAACTATATATTAGTTTATATTTTAAAATGAGATGAATAAGAATTGTGACACACTGTTCTCCTTGGATAACTTGAAAGGTTTAAAATGTGGTTTGCTCAAATATTTTATAATTTATGTAAATATTTCATGTTGAGAACAATTTTTTTCTAATTTTTGATGTTTTCTCTTTTTCCTTTGTATATAATCATTGGTGTCTTATTAAAAAAGAAAATTAAAAAAAAAAAAAAAAACACCTATTTTATATAGATAAAAGTTTTATTAAAATTAAAAAAATTTATTTTATCTCTAGATCAATTTTTTCAAAATGTAATTTTGATTTCGAGAGCAAAACTTAAGGTATGTACTTTGATACATTTCATTCTTTTCAATTCTCCGTAAATTTCTAGTTCAAATATATCTATGTTAGTTTTCAAAAGAATACTAATGAAAATTTTTAAGTAATATATTGTTTATGATTTAGATTCATCCCATTAAATATACATATAAATTGTATTATTTTTGTTATTAATATTTTTTTAAATGTTATATGCCGATTTCATATCAAACATGGAATGAATTGCAAAATCTTCCTAGTACTTTAAATTACAAACAACATATTAATAGAATAAGAACTTCCTCATTTTCTCTCTCATTTGACCTTACAATCTTTTACTCAATATGTATATTGAAATATTTGATTTATAATCTACATTAAACTTTTTCTTTATATTAATATTTTTTTAAATGATATACATCAACTTCATATTAAAACACATCTCCCTCACAATAGAAAATGAAAATATAAGAATTTTTATTTAAATTATTTAATTTTTCTGTATATAAAATTGATATAAAATTATATTTTTTAATATGGACGTTATGACTGGTACTCCTTTTCTTTATAATACATATCAAATTTTATATTAAAACGGAAATATAGCTCGATATATTTGATGTATCCCAACTTTGAATATATCTATACTTAAAATAAATTTATATTACTGGTACTCCTTTTCTTTATAATACATATCAAATTTTATATTAAAACGGAAATATAGCTCGATATATTTGATGTATCCCAACTTTGAATATATCTATACTTAAAATAAATTTATATTAATTTTGGAAACGACAGTGGGCGATAGAACCTATAAGGTTTAGGTTTTGGGTTTAAGCATATCTTCGGTGGGCGGTGTTGTCGTAGGCTTGGATAATTCAATTCACACAGGAGGAGATTATAAGCTTGGGGGCGAAATAAGCTTAGCCGTCTATGGAATCAAATGCGGGAGATCTGAGTCTTTTCAAGCATGAATACCTTGCTATGGAAAACTAGTAAGTAACAATATGGATGAGTAATGGCTTCGTCGTATGATTCCATCTCCATTTGAGCTCTAACATTTCCTTGCTCCATGGCGTTGTGGCTAGTTGGGAATACTGCTCCATGGCGTTGTGGGAATACTGCTCCATGGCGTATGTTTTCGCGAATGTTTCAAAATCCGTTAGCGAATACTGCTGGGAATTTGGCGCTCTATTAACTGTCTTGGGTAATCTCTTTTGTATGAATTTTATTGCGGCAATTTTTCATGCAAAGGATTTTTCAAGGGGGGAACAAACATGCCAGAAGCCTGCAGGCAAAGTGTTTTTCATTATACCTAACCATAATATTCTTGATCGTTGGGAAAACGCCTGCAAATTTAATGACAAAACTCCCCAACCAGACTTGCTTCGCAGGTTTCCCTGCAAAGTATTTGTCGAAAGAACTGATTGCAAATTTCAATGGGGTTTCACGGAAGCCTACAAAATTTGTGGCTCAATATTCCGGCCAGATAAGTTTCTCGAGTCAACCATGATTTTCTGATGTTTTTGGCCTTTAGATGGCGAAAAAATTATCGACAAAGTGCGTGCCAAATTTTTATGAAGAGCGGTCAATCTCGGGTTTCGTCACATTTGCAAATTGTTTATCGAAATTCTCTCACTAGTGGGCCTTCCTGGAGGTGATGATACTCCCTCGTGGTGTTTGGTTTATTGTTTGGATCAAGTTATGTGAGGTTTTGGGGACGAGGATCTTCAAAACTTCCCCTTTTTGTTAGTTCCTTGTTCAGAATTTTTTTTTGTCTCAAGGGAAAAGACTAAAACACTTTAGTTTCGCTGCCTCACAACACACATCATATTATAAGTATTTCGGTGTGATAAATTACGCTCCTCTATGAAGGGTGGTTATTATAATTTGCTAATGATCTTAAAGAATATGGAATTGGAATTGAAAAGGACACCACTATATCCATAGTTTTTGGATTCCATGGAGGTGCCAGGAGAGGTCGAGCATTCTCTTCTTCCAAGTCCATGTATTAAAACAAAGTTGTAAGTCAGTCCTAAAATTCCCAAGGATCTTGCAGGTCAGGATATATTGGTAGAAAATTCCCTAGAAAACCCAATGCTCAAGGTGAATGAGATCATTAACAAGAAAAGAAAAAAATATTTTGAATTTCAAGTGATTATATGTCAGTTTAATGGTTTTTTTCCTTTGGCATCTACTCTCTAATATTGGGTCCACTAAAACTAGTCCCAAAATCTAGATCTGTTATTTTGTTCAAAGCAATACTATGGTTTTCTTCAAATATTTGGAAGACCGAAAGAAGGTTTTTGACAGGGGCCCTAGTTTTGAAGTGTGGTTGGAATTTTAATTTTTCCAAGGTTTCTAAAGTTTAATCCTCTTACCATGAAGCCCCTAGCAGTTGTTGCTTCAGTTAGGCTCTGTAAAATTCCTCTTCGATGGATATGGCGAGGGGTCCTAGAGAATACTCAAGACTCTATAGGAAATTGATCAAAGTTGACAGTGAAATATTATATAAGGTTTTATAATTTTTATCTCCATATGTTAGGAAGTTGACCTCAGCGAAGTGTCACCAGAACAAAAATATCCTAAAGCACGAGGCCATGGAGTATATCAATCCATTGGGCTATGAAGACACTTCCTTTAGGTGTATAATTTTCCAATAACTTAGGCACCTTCAGAATTTGTGTCCCTCTTCAAAAGGGGATTTAAACAACCAGGAGTTGAAGAAAATATACTATGGCTAGAGAGATCTCAAGGTCACAAGAAAGTCGATGTTTTGTATAGATCAAAAGGAGAAAAATTCCTAGCAAGTAAATGTCTAGGCAACAATCCAGCTAACCCTAGAGAGGAGTAAACTTGTAAATTCTCTAGTGATTTCACCTTCAGGCAAAGAAAAATATCTAAGATAGACATATAGTAATGATCAAAGAAATGGAACTCCTAAATTCCTTAATCATACTACAAAGACCTTCAAAGAAACCATTTAAGATGAAACAAAAGGGCAGGGCAAACGATAGACCTCTTCAGCTAAACCCTAACTAGCAGTACTTTAAAGTAAAGACCTAAAAAGAAATGTTTAAAGTGATTCCAAAGGGTAAGGCTAACCATAAACCTTTTTGGAACTGACTCCATCAAATCATTCTTGAGATAAACAAACTGAGTGGGATTAGAGAGCAACTTAGAATTCTCTAAACTGACCTATCAGAGGAAAACATGAGAGAAAGAGAAGAATACAAACTTAATGTGCTTTTGATAGCATACCTTAAGCTAAAATCTCTATTCTAGTTCAAGAGAAAGATGAAACAATATGTTAAATAGAATATAACAAGTACAAAATGAGAGATAAATCACCATTAGCCATGTTCATGAATCCTGCAAAGTGCTTGTCTCATTGATATTCAGTTCAAAACCTTCACAATGCTCCAAAACCAAAAACTTCTTACAACTCAGAGCCTATGCTTAGTTAAACAACTAACCAACATCCAACCAACATGAAAAATGAGGCACTCATGCAGTATTTATCATGCAAAGGAGGTTCAAAACCATACATAGGGTTTTGGAGGCCATTAATTGCTCGTAAATATCATTTTTGTCCAAAGAAGCCATGCAAGGCCCAAGGCACAAATATCCTAATATAATAAATGAAAAATATCTCCTAACATAAATTCTGAACTTACTAGGAGTGATTTTCCTCAAAAGTCCTTGAAAATATTTTTTTAATAAATTTGTGTGTTTTGTTGACTTTGCAAGAAAGGGCGCAGTGCCAAGGCCAAGGGTATAGCGGCAAGTCCAAGGGCATAGCACTTGCACTCGAAAAACAGGTCATCTTGCAGCTGAGGTTTGGAGGCCTACCCGGTGTCCAAATGAGCTCCATGGTAGCTCATTACAAAGCTTGTCAAGTATAATTTCTAGAAATGCCTTTAGTTCTCTAATTTGAATTCACTTACCTACTCAAAAAATAAATCTCCCAAGACTGTTTCGGGTGCTGCAGCAGCTCTGAAAATAGGGCATAAAGGTGTTTTTTTGGTGTTTTTGGCACTTTTGGAGGACCAAATCTGCTCCAAATGATTTGAAATTTTGTGTGCATGACGTATCTAGCCTAATGAATCTGAAAATATAAACCACTCCTCAAAAGAGTGCCCCAAAAAAGAGCGCAGAGCCAGTGGCACTATGCCTTTGGCCCTATAAAATAGTAAAAAATTCACTAGTGCAAAAATTGTGCCAAAATCTAGATTTACCTGATGATTGGATTTGGTATGCTTGTAGAGGATATATCAACCAAGTTACCAAGTTTTTCTTTCCCTTTTGCATCATTGGTTCCACCATATTTTTCATAGGTCTCATTGTTAGCAGCCTTACTGCTTTCTTCATGTCTCCTTGACTCACTATCATCATCACTCTTTGTCCGACTGTCATCACTTATTTCTTCTTCATTTACCTTTGCCTCACTGATACCTTGGCTTCTCATTTCCTTCTTCTTAATTTTTTTTTTTACTTGGTGCCATTTGATTCATTTCTTTCTTTGACTGACATATGCCCCACTGACTGATTTTTCTTTATTTGATTCTTCCCTATTTTTCTCCTTATTGGCGTCTTCCTCCTCACTACCTTCGTTCTTCATTGTTTTTATTTATTTTTATAAGCCCCATAGGTTCCCTTTTCTTCACTTCTATTATCTCTTTCTCTTAACATCTTGAACATTCTGCCTTTGAAACCCTACTACTGATGTGAAATTGATATAGAAGAGGGTAATGGAATGGTGATGAAAAAAGGCAGCTTTGAAAGTGAATGAGATGAATGAATGAGGGTATATCAGGCTGAATGAGAGGCTATAGACAACCTAATGACAACCCCAGCTAATATTTCAAACTTAGATGGATGAAAATCCTTAAACCAATACAACCATCCTTGTCAATCACTGATTTTCTTTATAGTCAGATGGAATGAGGTTCAATAGTGATGTTAAGTTCAAGCCTTAGAGTGGCCCTTTAGGGTTCCCTTATCATTAACTAAAAATCATCAAACAACTTGAGAATGTGGTTTGGGCACCCATTTTCTAGCCATCAATGCCCTGGAGGACCTTGGAGGAGGCTTGAGAGAGATTTTGAAGTGGTATGAGCATCTTTAGGGCTCAGAAGCCTTCCTGGACAAACACGTAGCACTTAGGCGAAGAGTGCACCGCCTTAATAAAATGCACAAGAAAAAATGTCAAGCATGTAGCACCAAGTTGAACACGCAGTGCCTCAACACTTGGTCAATTTTTTATCCAAAAAACTCAGAGTTTCTTCTCCTTTTGAAATTTCTAGTTCTCTGCAAGGCAACGGTGAATTTATCAAAATGTTAAATGAGTTTTAATGGGTCCATGAATTCAACTTATCTTTCCAACCCACTTTATAAGATTTTCAAGCCTTTTACCTTTTCTCACTGATATCTCTTTATGCCATTGTTCTTCATGTTTTATTTGATGAATTTGATCTTTCTTTTGGTTAAGGAGGCATGATATGTTCCTTCTGCCATCTTTAGGATGATTGCACACATATAGTAGCATCTTCAGTTTCTTATGCAGTCTCAGCCTTTAGGTTCAATTTAACCCCTTTAACCTTTTTCTTGTAGTTTGATGGAGGTATGCCATTTTCTTTCTTCTGATCCTAGAGCCTTTGACATGTTTACTTTGACATAGCAGCAGCCTTAAAACCTCCTCTGCTCCCAGCTTGGAGCTCAACATTATCCTTTGATCATCTAGGCATGACAGATCATTGAAAATCTCTGGGAGGATTTTTCACATCAGCAGCTTCAACACCTTCTTCATACCATTTCTGCATTTGATCACTGTGTGGGCACTCTGTTGGACTATCAAGTGTAAAACCCTAGCTTTCCTGTCTTCCTTGCTGCAAAATGTCCTTCTTTAGGAACATACTTCCGACCTTATCATAAAATTTTGCTGATGGAAATTTCAATACTTCGACAAAAGTGTCAAACTAGTCCATTACCTCATGTGCAGACCTTGAAATTGAATGGTAGTCTTCTTTGGAAATGATGACCTTGAAACATATGAAACCCTAATTGACCTAGTGGGGGATTTTTTACCATGATATTTGACTTAAAATTGATTTGGAGTCTTCAATTATAAAACCAGAGTATTGGCAAAGTGGTGTATTGAAGATCCAAAATCCAATATACTTGATTTATCTAAAGAGCCTACAGAGATAGTTTTGAGACCATCAATAATTGAGGAAATTGGGGATCATGGGCATGAGTTACGCTATAGGTAAACCCTAGATGTAATGTACATTTATGGGCAAGAGAAAAAGAGAGTAATGAGGTCATAAGTTCGAAAAAAGGAAGAAGATAGGTGGCGCAAGCCCATAAGGAGTCCTTTAAGAGTGGCAGGGTGACCATGGAATGGAAAAATGGTAGAATAGTGGAAAATTTTCCATAAGGATAATGAAGGCAGTGAGATTTCTAAAATTCAAAATATTCAGGGAATTTTGTTTTTATAAATCTAGAACAAATATTTAGTCATCTATAGATAGTAAAAATTACTGATGACTAACAGTGGCTACACATGGGGATGAAAGCTCCTTTTTAGGAGGTGTCCAGGACCTCGGAGTTCAGATCTCCGAGTTTCAAAGACCAATACCATAATTGTACTTAGCAAATCCTTCTTCCTTCATTTGTTGAAATTCTATTGAAGCTATGATGTCAAAAATCTAAAAATACATGATTGGTTAAATATAAATTCTACCTATCCATCTTATTTTTCCTAACATTTTTTCTTCTTCTAGGTGCACTTGGACTCGAAAATCCTTAGCATTCTTTTCTTTTGAAACCATAAAAATCTATCTACTTGTACCCTTATCACTTCCAAGAGTTCGTATTAGGCTAATGAAATCTCTCATTCTCTACCAAGTCTACTCATCTATCAAGATTAAGCTGTTTGAAAAACTTTATTCTCTGACCTACTAAAATGAAATTCTAAATATGATCAAACCAAGGTTAAGAAATCTAATTTGTCATGGACTATGGAATTTGCACAATCTTTGTACAAGTGAAAACTAGAAGCTTGAGGGTTGTGATTCAGAGTTTGTTAACTATCCCTCTCTTTCTCCTTTGGTTCAGATTTGAGCATTGAAACCAAGTGTCTCTTCCTAATCTAATCTACTGATAGGTCAAGCTTAATTGGTTTGACAAGACTTTTTCCACTAACCTATAAGTAGAAATTTAAAACATGTTCAACCGTGATTAGGCTAAATGACCGAACAAGACTTTATTTTTAATGTAGTGGCATTTGGACTTGCACACTTTCAGAAGTACTCTTTTTTGGTATGGGGTTGTACCTCTTCTTTTCATTTGCCCTCTTTTTCTTCTTTTCTCTATTTTTGTGTTTTCGTTTTTCTGATAAAACAAGCTGAAGCTAAAGCTATAAACATGTTTATAGTGTTCAGCTTATTTTCATACCTATCTATACCAATCTAACTTACATATGATTTACATTCATTTGGTGAACTCTCTTTTCGAATATAACCAATCAAGCAGACGATTCCATGAGTGATCTTTGTCCAGCTCTTTGAGTGTGATGAAAAAATCAAAAGGCCACTCCCACCTCACTTGTGTTTGAATAGTAGTGCCTAAAATTTTCTTTAGACCTTGCAGCAAAATGCTCCTATCATATTTTACTCCCTCTTCAAATGTATCTAAGAAAATAGAAAAGGGATCTTGAAATAATACTTGGCTTAGAGGATTTGAGTAATAAGCTTCATTCAGGACTACTCCTTCCTCCACCTAGCTAAGCTTAGGATACTTTTCGGAAAGAAACTCCGCCGCTTTCTCATTAGCTTCTGTATTATCAGCCTCTTCATATATTGCAATGTTGTCCTCTAGCATATCTGATATGTTTTCATTTAGTGGGTTGAATTTTGTGTGAACGCCATCATGTTGATGAGCAGGAGTAATCTTTGGCCATAAATCTTCTTGAGAAGGTAGTACAACAACTCTTCTGTGATTATCAATTTCCAAGCCTTCATCTACGATTTTTAATTCAATGGAACTTGGTGGTTTCAAATCTAGAGTTGAGGAGAATTCTATGCCATAAATTATTTCCTCATCCATTTCAGGAAAAGGCTCCTCATTAACAACTTGTTCAAGAAGTTTATCATCCTTCCCAACCTCAACATCAAAACGGAAAGACTGTTGATTTCCAATCACATGAAAGTTGTTTCTGATGGACTAAAATAAAGTAGAACAAAGAGTCAGAGATCCTGAACTTACCTCCAAATTTTCTAGACTTTCCTCATCAGTGTCATATCTCATATGTATTCACTGATTACTGTTTTCAAGTGGATGAAATTGAACCTCCTCCCCTCAAACCAACTATTGTTTTCTCTGCAATATTAGCTTCTATTTGTAAAACATCATCATCATACTGATCAAATTTTGGAAAATCATAAACATAAGTAATTTCACCAATCATACATACTAGATTATCAGATTGTTTCTCGTTGAATTGATCTACAAATCCATTTTCTAATATGTGGTAGTTGGGATTAGCAGGAAAATAAATAGAAATGGTAAGTTCACATGAAGGTTTAGAGGCTGGTTGTATGTTTATAATCTGATTTATGTCCTCTTTGGTTAAAAGAGGAGGCATTGTTCTCCTTCTTTGGATATAACCATAGTAGTTCTCTTTTTCTTGTGAAGGCTGATTCTGAGACTGAATGTCTTCTTGAGCCTCACTTAGAAGAGATGGTGAAACATCACTTGTCCCTTTACAGAGATCCTGTGGATATTCCTTTATTTCCTTATTGATTTCATCCTCAACCAACTCTTCCTCGTTGTCATGACAGTTAACTTGACTAGGAAATGCATGCATCTCTTCTAATATACTTTCAGGATGCCAATTTCCCAAATCTTAATCAATGTTTATAAGGTATTGTATGAGGTCTTAAGATTATATAAAATAAAGGATGAGTGAGCATGGATCCAATTTAGGTGGGGAAATGGGTTATCTCTTTGGGTGTTTCCACTTTTATGGGAACATAGAGGCCAAAGGAAGAAATTTGGCTCTATCCTCAAGAAAAAACAACCAGGTCTCCGCAACGAAGCTTCCAGATCTTGAAGCTTCACTTCCAATTATTAAAAGCTTCCTATCAGGGAAGCGACATTAGTATTAGCTTCATTCCAGCACTAATCCATGCTACCCTAAAAAAATAGGCCATCGACGAGAGAAAGTCACGAAGAGGGTGCACCGCTCCATATAACTAGGCTTACAAGGATTTTTTCCAAGAATAGCCAGCAGATAGTTTGTTTATTTTGTTGAAGAGGACATGAAGGCATGATTTTATGATGGAAAATAGGCACAGGGGTCAGTGTTAAGGGTATCCACGATAAAAAATGAGGAGTACATGTATAGTGATAAATTGTTGTGTAATAGATTCCCCCTAAAGCATGAAGGTCTAATGAGAGTGAGGGCTGAAATGATTTACGAATAAGTGCCAGGAAGAAGACATCATTGTTGGAAAACATATGCAAACAAGCACATATATACATAAACTGATATATCTAGAATAATGACATGACATAAGGTATGGGCGCAACCATCTGTAGAAGTAATTTCAAAACAGGATCCAAGGTAGTAACAAATAGGATCACAAATATAGACTCCAGGTATGGTCACAACCATCCAAATAAAGGATTCATGTGTACAATCATTAATAATACATATCATCTCACAGCCTATGTTTTATTAGACAAAGCCTAGGATCTTGCACTTCGTCACGACCCGATTAAGTACAAATTCAACCATGTGAATAAATGAGCTGAATTAAAACATGCAAGACAATTTCCTGATTACCAGCCATTGATGTAAATCATTAACAGGTGTGAGAGAAACCATGAATAATGGTGATATTTCTCAAGGTACCAACAGTACAATCCACAAGATGTGAATAAGGAGTTGTCGTCAAACATTCATGGAATCACCTTATCGAAGGCCAATGATGTAAGCCTATCGTCAGGTGTGAACAAAATGCCATTAGGGCATGTGGGCTCTAAGGTACTGATAAGAAGATCTCTATATGAACTTCTGGGATAATGTGCTGAAGTTGACAAGCGGCAATCCGTCGAGGGAGGGCCATAATTTATCTCACATCTTCGATGCGAGATGAATGCAATAAGATGATAATAAGAGTGATCAGAGAACCAGGAGGTGAATAAGACACAAAAGAAACTTCTCTTGAACATACCGGAGACACGACTACGAATTTGGCAGTATTTGACTCAAATGGGATCAGAGGTCATGCTGGACGAGAATATTGATGACATAAGAGGCAAAACATATTTCCCAAATCCATGGAGGCAAAGTGACGAATGAAGGATATCCCCAACTTGACACGAAATAGAGGATGTGCCATGTTCAAGAGCGACACAATGCCAAAACAACTGATAAATTCTTTCCATTTCATCCCACCATTTCTGTCGATTATCTCAATTACATTTGTATACAAGAATGAAGGGGATAACATATGCTTGTGATATAGGTTTTTTCTTTGGCCAAATCCATCCTACTACATTTTTCGAGCCCTAGGAAGGAGAGACTCGATGTCTTCATGATGACGGATCCAATGTCGTAAGATTTTAATGAGCCCAAAAAAGGTGAAACTCAGCATATTTTCATATTTAGAGATTTTGAAAAGAGGCGAAAAGAGAAATCTAGATGGCCCTTTTGGTAAAGAGTCCCTCATACCAGAAAATATAGAAAAAAAATATGAGAGAACCTCTTAGTCACGATTGGCTAAGGTATTCCTTTTTCATAAATAATTAACCCCAGCCCAAAAAAGAGGTAAATGTATACTAGGTAAATGACGTTTCGTGTACTTTAACAGGCTCAAAACGACAAGGACTCAGCAAATATTTTCATGTTTAGGGAGTCGGAAAAGAGCTGAAAGATGACTCTGAGGGGTTTACTTTTTCATTTTTTTTTAATTGAGTCAAAAAAATTAATTAACTGGAACTCATAAAAGTGTCATCCATGAAGAAGTAGAACCGGTCACTGCATAAGAACAAACCACAAACTGATTCTGCTAAGAGCATTTCAATATTATTAAAATAATGGAAAAAACCCTAAAATGTCATTCTAAATTTATAAAACGTCAAGAAATTAAAAAACAAATTACTTTTTACTTTCACTTAATTGAAAAAGATTTTTACCCTATTTTACCTGAAATCTTCAAGAGTACAGTGCTAGAGATCTGGGAGGTCAATCAGTAAGCCGTCTATGTAAGGTAAGAGGTGCTTTCCTTGCCTACACTTTAATACTCATTTTAGCATGTTTTAGGGATTATTTTATTTTTGGGGATAGGAATTTCATTTGGTTAACGCCCCAGATCGCTGTGGGTATCCACCATCATGACTGTGCCGACTTTCCCTTTTTACAATGGGCAAGTCGTCGATCGGTGCTGGTGTTTTTAAAATAGCCGCGCCGACCGTGGGGTGGAAAAAAGTATAGAAACCTCCAAAAAAAAATCTTTCAATCAAATTTTTTAGGCCTAAATACTGACAAAGTTTTGCTAAATTTATTTGTAGGGAAGAGAAGTCATTAATCATGGTGGTTGAGTGGAAGGAATGAAATCGTGATGAGGTTGATGAAGTAGTAATGCTAAACCAAGCTAGCAGGGATGCAATGAGGAATTGTGGGCTCCTCAAATTATTTATGACCCTGGGGATAAGAGATCAACCTGATCTTCTGCAGTATCTAGTGAGCATCTGGGACATCTATTTCATCATTGGCCTCTCGCATAGAGGGGCATGAGCACGGTTTTTAGAAGCCTAGTTCATGGGTGAGAGAATGGATATGCTCATTGGGAGAGCTTGTTCCAAAGAAAAATGGTCCTGGAGTGGAAAAATAGCCATAAGTGCCATAAAAGATATAGCAGTCAAAGTGGTGCTCTATATTATTACACACATGACGGGGGCACAAGCACCACATGAACCCATTAAGGCTCAACTACAGATGGTGGTGTATTGCAGGGTACCCATTGTATTTAACTGGTGTGAGGTCGTAGTGGGAAATATGAAGAAACAACTCACAAAGTATAAAAAAAGAAAACTAAAGAATTTTTGATACGGGTCTATATTGAAGGCCTTATTCTTAGAGCGAGTGCCTCTATTTCAGTACCAGGGGATAGAGATATATGCATCGATTCCATGAGAACCACAATTGCCAAGGTGGGCAGCATTAGTGCCTCGCGGAGGAGGCAGGAAGAGTATGTCCTTTAGGCATAATTTCTTCACATGGTTGAGGAATCAGCTGATCATGGTGGAGGACTAGCAGTACTCCAGGACAGATTTTAGGGGAGACCCTGATATGTCAATTCCAGTGGGTGGGAACTGGGATGACAGAGGTAAAAACATGTTTTTGTAATTTTTTCATTTTTTTATATGAATTTTTTTTTTTATATGTATGAACTGACACGAGGCTTCATGTATCACAGATGTTGGACTATAGAGGTTGGCAGGGCTGTCACCATTCACCAGATGGGTGGCAAGAGACTTCGAGGGCACCCATTATGTGGAGGGAGTGTACCGTAAAGAGGAGATTGTGAGGAACTTATATGCCTTGACCATCGGGATTCCATAGTATTCTTAGATGGAAGACATTCCCCATCATTACCGGAGACAAAATGTTGGGGTATCAGGTTGCATCCGTCGACTAATGACGCCAGTGATTCGAGCAGTAGCTTTTTATTGTGATCATCACCATGAGTGATTCGAGAAGTAGCCCATCATCATGATCACCATCAGTGATTCAAGAATTAGCTTGTTATCGAGCCCTTATCATTTCGAGCCCTCAAAAGAACAAGGGATCGTTGATCTTTTCAAATTTAAAGAGTTAGTAAATATCAAAATGACCACTCAAGATATTATAGGCGTACAGGGTGAAGTGATAGTCTCGAACTAAAATATACACCTTGTTGATTAAATGAAAGAGAAATTACCAAGGACTTGACGTACGGCAACCAATCTCCTTGAATGTTGCGTTCGGTGTATCACGGTGACAAGGTAGCAGACTCGACTTCTTATGGATATAGGGTTGCAACTTATAGGGATCTCCCTTTATATATGCAACAGTATGGGAGCACAAGTCCATGCTAGCAATGTCTAATGTAATATCATTAATAACAATAGCTAGTAGGTTTTATGACGCTGCAATATGTCACTAGCCTAGAACATGCTAAATGTGAGCATTAATTTTCAATGATTCCTTAGATTGATTGAATAAATTTTATGGTTGACCTTGGATTATGTCTCAGTTTTAAAGCCCTACCAATGTCATATGAATCCTCTAAAATGCAGCCAAATGAGAAAATAACCATTTATTTCGATGAATATTACGCTAATGAGGGATAGGGAATACTCACACAATCACCACAGAAATAAAACAAATGCATGAAATGACACTTATTTTTCTCTTCAAGTGCAGAACGTTAAAGTGAAATAAAAATTTCACAATATTATTCCTTTCACTACATGCACTAAGAAGTGCATCGAAAGGAAATTTCCATTTTCTAAAGTGAAATGAAACAAAAAAATATTTTTGTATTTTCCTTATAAGCACAATGTGAAATGCACAAGGCGAATTAATCAACAATGCTTCGAGTACCAATGAGATCTCTCAAACATGCATACAAGAGGCAAACGATTACAAAAATAAAACAAAGATGTGAATCACTTTCTTTAAAAGAAAGAAATATTCATTCACACATTTATTAATCACTCAAAGAAAACAAACTTCATCCGGAACACAAGCAACTGTAATCTATGCTTGGTGGCGAATAGAAACCAAAATGCATTCAGAATCGACACTTAGAATAATACTAGCCAAGAGAACCAACCGAGGGACAAAAATCAATCAAGCAGTAAGCCTCAAAGGAATAACAAAACTTGATTTGATGAAGAGTCTAGAGGTTAACAAAGCTAGCAACTGCTTAGATGGCCTGATGAAAACTAGAAACCCTAGGAAAACATGTATGCAATAAGCTGCAAGAGAGACAATGAAAATCACAAAAATTTGAACCAAAACTATCACTAAACAGAGAGGGAACAGAGCTAATCAAACAAGCATAAGCATCCAAAAGGATAAGACTCAGTAGCTGATTAAAACAAGGAAAACTATAATAGTGATACACAGGAATCAACGCGACAGTCTAGGTCACAACTCGCACTAGAAAGGCAAAAGCACGACTGTGTAAAATGAAAAACGTATTGATCAAGAAAAATATTAAAAAATAAAAATGTTTTCCAAACTGACACCAAGCTTATCACTTCACCAAAGAGATAAAGGTCTGTAAGTAATTACAGGGGCTACAAATACAAGAAAGTATACCTTCATTTAAAATTGAAGATAAGACAAGAAATCAAAAAATTTAAAATAAGAGACTGAATCCCTTGGTCATTTGCGTTATGTGGTCAAAACTTTCCTGCTACGTGTGCTTGGTTACCTACACAGAGGATAAAATGATAGCAAACATGAAAGCATAATATATATAATGCATATACAACTTACCTATTTGATCAAGGAAAACTAAGGATTCAATCACATATTAAGACAAGAATGAAAAGCACGAACCAGTCATATTATATTAAAATAGAGAGGGGGAGTTACAACCTATTCCTTGATGTCGCAACTCTCCTTCGACGGGTCCTGATGCAGGCACATCTCCAAATCACTTTTAAATTTTATATGAGGGTAGAAGGTCTCAACTCTCGCTCAGTATCTATACAACAAAAGGTCTCTCTTTTGTTCTATTACCTATATTAGAACTAGCAGAGCTATGGGAGGTTTCCCATTATATATCAAAAGGAGGAGGGAGCATGGATCCACTTTAGGTGGGCAAATGTGTTATCCCTTTTGGTGGTTCCACAGTTATGGGAAAAAAGAGGCCAAAGGGAGAAACTCAACTCTATCCTCGAGAACAAACAACTAGGTCTCCACCACGAAGCTTCCATATCATGAATCTTCATTTCCATCTTTAAAAAAAATCCCAAAAGGGGATTGACATGAGTATCAGCTTCATTCCAGTGCCAATCGGTGCAACCCTAGACCAAAAATAGGCCATCGACATGAGAAAGACATGGAGAGGGTGCAGCGCTCCAGATAACTAGGTTTAAAAGGAGTTTTTACAAGAATGACCAAGAGATAGTTTGTTCATTGTGCTAAAGAGGACATGATGGCATGTTTCCATGATGGAAAATAGGGAAATGGGTCATTGTTAAGGGTCTCCAGGATCAGGAACAAGGAGTATAGGTACAGTGAGAAATTGTTGTGTAACACTCACCAAGTAAGAATTTGTCAAAGCTATGCAGTTAAATACAACAAAGGTAATATGCGACAAAATCATCCTAAGCTATGAAGGTGATGCCAAGTTAAAAGGTGTTAAACTCCGAACTCTCATAATTTATTATGAAAATCACATAATGCCTAAAGATGAAAGTATTTCTAGTCTCTTTATCTGTCTAGATGAGATTGTAAATCGTATAAGAAGTTTGGGTGAAGACATAAAAGACACAACTTCAATAAAGAAAATATTAATATCTCTAATGCCTAAGATCAAGTCAAAAGTGTAAGCCATTGAAGAAAATCAAGATTTCCAGAATCTTACTATTGTTCAGCTTCACAGAATCCGAAATTCTATTAAAATGAGAAAAGGAGGTCTGTCAGAAGTCAGATAAGTTGCATTTAAAGCATTTGTAAAAGGAAAGGAAACGAAAAAAAAAAAATAATCGGGGTACGTATAAGAATAATATGAGGTAAATTTTGTAAAGAAACTTCAACTTGGCACCGGAAGGTTCATAGGTAAGATTCCCTTCAAATATTTTGGTTGTGGAAGGGTGGGTCATTATGATTATAAATTTCCTCATAAAGATAACGTTGACAAGGTGAAGGATATTTCAAAAAGTAAT
This sequence comes from Pinus albicaulis, assembly GCA_034641835.2. Lineage (NCBI taxonomy): Eukaryota > Viridiplantae > Streptophyta > Pinopsida > Pinales > Pinaceae > Pinus > Pinus albicaulis. The sequence goes on from CM076581.1 coordinate 139,680,214, forward strand.
AGGAGACGATTTGACATTAGGAAAAGGTCTTATACTCATGCAGATAGTGATGCCTTGTCCAATAGTGAATAAGGACAATATGAGCAAGATCTTAAATTACTCATGGCATTTTAAAAAGACACTAAAGAGTCTACAGATAATTTTATGGATTTTTTAGAAGAATTCAAAAAATAATTCCACACCCATTAAGCCCTCAGAAATATCTATTATGACGCATGAAGAGGAATAATTGCAATATGAGATATCTAAATTATGGTACCAAGTACATCAAATTTCGATCTTACATAGAGAAATAAAATATGACATCAAGGGTTTAAAAGAAAAAAATGGAGGCTAAGTTGGATGGTTTGAAGGATCAAATGAAAGATAATATGAATGATAAAGTAGTGGAATATTACATTGGGCATCAACAAAAAGTTCTCCAACTCTCAAAGGATAACATAAATTTGGTGCAAAATTGAATGAAATAACATGAAGATCAAAATCGTAGCAAAATAAGTTCTCAAGCTATCACAGAAACAAGAACTCAAAAACTACCAAATCGATCAATTTCAGAGTATCTCAGCAAGTGGAATAACTTACCCATTGAAGATTCCACATGGGAGGATGAAAATTGCATACAGAAGCATGAAGAAGTAATCAAGCATTGAGGACAAACATGTTTGAAGGAGAGGGGCATGTTAGATCCTTATATTACGAATTTATTCCCTTATTGTTGTTACTATAACCTCCTTATTTTTATTGTTGTACCCCTGTAACCCCCATATTGTTATTATTGTGCCTTTACATTATTATTTTTGGGTTAGCTAGGATTATATTGTGACCCCATGGACTCATATATATAGAAAGGAGGTTTTGTCAGTTGTATCATCCAGGATTTTTTCATTTATGTAATGTAAAGGGGTTGCCCCTGCAAAGTGGATTATTTATAAGGTTGCCCCTGCAAAGTTGGTTTCATAACACTAACCTTAGAAAAAGAAGAGATGATTCTGACCATATTCTATAATGCACTGGCAGGAATTTCCACTCCTCAAACTCTCCAAATAGAAGGACATGTCAAGAAGAAAAAAATTTTAGTATTGATTCATTCAGGTAGTACCCATAATTTTATTCATTGTAAGGTAGTCAAGGAATTGCATTGCTTCATATACCCAACACCAGAGTGTCAAGTGATGGTTGAAAATGAAGGGACTATAAATTTCTATCGAAAATGCCATAATATCAAACTAACCATGGTGGATTATGTATTGAATAGTCCAATTATTTCCATTCCAATATGAGGCGTTGATTTTTTACTAGGAGTACAATCGCTACAATCTTTGGGGACGATAACTTTTAGTTTTGAAGAACTTTTCTTGAATTTCTTTTTTTGGAAGGAACGAAAGTTAAATTATGGGGTATCGCAAGGAAGCCGGGAAAGATAATAAGCTTTGATGTCATTACAAAGCTTCTGTAGAAAGAACAAAGAGGCCTAATTGCACAATTATGCTCACTATAAGTTCCAACTTAAAAATAATCTATTTCACTAGTTCTCCAAAAAGTCTTTGACAATTATTCCAAGATGTTTGAAACTCCCAAAGGACTCCCACCTATTCGTGATCATGATCATGCTATTCATTTGATTCTAGGAATTTTTCCTCCGAACATCAGGCCTTACAGATATCCTTATTACCAAAAGAGAGAAATTGAACGTATTATTGTAGAAATGTTAGAGGTTGGTATAATTCAACCTAGTCAAAGTTCTTTCTCTACTCCAGTAGTATTGGTGCACAAGAATGATGGATCATGTCGCATGTGTCTCGATTATAGGGATCTCAATAAGCTCACTATTAAAGATACATTTTCCATTCATGTGGTTGATTAATTATTGGATGAATTACATGGAGCAATTTATTTTACCAATTTTGATCTCTATTCAGGATATCATCAAATTAGAATGAAGACTAAACATATTCTAAAAACAACATTTCAAACTCATCAGGGTCATTATGAATTTTTTGTCATGCCTTTTGGGCTTACTAATGCACCTTCTACATTTCAAGGGTTGATGAATTCCATTTTTAAACCCTTCCTTAGAAATTTTTGTTAGCATTTTTTGATGTTATACTAATCTACAACATGTCTTGGAAGGATCATGTTCAACATGTTGACAGGGTGCTTAAACTATTTGTGAAGAAACAATTATATGCAAAAACCTCCAAATTTTTCTTTGGAGTACAAGAGGCGGAATAATTGGATCATATTATCTCTCAGGAGGGTGCTAAGGTACACTCTAACAAAATTAAAGCCAATAAGGAATGGAAAGTCCCCATAGGCATAAATTAGTTGCAAGGATTTCTAGGGTTAACATGGTATTTTTGCAAGTTTGTCAAGAACTATGGAAGAATATCAGCACGTCTAAGAACATTATTGAAGAAAGATGCATTTTCATGGACTCTTAAAGCAAGTAATGTTGGGTGTGGAGCTTGATTATCTTGTTTACTTTGTATCACAACATTGAAACCCTGTACCTTAAAAGGGGTGGCAACGCCGCCCGTAATTAATCGCTACCGTGGGGGGTCCTGGGGGGGCGACAGCGCTTTTCGGAGCCCCCCCCTGACAAGGATTTGCAGGCGTAGCGCCCCCGAAGCTAAAAACAAATGTAAAATTGCCTTGTAAAAGTCTAGTAATTTCTAGTCAATCTGGGTTGTTCATTAGGAAAATGATCTTATGGTAGAAGTTATGTTTATATTATGGTTTTTTTGCCCTAGAAGGCAACCCCTCATTTTTATGAGGATATTGTATTGTGGCTGTGCATTGTATGTGTATTCTCGGAGCGAGAAACAAAGAGGGAGACTGTGAGAGAGAACACATGATATTACAGTGGATCTGCTGTAGGTTTTTTCTCTTCATTTTTGTTGGATAATAGAAAGGAAGGACTGGTTGTTCAGGGTGGACGTAGCCCAAATTGGGTGAACCACGTATATCTGTGTCTCTCTAGTTTTATGTGTTTTGTGTGCTTGTGTTTTCAGCATATTTTATGTGTTGAATTGCTCTGTAATATTTAATTTTCCAACAACTGGTATCAGAGCCGAAGGTATATTTGGCTGATAAACTCGCAGGAAAGAAGGGTTCCTAGTTCGAGTGGGAGCAATGGCGGACGATGGTAAGTTTAGGGTCGAGAAATTTAACTGCCAAAACTTCCCGCTGTGGAAGATGCAGATGGAATATTATCTGTATCAGAAAGATATATACCTACCATTGAGCGAAAAAACAAAGAATCTGATGGCCATGATAGACACAAAATGGAAAATTCTTGATAGAAAGGCACTCAGAACAGTGCAGTTGTGTCTTGCAGTGTCAGTCGCCTTCAATATTTCAAAGGAAACAAGAACAAAGATTTTGATGCAGACGTTGGCGAAACTATATGAAAAACCCTTGGCCTCAAACAAGGTATTTCTTATGAAACGACTATTTAATATGAAGATGTCGGAAGGTGGATCTGTTGTAGACCATTTGAATTAATTTAATACAGTTACCAGTCAGTTAAGTTCTGTAGCGGTAAACTTTGATGATGAAGTTAGAGCTCTGTTATTCTTGTGCTCATTGCCAGAGAGTTGGAATGGTTTAGTAATGGCCATTAGTAACTCTATCTATGGATCTAGTACTTTAAAGTTTGATGATGTTGTTGGTGCTATCCTTAGCGAGGAAATGCGACAGAAAAGCTCCGGTGAGACATCAGGTAATGCTTTGAGTGCAGAGTATAGGGGAAGAATAATGGAAAGAGGAAAGAGCTCGGGATATCGTAGTAAATCAAGGAAATTCAGATCCAAGTCCAGATCAGGAATAGTGTGCTGGAATTGTGGAAAGAAAGGACACCTAAAGAAAGACTGTAGATCTTGGAAGGGAAAATAAGGAGACACACAGCAAGAAAACAATCATGAAGCAAATGTGACAGGTGATGTGTTACAAGATTCTTTTATTCTTTCTTTCGAAAATGTTACTGATTCTTGGGTTATAGATTCAGGGGCTTCATTCCATGCCACACCTGATAAGAAATATTTTCATGACTATGTTCAAGTATATTTTGGACAAGTTCGTTTGGGTGATGATAAACCCTATAAAATTGTTGGAATGGGTAATTTTCTTGTAAAACAACATAATGGAAACCAATGGCTACTAAAGGAGGTAAGGCATGTTCCAAATCTGAAGAAAAATCTGATTTCAACGAGGGTGGTTAGGCGATTGAAGGTTGTGCTACTGGAATCAAAACAGAAGAATTCACCAAAGGAGAAGTAACTGGTAATAGAAAAAAGCGAAAAGGTTGGTATTGTATTTATGCAATGGTATTTCTAACTACGTGGTGCCCACAACACCGAGTAGATGCGGCATTATTTGACAGGCTGGGACATAATTTAAGGGGATAGAAAATTCTTCTAATAAAAATTTATTTCAGTTTGAAGAGTGGTTGGATTTATGTGAAAATTGCATTTAGTGAAAACAAAAGAGAGTTAGATTTCTCAGAATTGGGAAAGAAAAGAAGAGCGAAAAATTAGAGCTTGTGCATATAGATGTATGGGGACCTGCGCAAATATCATATCTCAGTGGCTCTCATTATTATGTTACTTTGATTTATGATGCAACTAGAAAAACATGGATTTATTGTATTCAAAATAAATCTGATGTATTTGATACTTTCAAGAAATGGAAAGCTTTGGTTGAGATTGAGACAGGAAAAGAAGTTAGAACTATCTCGAGGATAGAAAATGTAGAGTGAATATTGCGGAAAATATTTTAGTAAGTTTTTTATTCGAGAGCATAGAAAGGAGAATTAGCGAGGAGAGAAAATTGTTCAAAACACAAGAAAATGGTGTGTCAGAAAGGATGAACAGAACAATCATGGAGCGTGCAAGGTGCATGAGATTGCACGCAGGATTGCCTTTACAATTTTGGGCAGATGCTGTAGATACTGCTGTTTATCTAATAAACAGAGGGCCTTCAAGTTCCTTGGATGGTGGTATTCCAGAGGAAGCATGGACAGGTAAAAAGGTAAACTACTTTTTTTTAAAGCCTTTTGGTTGTGAGGCCTTTGTCCATATTAATAAAGAAAATAGAACAAATCTTGAGGCAAAATCAAAGAAATGTACCTTTATTGGATATGGTGCTAATGATTTTGGTTATCGTTTATATGATTATGAAAATCAGAAAATCATTAGGAGCAGAGACGTAATATTCAAAGAAAAGGTCTTGTATAAGAATCAGCTACAGGAAAAGAAACAGGAAAAAGAAAGCAAGGAATACACGGTTCTTGATGAGATAACTGAAAAAGTAAAGGTGCCTGTAAATAATAATAATCAACAACCATAGCAGCACCAACCACCACAATAGCAACAGACACCTCAAACACCTGAAAGTGGTGTTATAAGATCTACCAGGATAAGTAGACCCCCTGAATGATACTCTCCTTCACTATATTATTTATTGCTGACTGATTCTGGTGAACCTGAATTTTATGAAGAAGCAATGTAGGTTGAAACCAGGAAGAAGTGGGAGCTAGCCATGGAAGAAGAGATGGACTCCTTAATGCATAGCCAGACTTGGGACTTAGTCAGGTTGCCTACAGGTAAAACTACATTGTAGAATAAATTGGTTTATAGGTTGAAGGAAGAAGATGGAGGAAAACAGAGGTACAAAGCTAGACTTGTGGTGAAGGGGTTTGCACAAAAGAAAGGTACTGATTTTGATGAAATATTTTCTCCTATTGTTAAGATGAATTCAATCAGAAATATCTTAAGTCTTGTAGCAGTGGAAGATTTACATCTTGAACAGTTAGATGTAAAGACAACATTTCTCCATGGAGATTTAGAGGAAGAGATATACATGCAGCAACCGGAAGGATATGAGGTAAAAGGAAAAGAAAAATTGGTGTGCAGGTTAAAGAAGAGCTTGTATGGCTTAAAACAGGCTCCAAGGCAGTGGTATCTAAAATTTGACAAGTTTATGTTTGAACAAGGTTATACTAGATGTCACTCTGATCATTGTGTTTATTTAAAAAGGAAAAATGATGGCAGCTTTATTATATTGTTATTGTATGTAGATGACATGCTTGTTGCAGGATCTAACATGCAGGAAATAAATGTGCTCAAAATAAAATTGGCAAATTCATTTGTGATGAAGGATTTGGGAGCTACAAAACAAATCCTTGGTATGAGGATAACTAGAGACAGGGAAAATCGTAAATTAACACTGTCTTAGAATGAGTACATAGAAAAGGTGTTGAAAAGATTTAATATGCACAATGCAAAACTAGTTAGTACACCTTTTGCTATCCATTTCAAACTTAGTAAGAAGATGTGCCCAAAGACCCAAGAAGACATGGATTATATGTCTAAAGTTCCATATGCATCTGCAGTTGGAAGCTTAATGTATGCAATGGTTTTCACAAGGCCTGATATTGCACATGGAGTGGGAGTTGTAAGCAGGTACATGAATAATCCAGGAAAAGAACATTGGATGGCAATAAAATGGATTCTCAGATATTTGAGAGGTACCACAAATCAAGCATTATGCTTTGGTGGTTCAAACATTTCTCTACAGGGATATGTTGATGCAGATATGGCAGGTGACAGAGATAATAGGAGGAGCACTATAGTATATGTATTTACTGTAGGTGGAACAACTGTCAGTTGGGTTTCAAAAATCCAAAGTGTTGTTGCACTTTCAACAATAGAAGTAGAGTATGTTGCTGCTACAGAGGCTAGTAAAGAAATGATTTGGTTACAAAGGTTTATGGGTGAATTGGGTAAGAAGCATGATATGGGCACATTATACAGTGATAGCCAAAGTGCCATTCATCTTGCAAAGAACTCAGCATTTCATTCCAGGAATAAACACATACATCTCAAGTACCATTTCATACGGTCAGTATTGGAAGATGGAGAGTTGAAGCTGGAAAAGATACACACTAGCCAGAATCCTGCAGATATGCTAACAAAAGTTGTAACCCGGGAGAAATTGAGATTATGCTCAGTTTCAATTGGTCTTCAAGCATGATGATGAAGATGAGAAACAACTAGATTCAAAGTGGAGTAATTTTCCAGCAAATGAAGCAGTAGAGGATTTGCTACAATAAGTCTCCAAGTGGGAGATTATTGGGTGTGGAGCCTGATTATCTTCTTTATTTATATGTATCACAACATTACAGACCCCTATGCAGCAAAAGGGAAGCTGGTGTGGCTTCATAGAATGTAAAATTTCCTTGTAAAAGTATAGTAATTTTCAGTCAAAGTATGGAACGTTCATTAGGCAAATGATCTGACGGTAGAAGTTATGTTTAGATTAGGGTTTTTTGCCCTAGAAGGCAACCCCTGATTTTTATGAGGGTATCGTATTGCGGCTGTGCATTGTATGTGTATTCTCGGAGCGAGAAACAGAGAGGGAGACTGTGAGAGAGAATAGAGGATATTACAGTGGATCTGCTGTAGGTTTTGTCTCTTCATTTTTGTTGGATAATAGAAAGGAAGGACTAACTATTTGGGGTGGACGTAGCCCAAACAGGGTGAACCACGTATATCTGTGTATCTCTAGTTTTATGTGTTTTGTGTGCTTCTATTTTCCTCATATTTTATCTGTTGCATTGCTCCATAATATATAATTTTCTAACAAGTAAGACCTTTGAAAATCTTAAAGAGGCAACATGCCTAGCACCAGTCTTAGCTACACCAGACTTCACAAAAATGTTTCTTCTGGAATTTGATGCCTCAGGAAATGGAATTGGTGTTGTTTTAATGCAAGAAGGAAGACCCATTTATTTTGAAATGTTTCCAATCAAAGGAAAGTATTTACAGAAATATATTTATGAGAATGAAATGTTGGCAATACTACATGCAGTAACGAAATGGTGACCTTACCTAATGGGAAGACACTTCAAGGTAAAAATTGATCATGATAGTATTAGATAATTTTTGGAACAAATACTATCTTCAGAAGAGAAGAAAAAATGGGTCACAAAGATGTTGGGTGATGAATTTGAAATCATCCACAAAAAAGGGAAGCTAAATGTTGTTGCAGATGCACTCTCAAGAAAGGATGAGGAGGTGGAACCATTTCTTTGTTCCATTTAACTTATCCAGCTAGATTGGATAATCGAATGAAGGGAGGAATGGAATAATTATGAAGAAATATGTATAATCATTCAAAATTTGTAGCAATATTGCATTAAATATGATAGATTTAGTTGGAAAAATGGTTCCGTATGGTAGAAATATCACTTATATCTTTGTAATAATTCCCAACTAAAACAAAATATTATTCTTGAATTTCACACCTTTCATGTAGGAGGACACTCAGGATTTTTAAATACTTACCACAGGGTGAAGAAATATTTTTTTAGGATTGCCTTGAATCTGATATTCAAAAGTTTGTGGCAGAATGTTTGGTTTGCCAGCAAAATAAAGTTGACACAATTAAGACCTTGGTTTTGCTACAACCTTTACCCATTCCATGTCAACGATGGGAGGAAGCTTCAATGTATTTTATCATAGGCTAACCTATGTCCGAAGCTAAGAGTGTCATCATCGTGGTAGTTGATAGACTTACCAAGTATGCACATTTTTTAGCATTATATCATCCATTTAAAGAAAATATAGTTTCTATTGCATTTATGGAAACCATTAAAAAGCTACATGGAAACCAAAATATTATTATAAGCGACAAAGATCCCATTTTCACTAGAAATTTTTGGATGGAATTATTTTCTTGTTTGTGTACTCAACTAGCCGATATTTCATATTATCATCCTCAATCCAATGGGAAAACTGAGATAGCGGACACCTGTTTGGAAGGATATCTTCGTTGTTTTGTATCTAATAAACAAACACAATGGGTCAAGTGGTTACCTCTCACTAAATGGTGGTATAACACTTCCTTCCATACTGCAGCAAAAATGACCGCATTTATGGAACTTTATGGATATGATCCACCATGCATCACATCATATTTAAGAGAAAATTCTAAGGTCGAAGCCATTGAATATCACATCAAGGGTCAACAACAAGTTCTCCAAATATTAAAGGATAACCTAGATCTGCCACAAAATCGAATGAAACAATAGGCAGATCAACATCAAAGCGAGAGATGTTTTTATGTAGGAGACTGGGTATTTTCATGGCTACAACCATACAAATAAATTTCCCTCAAGCAGGCTAAGAAGATTAATAAATTATCACCAAGTGTTATGATCCTTACAAGGTGTTGCAAAAGATTGGTACTATAAATAGCTTCCTGCTTACTGCTTTTTGCTTCTTCTCAAGTGAACCCAATTTTACATGTTTCATGCTTAAAGAAGGTTATAGGTGACAAGCTTCTAGTTCAAGCAATATTTCCAGAACTTGATGATGAAGGAAGAATCATATTGGAACCTGAAGAGTGACGAAAACAAGAACTTGACAGCTATGAAATCGATCAATTTAAGAGTATTTCGTCAACTTGTGGAAGAACTTACCCACTGAATATTCAACATAGGAGGATGAGAATTTTATACAGATGCATTTGGAGCTACTCAAGCGTTGAGGAGAACACTTTTTGAAGGAGAGGGGCATGTTAGGTCCCTTTATTACTAGTGTAGTCCCTTAATGTTGTTAGTGTATCTCCCTTATTATTATCGTTGTCCCGATATTGTTATTATTATGGCCCATAAAGCCCCACTATTGTTATTGTTGTGTCCTTAAATTATTATTGTTAGGTCAGCTAGGATTATATTTTGATCCCATTGGCTCCTATATATAGAAAAGATATTTTTTCATTTGAATCATCCAAGGATTTTTCATTTATGGAATTTAAAGAAGGTTTCCCCCTCGAAGTGGCTGATTTCCAATGTTATGATCTCTCTATTCCTATATTTTTGGAGTTGGTTTCATAACACTAAGTGTTTTTTGTGTTATGTTAATGTTAACATTCACAACATGCAAGCACTAGAGTTAAATAAATAAAGCCAAGTGCACATCACATGCAATAACTAAAGTTGAACAGAAGCTAATTAAGGCTAACTAGCTGCATGTACACCAACAGATGAGTTTGATGATTCTCATGGTGGTTTTGTACATGAGTGCTAGAAATGTTGATCCTGTTGGTCTTATAGAAAAAATAGTCAAAGAAAGAAGTTGTGTTGAAGATCCTTTTTTTCCAAAATTATGGTAACTGGTGGTTCCATAACAAGTTTCTTATGTTTGAGTGGGCAACACAGTAAAACTTTACCCTTGTCAAATTGATATAGAATACCGGGAGGGGGGGAACGTATTGACGTTCTAAGGAAACTGTCAATTGCTTTCAAAATCATGAACTTGACACCTAGCTCAACATTACTTCAAAACTTCCTATTCTCTTGGTTTAGGAGAGTGGCAGACATGTAACAAAATATTTTTTTTTTCATGGTTAAATTATTACGAGGTTATATTTCCAAATTATTTTTGAATTTTAATTACCTTGTAAATATATGAAAGGTTTTATAATAATTTTGAAATATTTAATATATATATATATATATATATATATATATATATATATTTGAAATTTATAGTTTCATAATAGTTTTGAAATCTTTAATAATTATAAAAACATTTTTTCTATATTTTTTTAAATGTATTCTAATTTTTTTTTGCAAAAAGACAATGAAATCATTAATTTCATGGGTACTCTTTTCACAACATGTTTTATGGCTAACGCTAATCAAAATATGGATGAGAATTTTAAAAACTTGACTTTAAGTTGTTTAATTTGCATAATTAGACTGCCCCATTGAGTTGGGGGGAGAAGGAGGTGTTTAAGGTGTTGAATCTATTTATGCAAAAAATTTAATTAAAAAATATAAAATATAAAATTTCTATTGTAAATGTATTTGTTAAAATAAAATAAATAAATATATAAATTCTATTATAACTCCAAGTGACACTTCAAATGTACTATGTACATATAGTCTATTCATATTTTAGCTATAATATTAAAAATCCGTTCCTTTAATAAATTAGTTGAATTATTAGTTTCACTAATTACTATATTCATTCACGTTTTTTCAAAATTTATATTGTTCATAAGATAGTTGTCATGAAAACTGAAAATGGGAATGTTCCCTCAAAAAATGGTTAGTTTAAAAATCTCTTTTTTCCTATTATTAAACTAGAATTTAATTAACAAATAAAATAATGATAGTAATTACTTATTATTGATAGTATTTATTTATCTATCACCACATATATATATATATACATACCAATACCATAAACCCAAGAAATTAATATTATAAACTTTTCAAATTCATAATATGAATTTATGGATTATTAATATTATAGGATTAAGGCATTAATAAATGCAATAATGAATAATATAAACCTAATGAATTAATATTCAAAACAAAAAGTATTAAGATTATAAACTCTTGACATTAGTATATTAAAACAAATCGACTATTAAAATTATAAAACTAAGAGATTAATAGTATTATAAACTGAAGAGATTAGTCAAACCAAGGGACTAACAAACCAAAAAATTCTTCAGCGGGTTTTGGTTATTGTATTTAAGCAAAATTTTGCTAAGTCAATTATCATCTCATTCCTTGTTCAAGGGAAATTTCAACCTCACTTCATATTAGATTGCAAATATCTATCTCCATTCGTGTTGGCCATCCCCAAGAAAGTCCTTGCAAAAATATTTCTTCAACTTGACATAATAAGATTCATGTCAAGGCCCTCCTGTGACAGGTCACTTCCCATTGACTTCAGCTAATCATCTAGGAAGTTGATCCAAAAACCTTATTATTACTTTGAAATCTACATGCACTAATGACCGGTTTCTCGCCTTCGACGACATGTTTTCATCAGTGACCATTGATCGAGTGAATCTATGAGTGTTCGACTGCACATCATCTATTCACACTTCATAGATTGTACTGGAGTACCTTGAGAACCATTATAATTATTGGTGGTTCCCCTCGCACTTGCTAACATTTTTCATTATTGACTGGTAATCAAGTGGTTTCTACTATGTTCGACTTCGACACATTCAATCACATGGTTAGATTCGTACTATATCGAGAGATGGAGATCAAGAACCTAGATCTAGTTTTATCCATCCAAGTTGTGAGGAGTTATTTGTTTTAGTAGACTAATTCATAACATATGGCTGCATCTATAGTGTGTCTACTATTGATAAAATTCTAGGTTATTTTTGCACTAGTAGATCGAGTTAGTTTTTACTCTAGGTATGGGGATGCCTACCTTAGTGATTATTATATAATTGCATTGAATGCTCGTAGCATGTCTCAAACTGGTGTCTTTGATCTAATCCTTCTGATGATAAATCACTTCAATATTTTAATGACCTTTTAGTCTTCACACTTTACGACACAATCTGTTACACACATATGTCATCGTGACACTTGACAGTCAAAATAGATGTATCACCACCCATACTCATGCTCCCATGCATTTGAAACATTCATATTTCTTAACCAAATCATGGATTTTGGGAAAAATGGCTCTTTACACTCTTAAATATGACTTGCGCACTTTTTACAGTCAATGTCTATGGATGCGATATTACTACTAAGAATCATCGCGAAATTCTACGCTCTATTTTCCATTTAAAACTATGCAACTAACTGAAAGTAAAGTAAAAAATAAAAGTAAGTTCTACAATCATATTTGGCCACATATATCCCAACTAGAAGCCTCTGGGTCATATCAGTTCGAGCCAATACCCTCCAAACATGGAGCTAATTTTCTTGGATCATGGAACGCTAATCCACTCATTTGTGGATCTCACCTGTCTTTGGTGGATCTGAAACCTCCTCAGTTTCTCCTATAAATTGAGCTAAGACTTCAAGGTTAGTAGAGCTCACATATAGTAGTCTTATGTTGGTATTTTTTGATTGGATAGTTTTTTAACGAAGGTGGATGACTAAGGCATTTGGGAGGAACCTATAAAACATCAAGGCTTGGTTTTAAGGTTTCTCTTTTCTCTCTGATAATACATTTGCATAATTTTTCTCATTGTATTATTTTCTTGAAATTTTGAATGTTGTATTTTCATATATTCATTTACAAATTTCATTTCCTAATCTCCTTGATAATTAGGTTATGTTGGGTTTTAGATTATTATGATGCTGCAGATACCTTTGATCCTTTTTGTGTTTATGTTTGCATGTTTCTTCTAAGCATTGAGGAGCTTCATCGGGACAAAGTGTGAGGTCTTCATGAGGCATTTTGTTGAAAAGGTAATAACATCATCCTCTTTATCTATTTTTAGTAATCTGAAAACTATTAGTGTATGGAAAGAGATATTCCCATGTTTTCTTGGTTCTAGTTCTCCGTGACGATTATAGGGATATCACTCTTGTCTGCAAGAGAAATTTATCTAGATAACAGGTATACCATCAATACTTACAGACTTCCCATTTTTCATGTAAGATGGAGAAACAAATGACTATTATTTTGAAAATTCTCTCATCATAACTCAATATGGAACTGAGACATTGAATGGGACCACTCTATAGAAATAACCCATAGTACCAACAACTAAATGTAACATATGGTTTGTAGAGAAAATATTTTTAAAATGGTTACCAAACATAACTCGAATCTTAGTTGCGTTATCCTCAAGAGTTCCATGCATATAGTGTAGATCACGAACCCTATATACAACCACTCTCTTCTTCATAAATTCAAATAATATATTGGAATCATTATCACAGTCTTAAATCCATCGTTATTCAGCATGAATTTGATACCTTATAACAATATACTCCTATTTCTGTACTACAATCCCATAATGCGTTGTGCACTATTGGATTGGAACGTTATGTAAATATTCCTCCAGTAGAATATTTACGAGTTCTAGTTGTTTTGAAGACTCCTGAATCTCGCTCTTATAGTTTCACATAATTGAGAAACTCCTCCCCCTTATAAATTCCATAGAATGGGTAATTTCAATTTCCCACCATAAACTCCAACCTCTATCCCCTTGAGCATAAGGAATGAGATTCCAAACCTTATCAAGCAATGTACAAAATTATGGAAAATCCAAATGTGAGACATTAAACTTGAATAGAGATGAGGGTTTCGAGTCCTCCACGCGTCTTATAGAAATAGAAGTCATAATTGGAAGCTCATTTGAACTTGTAACATTAATAAAAGTCTCAATTATATGTATATTAATATAAATCATATGATATCCATCAATCCATATAGTTTGTCCAAACTAGCATGAACACTAGTGGTGCCATGTATTCTATTGATCTAACTAAAACATTTTTGGCAATACAACCTTTTATTACCCCAAATTAAATCAAAATGTGGTATAAAAGTGTTATATTTATACTAGGGATGTTTCTCTACATTGCTAAACATTGAACTAACCCCTACTCCCCTACCACCATTCCATTTGATCATATTAAACTCAACTACAATAATCCATTTTGTATCTAGAAGAGAGGTATCTATCCATGTCCATAAGAGAGGTTCATTAGAAATATTGTTTGATGCATAAAAAATAAAAATAAAAAATATCTCACGAAACAAAATATTAATCCACACACATCAATTAGTTGGATAGCTAGCAGATGTTATAGAAAAATTAGGATAAAATGGTGAAATGGCTAACACCATCCTTCCTCTCCCTTAATCATGATCTATTGCCTTGAAATCACCTTCCTCATCAAAGGCTCAAGTTTTAGCTAAAAATTGAAAGTGGTCTAAATTTCTTCAGACCTGAACGACTAGATAGAATTCGTCACCAGGATTCTGGCGCAAATAGTTTCATGAATATCGGAGCTCATATGGTTGAGTTATTGTCTACTGTTCATTTTCCAAAACCTGTAAAAAATGAGCAGAACATGTACAATGCTGATGTGGTAGGTACAGTCAGCAATTGCAAGAATATCCTCTAGAAACATCCAGTCACACTGTGCCAAGTGGCACCACCAGATTCATCGATGATGACTAGGAAGTGCAAAATTTTATTCCTAACTCTAAGTGGAATTTTATTATATGGTGGCCAATGGGGAAAGGCCATGTAGCATGCCACATACCACCACCCTCCCCCCCCCCCCATGGCAAGCAGGTTGGAAGTTTGAATTGTCCGTCATAGTAATTTTTGGACACTGGTCTTACGGTGGTATTATTATTATTATTTTATATATCTATATATATATATAGATATAGATATAGATATATTATAGTTTTCAAAGCACCTTCACAGTGGATCTAACCAAATTTTGAAGGTTATCCAACTAAACTAGTGAAGGTCTAAACTTGGCAGAATATCCAACTCTAGCGGTGGAGTTCTATCATATCTTTCTGCAAAATTATTATGGCAGAGTGGGGGTTGAGCCCCTGACCTCACGCCCACCATCCGCATGCCTTACCGACTCTCCTCCAAGGTGTTTCTTAACCTTTATGATCGTCGCTTTCATTTAAAGTTTCTATGTCTGATAGTTGAGGGTTGGAGGGTGCCAACCCCCTCCCCATGTGGCCACAAGCATAGAACCAGGCGCTAATCCAAAACAAACGGCGGGTGTTGTTAATGACAATTAATTAAATTTCAATGTGGTTAGTTACATTAAAACAAGATTCGTGGTAAACACGCTTACACTAATTAAACCACACATATCTACTTGTAAGCTCGATAGCGCTACTTAATCCTGAGGGTTAAGTTGGAAGAAAATTTGGAGGAAACACTAATTTTGGCAGGATTGCCAATTTTAAAAATTTAACTGGTAGTGTCTCCAATTTTAGAGGAGAAATTGGGGAAAAAATAGTTTTGGTCATAACTCACTAAATTTTCGACAAAATTGAGCTCAGTAAAAGTCATTCTGGGCTAATTTGCATTATAGGAAGTCAATCAAGCAGGTTTTAGAGGAATAAAAGGTGATCTACAAGTATTTTAGTACATTTGAATATTTTTGAAGGCTAGGGCCAACATGTGTTGGGGTCATTTCCAAAGCATACAGATTCAAAATACAACAAAAAAAATAGTCATTTTTGGGAGATTATGATGTTAGAAACTCATTATAACTGGTTTCAAGAGGTTATGAAGCTTGTAACAACAATTTGAGCACACTTGAAGCTAATACAATGGTCACACTATGAAGCTGGACCAAGGAGATGTAGCAGAGGAGGGGTGAAATCCTTTATCAAAATTCTCCATATTAATTTATGTTATATGTGCTTGCTATGTTTACTATTTCTTTTTTTCTTTAATTTAAAATTATGCTTTTTAAACTTATGACAAACTCTTAATTTCACTAACTACATTGTTTGTCAATCACATGCTCCGAAACAAACTCCTAAAGGATAAGTAAAACAAAGCAAATAAATGTTTATATCGAAAACGAAACTAGCACAACATTAAATAGCAAGTAATTTTAGATCAAGTTGGTATGAGAACACTAATTTTATTTCTTGTTTTACTTGAATATTTTTTAATAGTGAAAATTTAATGATGCTTACAAGATTGAGATTGCAGAGAGGAGAAGGGAAGCTACTGATAACTAGTCCAGAATTTAGGACAAAAAGGAAGAAGGT
The DNA here is from genome assembly GCA_034641835.2 of Pinus albicaulis. Taxonomy (NCBI): domain Eukaryota; kingdom Viridiplantae; phylum Streptophyta; class Pinopsida; order Pinales; family Pinaceae; genus Pinus; species Pinus albicaulis. Next base: position 139,696,767 of record CM076581.1, read on the forward strand.
TGAGATAGCAACATCCTTACTCAAAGGACCATTCAAGGCAACATTTGAAGCAAAAAAGGAATTAATTGCACAAGAGGTTGAAGTGGTTGAAGAGATGCAAGCTGCAGAGATAGATCTTGAATCAACAACCAAAATGTCAAGCCATGAAGGAGATCATGAACATTCTGAGGAAGAGGTTGTCAAGTGGGAGTTAAAAGAAATGAAAAGGATGGTGAAACTCATGTAGGAAGCTTTTATGGCAAAGGAAGTTGGAGAAGGTTCAAAACACCATGATAAAGAATAATATTGAAACAAAAAAAAGGAGGAAGAGAGGAGCTCAAAAGCTAGTGGTGGAAAAACACCTCCTTCTCCACCACCATCATCATCATCATCCTCATCCACATCTTCATCTTCCAAATTCAGTACAAAAACTCTACCCATACTCATTCAAAGATCCCAAAATGTAAGAGTCTGTTACTCCAGTTGGACATCAAATTTGAACTTCCTACATATAATGGAGAAGTGGATGTTGAAAAACTACTTAATTGGATTCTTCAATTATAATTTTATGGTAGAATTCAAAATATGCAAGAAGACGATATTGAAATCCAATTGGCTTCATTAAGACTAGGAGAGGCATTATTTTGGTGCGAGGCAAAGACATAAGAGGAAATGTGCATCCATTGTAAGATTTTCATTACTTGGGTCGAATTCATTTCTTCCATTAAATAGAAATTCTATCCATTTGCCTATATGCAGAAAGAACTAATGAGCTGGAAAAAATTTAGATAGCTAAAAGGTCAAAGTGTCCAAAAGTATACGCAAGAGTTTAGGAAAAGGGCTTTATTACTTGGATTAGAGTTAAATTCACAAGACACGCTCTTGAAGTATATAGGAGGTGTAGATTCCTACTTAAAACATATTATTCTCATGTTTAACCCAAATAACTTAGATGAAGTATGTGTGCAAGCCACACATCTTAAAGAAAGGGGTAAAAAAATTTATGAAGAGGGTAGTAAGAAGAATCCATTCAAGGGTAAGGGACAAGATAAAGGAGGAAAATGGAAGGGAAATAAGAATGCAAGTGTGACCCAAGAAGGGGAGAAAATAACATGCAAACATTGTTCCAAGAGGGGCATGATGAAGCCCGTTGTTGGAAACTACATCCCGAACTAAGACAAAAGAAACCAAATAAAAAAGGGAAACAAAATACAACTGCCACCACACAAAAAGATCTTGGATCTGATTCAGGAAATGAAACGAAGATAATGTCCATGGTTAACAAACAAAAGGAAGAAATTTCAATTTCTAGTACTTCAAAGAGTCACAATAACACTTCAAATGAGGATACAAGGTTAAAATTATTCCATGTTAGAGTAATTTCTGATGATACAAATATTGATGCCTTATTTGATACAGGGTCACAAACAAACTTTATTTCAAAAGAATTAGTTAAAAAAAAGAACCTTCAAATTGTACCTCATCATAAGGCATACCCTTTGGGTTGGACAGTTAACAATGCAAATTTATAGGTGACAAGGTAATGCATTTTCATATTTTCTATTACTGTAAACTTTGTTGATGAAGTTGAGTTAGATGTTGTACCACTTGATATTTCATGGATTATCTTGGGTAGTCAATATTCATATGAAAGGAAAGTGGTATTCTTCTGTCATGAGAAAAATAATCATTTGATCAAAGATGGAGTGGAATATATTGTGAGAGCTCATCGCAAGAAACTTAATATCTCTTTAGTTAATGCAGGGAAAATGAAGAGGCTAGTTAATGCAAGTAAAAATTTTGTGCTTGTTATGATCAAGAAAAAGGGAGATGTTAACTATGAATATTTTGAAGGACGTGATGAAAAACTAAAATCTTATTTGTTTGATGTGGTAAGTCATCATGGAAATATGTTTTAAGAACCAAAGGGGTTGCCACCCAAGAGGGGAATTTAGCATGAGATTCAGTTACAGTAGGATGTTCCACTTTCGAATATTGGTATGCATCACATGTCAATAATGGAAAGTTTGGAAATTAATAAGGAAATCAAAGATTTTATTAAAAAAATTTATCATAAGCCCATCTACTTCACCATGTGGTTCTCCAATAGTTTTGGTTCCAAAGGAGGACGAGACTTGGCGCATGTGTATCGACTTCCCTGCACTGAACAAAATCATGGTAAATAATCGCTACCATTTCCAGGCATTGATGATTTGCTTGATCAGTTAAAACATGAAAATTATTTCACTAAGTCAGATTTTAGAAGTGATTATCATCAAGTTAGGATAGCTGAAGAAGACATTTTGAAAACTACTTTCAAGACTAGACAAGGATTGTATGAGTGGTTAGTTATGCCATTTGGCTTAACAAATGCACCAACTAATTTTATCAGAGTGATGAATGATGTACTTAGACCCTTTCTATATGAATTTTTCATTGTTTACTTAGATTACATACTCATATTCAGCAAAGCAAGAGAATAACATGTCATGCATGTGAACAAGCTACTTAATGTTTTGAGAAAAGTGCAATTGTTTCTTAAGATCTCAAAGTGCGAGTTTGGTAAGAGTTCACTGGTATATTTGGGACACATAGTTTGAGGAGGTGAATTGAAGATTGATCCTTCCAAATTTGAGGTCATTTTGAATTGGCCCAAGCCCAATATAGTTACCGAGGTAAGAATATTTTTAGGGGCAGCGCAGTATTGGAGGAAATTTATTGCTAATTTTTCTTCCATTGCATCACTATTACATGCATTGAAAAGCATGAATAAATTATTCCATTGGGGAGATTTGAAGAAGAAATAATTTGATGCTTTAAAGAAAAATATAATTTCGGCACCAGTATTAGAAATTCCAGATCTAAGATAGCCGTTTGAGATCCAAATGGATGCAAGTAATTATGCTATGGGAGCAGTGCTCATACAGCATGGTAAGCCTATCTCGTTTCATTCTCAAACTTTTAATGGAGATGTAACTAAATATCCTACATATGATAAAGAGTTATATGAATTGGTACAAAGTGTAAAGAAATGGAAGCATTATTTGATGGGAAAAGAGACCATTATACATACTGACCATCAGCCATTCAAGTACTTACAATCTCAGTCAAAGTTGCAGCAATCAAAAAATTTAAGGTGGATGGGTTTTCTACAACAATTTCACTTGGTTATCAGGTACAAGAAAGGAATATACAATAAGGTAGCTGATATGATCTCTAGGTCTACTGTAAATTTAGCTATTATTCTCTAGCGCAATTCTATTATGCATGAAAGTTACATTGAAGAGTATGTGAATGGTAGTGATTTTCAAGATGTGTATGAGAAATTGAGTAAGGGAAACCAAAGTGAAGAGTTAGATTATCATGTGCATAATAGTGTTTTGTATGACTTGGGGAAAGTTATGTATATCACAGGAAGAAAGAAACAATATCATAAGGGAGGGACACACATGATTGATTGCAAGACATTTTGGTGTAGCCAAGGCAATAGCACATCTGCAAAGGTATTGTTATTGGCCACGCATGAATGAAAGTGTTTCTAGTTTTATTAGAGGATGTTCTTTATGTGACATAAGTAATCCTAGAAATAGGAAGCTTGTTTTTTACACACCACTTCCAGTTCCTTCTCATCCCCGGGAGAGCATGTCAATGGATTTTGTAGGAGGCCTTCCTAGGTCAAGGAAAGGTTATGATTATTTGTATGTTGTGGTAGATAGGTTCAGAAAAAAGTGAATTTTGATGGAATGTAAGAAAATTATTACAGTTGAAAAAAACACTAATCTTTTATTTCAAAATTTATGGATCCATTTTGGTCCTCCTACTTCTATTATTACTGATCGAGATTCTTGATTTGTTGGAAATTTTTGGTCAAAATTATCGGACATGATGGATACAAAGTTGAAGAAGAGTACAACATTTGATCTGCAAATAGATGGTCAAACAGAGGTGGTAAATAGTATTGTTATTCATCTTCTGAGAGGCTATTGCAGCAAGCATCCCAAGTTTTGGGATGAAAAATTACACTACATACAACATGCATATAACTAGGCAAAACATTCCTCCACAAATACATCACCATTTGAGGCATGTTTTGGTTACTTGCCAAGATCGCCATTGGAATTTATCTTTGAGAAAGATGTTGCTATAGATGGACATAGTGACATAGGTAAAGAGGGAAATTTCATTGAGAAAATACAGTTGGTACATCACACCGTGCAAGAGCAACTTTAGAAGAGTCAAAGAAGCTACAAGGCAAGGCATCAGTTTGAACACAAATTCCAAGTTCAAGATGAAGTTTGGTTATACATAAGAAAATAAAAATTGAAAGGGGAAGTTAAAATGATAAAACCAATCTGTTATGGTCCATTTATAATTCTATAAAATATTGGTACAAATTCATTCAAGCTACATTTTCCTCCTTATATGCAAAGTTATTCTATCATTAATGTTCATAATTTGAGATTGTTTGAGCCTTATTTGATTAATGATGACGGAGAGAATGTTCAACTTCCATAGATGATTTCTCACGACAATATCTTAATTAACTTTAGCAAGATCTCGTACTTGATAGAAGAATCAGAACTTCAAGAAGAGGGGATGTTGAATAGCTTAGATTTGGACATAAAGTTCAAAATCCATGAAAGGAAAAATGGTTGGAGATTGGGAAAGAGAGGGAGTTGTACCCTCACTTGCTAGCCAACTGATAATATCTTTCAGGGTCCAAAAGGCTTCTAGTGGTAAGGAATGATCTAAGGCTCGAGTTTTAGCTAAGAAAAAAAAGTGCTCGAAATTGTTTCAAACCTAAACGACCGGATAGAGTTTGTCACTAGCATTTTGGCGCAACTCATTTCATCAAATTTCGAGTTCGTACGGCTGAGTTACCATCTGCTGTTCATTTTCCAAAATAGGCAAAAAATGAGTAGAGCGGGTATCGTGCTGATGTGGAAGGTACAGTCAGCAGTTGCAAGAATATTATCTAGAAACAACCAATGACACTGTGCTAAGTGACACCACTAGATTCACCAATGATGACTAGGAAGTGAAATTTTTCATTCCAAAGTCTAAGTGGAATTTTATTTAAGTTGGCATTTTATTATATGGTGGCCAATGGGGAAAGGCCACGTGGCATGCCACGTACCCCCCCATAACTTCTAGGTTGGAAGGTCGAATTGTATGTCATAGTATATATTTGGATAATGGCCTCATGGTGGTATTATATATATATATATATATATATATAGTTTTCAAACCACCTTCATGGTGGATCTAACCAAGTTTGGAGGGTTATCCAACTAAACTAGTGAGGGGCTAAACCTAGCAGAAGCTCCAAGTTTGGTAGTGAAGTTCTATCATATCATTGTGAACAATTATTGTGGTGGAGTGGGGATCGAACCCGTGACCTCACACTCACCATCCGTGTACCTTACCGACTCTCCTCCAAGGTGTTTCTTAACCTTTCTGATCGCCAATTTCATTTTAAGTTTCTATGTCCGATTGTTGGGCATTGGAGGGGCCAACCCTGCGGGTCGGCCCCCTCCCAATATGGCCGCAAGCACAGAACCAAGTGGTAATAAAAAATAAATGGCAGGTGTTTTTAATGACAATTAATTAAATTTTAATGTGGTTTAGTTACGTTAAAAAAAGATTTTCTCTAAACATTCTTACACTAATTAAACCACACATATCCACTTGTAAATGCGATAGCGCTAGTTAATCTCGAGGGTTAAGTTGGTAGAAAATTTGGAGGCAACACTATTTCTTGTGGGATTGCTAATTTTAGAAATTTAAGTAGCAGTTTCTCTAGTTTTGGAGGAGAAATTGCGGAAAAAACTGTTTTCGTCATAAATGACTCAATTTTCGACCAAAATGAGCTTAGTAAAACTCATTCTGGGCTTATTTTCATGCTAGGAACTGAATCCAGCATGTTTCAAAGGAATAAAAGGTGATCTACAAGTGTTTTAATACATTTGAATATTTTTGAAGGCCAAGGCCAACAGTGGTTGGGGTCATTGTCAGAGAATCCAGAGTCCAAATACAACAAAAAAATAGTCAATTTTGGTATATTATGATGTGATAAACTCGTTGGAACATCTTCCAGTACTTTCTGAAGCTTTTAACAAAAATTTGTGCACACTTAAAGCTAATACAAAGCTCACACTATGAACCTGGACCAAGGAGATGTAGCCCAGGAGGGGTGAACTCCTTTATCAAAATTCTTTGTGTTAAGCTTTATTAAATGTGCTTGATGTGTTCACTATTCCTTCTATTCTGTCATTTAAAATTATTTTTTTTAATCTTATGACAAACTAATAATTTCAATAATTATAGTGTTTTCCAATCACATGCTCTTAAACAAACTCATGAAGCATAAGTAAAACAAAGCAAAGAAATGTTTATATCTAAAATGAAACTAGCACAACGTTAACTAGCAAGCAATTTCAGATCAATTCCTGTCCTAACCCATATGATTGTTAAGTGTAAAGCCAACTATGTTAACCTCTTATAAAATAAATATCTTTGTCTTAATTCTCTGCAGAGTTCCTCAAACAACTTTTTTCTTGCTTAGGATCATCATCTCGCTCACATTTCATGAAAAATAGATATATTCATTCATCGAATAAATTATTGGCCAATGAGATAAACTGATTATTTATCAACAAGGAATAAGCCCCCTTCTCAAGTGAGTGGATCACTTCCTCCTTAAAATATATAATCTTCATGCATATCTCATAGAGCTCATATGACATTCCATAGTAGTTCGATATGAGGTACTCTTGTTCTTATTAATTTTAAATTTCAAGTTTCTAGCCCTAATTCATCTCCATACTATAAATTTTAACACTATCACTCACTCAAGTTTTCTATATGTTATGGTCAGAAGGGTTGACTAGAGCCCCACTAGAGCTATTGGAAATGATATGTTGTATCATACTTACAACATATTTTTATCCATCTCTTCCACTACATCATATGGATTTGAAACAAATATAAGACAAAATAAATAATATGCTCTAACGCATGAACAAAGTTACCTTCCTTGGAAACATTATTTAATCCAATTGACTCACCATCCTTCTGAGGTTGTCTAGCCAAAGATACTAAAGCAACCTCACCTATTGATGATCGACAAACACCTAGAGTGGCGTTCAAATGGGGACAATATTAGATGAGATGATGCTATAACTGGAAAGAAAAAAAAGGAATTATAAAATTTCAAATTATATACATTATTTTGATGTAGTACTCGAACATTTGTAGCCATCACTAAAATAATTGGGGACAACCTTTTCTTCAAATCAACCTATAGAGAGACTCCTAGATTGGGGTGCAAGAAATTGTGTTTGTCATCTAGGGTCAAATATTTTCTGAAGTGGTGAGAATTTTTTTTTAATAAAGGGCCTAAAATCTACAAGGAGAGAATAAAATTCAAGCCATAAATGGTATTTGCTTGATGCTTATAATTTGGGCTAAAATCAAATCTCCATAATTATAAACAAACCAATAGACCAACAATATGTTAGGTACCATACTAAATGGAAAGTGTGTTTATCGATTCTATGTGGCATAGAACATAAACATATCAATTACTTGAACCCTAGTATGAGTTTAGAGAATTCCCCTTTTCCTCCTAATTATAAAAAAATATTGAATGTTTCCTCATCTACTATATAATAAAGGAAATATAAAATCACTCCACGATGTTATAGATTTTGTCTTATTTTTATATATTGCCTATTACTAGCCTAAAAGAAGTTGAAATCACGAGCATACCAATTATATTGTATGATATGCATCTCCACTTTATCAATTGATTTATAAATAGGTTCCTTTGATAAAGGAAACTCACCACTCTTAATTAAATATTTCCCATCAATCTTGATAGAGTCCAACTAAGAATCAATAATCTATATAATTAGATCAATGAAACCAATGATTTATCCACCGACATACTAGGTGAGTTGAGAAAGATAAATCAAGTCTCCACTTGTAGAATTAATTGGAACCTTAGCACTAAGAAACTTCTCTCGAAGATAAATGGCAACTATATGAGAATACTCTAAATATTGTATACTTCCAAAGTAACAAGAAATAAGGATATAGAGGAGATAATTCTCTTGATAAAATACTACTTGCCTAATTTTCTCAGGAAATTGTTGGACCAATGTGGCCAACCATAACGAGTCCAAAAGAAAATGACGTATTTTTTAGATGAGCTTTCACATCGATCTCTAGATTAATGGCCAATGATCTAAGCCCCAACAAATTTTTTTTATGTACATGAGTAGTTGGGGAGAAAAACGGAGTTATGTACATGAAAACACTTGAATACTTATTAAGGTAGGTTTACATTCATATGGTAGCTTGAGGTGGTGACACATGTTGTAGTCCAATCAGTCCCATCCATAGAGATGATAAAGGATAATTTGTGGAATAAAACACTTAAATAATTACGATTGTCGTAGCTATATTCATATGGTACCTTGAAGGGGTCATGAAAGATATCACACTTTCAGATGGTTGAGAAAAAATCTCCTAGAAAACTAGGGGAATATAGCTACTAGTTACCGACTTATTCCCTTGGATGTTAATTTTTGATGTGGAATTCAACAAAGATGGACCAAGTTAATCTCCCTAAGCGAAGTTCAAGTGGGAAATTGTTATGATATTTAGCATACAATTGACTTGCTCACAATGTTAATCACTCTCCTAGAAAATTACTGGATATAGTTGGTAGTTACAATCTCCTAGAGAACTATGGGCTATAGTTGATAGTTACCCATGTATTTCCTTAAATGTTAACATTTTTGTGTTATGTGCACTTCACAATTATGGACCAAGCTAATTTTCCCTAGTGAAGTTCAAGTATGTGCACTTCCAAAAGGATCTACCAAGTTAATTTCCTCAAGTGTAGTTCAACCGGGGAATTGTTAAGATAGTCTCCTAGAAAAATAGGGGGTTAGTAGTTGGTTCTGGAGGCCATGGTAGAGATGTTGTAATGTAGTTTCCTATAAACATTTGACTCGGTCAAAAAAAAATCTATCTTAAATAATTTTACATTATTTTAATTTTTTTATTAATTTTTGTTAGCTAGTGAAGGTAAACTTGACTTGGTCAAATTACTAGTGGTTTTTGAGCTCCAGGTTTGTGAGAATATATGGTATTCACCCATGGTATTTATGTGGAATGTAACCTATTTAAAGGGGGGAATTAAACGAGGCTAGATCCATCATAACTTTGGATCTACCAAATGGTAAGAGGGATCAAATCTTGAGATGAAAGAGATTTGATCTTTCTTAACGCTTAATAGATCTAGAGTCATAATGGATGTCAGTTAGAAATTAGCTAATAATTGACTTGGCGAATCAGATTCCTGATTACAATTTATTATTTATAAACTCTAAGTCTTAATAATCCATGATTTATCCATGATTTTACCCAATTATTTTCATGTAATATGGAGTTTTAATAATCCAGCATTTTGACTCATTATTTTAATGTAAGATTGATTTAAAGATATGATATTTGGATGATTAAAATACATTTTTACGGGCTATTAATAGATATTTTCTCATTATATGAATTTCAATATATTGTTTTTACATGGCTATTAATAGATATTTTCTGTGTATGATTTTCAATATATTGTTTTTACATGGTTATGAATAGATAATTTTCTTGCTTTAAAATTTACGGCTAGTCCAACTTTACAATTTTTTACGAATTCTGAAAAACTGGATGAGAACCTCAACACACTGATGAGAAATAGGTGTTGTCGCTGAAAAATATGCACACAGTGATGATGCAAGAGGGACACATAAAATATGCATACAGTGGTGAACCTGGTTTTCGAATTAGACAACTCAACGATGAAGATCGGCTGACACTAGTGCAGGAAATGATGTAACTTAATGCTCCAGATTGTACTGCGATAGGCAATAACGAACCGATCACGGTGCACCAGGTTTTCGAATTGGACACCTCAACAATGAAGAGCGGCCGACACTAGCACAGACAATGATGCAAACGATTTGGAGTTGTGACGAATGGAGGATAGCTACTTCCTCACTGTTCTCTAACAACGACCCCCTAATAATCCAATTCCTAGTCACACTTCAAGCTATTTTTAGGCAAACCCAAAAATTTTTTAGATGTCCATCTACCATTCTTAACTTTGTGGATATTTCATGATATGGAGATTCAGATCAGCATTTTTCCTTTCCTGGCAGTACACGTAGCTCCATATTATAAAATCTCCCACAAATTTAAGCATCGTAGATGGGCATGCTAAACAAATTTTGGGGCTGCCTTGAAGATAGTTGAAGTGCCATAGTAGGAATTGGATTATTGGGGACAGTTGTCAGAGAAGAGAGGGGAATATTTTGAGGGGAATATCGGTAGATAGGGTGTGGGGTGGATTCGAAGTCATGGATCTATACAAACCACGTGAAACAGGTAGCCATCTTCCGATCTTCCCCTCAAAATCTTCCCCACCCTTTTCCCACAACGACCCCAATAATCCAATTCCTAGTCACACTTTAGTTATCTTCAGGCCAACCCCAAAATTTGTTTAGGATACTCATCAACCATTCTTAACCTTGTGGAGATTTTATGATATGGAGATTGTGACCACATCTTTTCGGATAGTACACATAGCTCCATATCATAAAATATCTGACAAATTTAAGGATGGTAAATGGGTATCCTAAAAAAAATTTGGTGTTTGCATGAAGATAGCTGAAGTGGGACACTAGGAACTGGATTATTGGTGGTTGTTGTGGGAGAAGAGTGGGGAATATTCTTAGGCGAATATTGGCAGATGGGGTGTGTGGGGTGGACTCGAAGTCATGGATCGACACAAACCATGTGAAATAGGTGGCCATCTGTCGATCTTCCCCACATAATCTTCCACACCCTTCTCCCATGACCCCCAATAGTCCAATTCCTAGTTGCACTTCATCCGTATTAAGGGCAACCCCAAAATTTGTTTAAGTTACGCATCTAGCATTCTTAACTTTGTGGAGATTTTATGATATGGAGATTTTGACTAGCATCTTTCCTACCAGTACACATAGCTCCATATCTTAAAATCTCCCACAAGGTTAAGCATGGTCGATGGGTATCCTAAAAAAGTTTTGGGCTGCTATGAAGATAGCTGAAGTGCAACACTAGGAATTGGATTATTGGGGGTCTTTGTGGGAGAAGGGTGTGGAATATTCTGAGGGGAATATGGGCAGATGGGGCGTGGTGTGGATTCTAAGTCATTTATTGATACAAACCACGTGAAAGAGGTGGCCACATGCAGGTATCTTTATTCACACTCCTTGTAGTCACGCATACAAATTAAACACTTCTTGATTTGGCTCTTGAACTCTAGATTCTGACGATTGGAGGGAGTATATTGTTTCAGCTAATACTTCAGTACATTACTGCAGTCTTGAATAAAACAGTGGCATATTCTCGTTTGTGTGAATTTCATTCCACATTAATACTTCCCATCTCAGAAGAATGTCATTTGAACTTCTCAAAATAGATGATGGTGCTCTTGGGGCTATGACCATCCACTAGCTATTTTCCTTCGCTACATCCCCATATTGGCAGTGCACCTCAGTGTCCTCCACCCTATATCTCAAAAACTTTTTGACAGAACGTTTCACACAGAATTCATTAAACAAAAATTAGAGCATTATATTAAGAGAGTAAGTAATCACCATGTTATATTAAATAAATTTACCAGTTGTATAAGCAATGGCGGAACATCGAAGGAGTTAGTTGACATTTAAGTAGGAGTCGGTGGAACCCATCAGTAGTGGGCTCAGAGTTTAGTAGGATTCTATGGACATATATTATGGTCAGAGATCTTTCAATGGTCTAACATTCAATGGAATGACTCTCAATAATAACAGTGTAGAGTGGTTGTCCACTGTCTTCCCAAAGGAACCAACCAAAGTGCTAACAAGTTATTTTGTTAAGGGATTCTCTAGTGAAAAAGTCATTGACTACAACCTCCCATACCCCATGGATTTTGTCTACTCAAATCATAAACTAAAAATTATTCATGGCAAGAATATGAAGACCGATACAATCTATCAATTACACAAAAAAAAAAATATAGGTTTTCTAATCTATACTTTTTATTTTTTTAATATGAAATTAAATTTATAATTATACATTATTAAAAATTAAATATTATAAATGATTTTTATAAAAATAATTACTATAGAAAAATATAAACTTCAAATTAAAATCAATTACATTTATTCCATTTTAACTAGAAAAAGATTGACATTAAACTAACTGCATATAAGTTTATATTTTAAAATGAGATGAACAAAAAATTATAATCTCTTCCATTTCCATTAAAAGCAAAAAATTGAAAAAACTTAGAAATTAAACTAACTATATATTAGTTTATATTTTAAAATGAGTTGAATAAGAATTGTAACACAGTGTTCTCCTTAGATAACTTGAAAGGTTTAAAATGTGGTTTGCTAAAATATTTTATAATTTATGTAAATATTTCATATTGAGAACCATTTTTTCTAATTTTTTATGTTCTCTTTTTTCTTTGTATATAATCATTGGTGTTTTATTAAAAAATAAAAAATAAAAAATAAAAACCTATTTTATATATATCTAAGTTTTATTAAAATTAAAAAAATTCATTTTATCTCTAGATCAATTTTTTTAAAATGTAATTTTGATTTTGAGAGCAAAACTTAAGGTATGTACTTTGATACATTTCATTCTTTTCAATTCTCCGTAAATTTCTAGTTCAAATATATCTATGTTAGTTTTCAAAAGAATACTAATGAAAATTTTTAAGTAATATATTGTTTATGATTTAGATTCATCCCATTAAATATACATATAAATTGTATTAATTTTGTTATTAATATTTTTTAAAATTTTATATATAATTACTTTTGTTATTAATAATTTTTTAAATGTTATATGCTAATTTCATATCAAACATGGAATGAATTGGAAAATCTTCTTAGTAATTTAAATTACAAACAACATATTAATAGAACAAGAACTTCCTCATTTTCTCTCTCATTTGACCTTACAATCTTTTACTCAATATGGATATTGAAATATTCGATTTATAATCTACATTAAACTTTTTCTTTCTATTAATATTTTTTTAAATTATATACATCAACTTCATATTAAAACCAGAAAAAATTACACATCTCCCTCATAATAGAAAGTGAAAATATAAGAATTTTTATTTAAATTATTTAATTTTTTTTATATAAAATTAATATAAAATTATATTTATCCCAACTTATAAAATTGATGTATCCCAACTTTGAATATATCTATAGTTAAAATAAATTTATATTAATTTTGGAAACGACTGTGGGCGATAGAACCTATAAGGAGTGTTTAGGTTTTGGGTTTAAGCATATCTTCGGTGGGCGTTGTTGTCGTTATAACTTGGGGACGAAATAAGCTTAGCCCTCTATGGAATCAAATGCGGGAGGTCTGAGTCTTTTCAAGCGTGAATACCTTGTTATGGAAAACTACTAAGTAACAATCTCCATTTGAGTTATGGAAAACTACTAAGTAAGCATATCTCCATTTGAGCTCTAACATCTCCTTGCTCCATGGCGTTGTGGCTAGTTGTACCACATGCGAGATAAAAGTACGTTTTCGTGAATGTTTCAAAATTCGTTAGCGAATACTGCTGGGAATTTGGCGCTCTCTTTTGTATGAATTTTATTGCAGCATTTTTTCATGCAAAGGATTTTTCAAGGGGAGAACAAACATGCCAGAAGGCTGCATGCAAAGTGTTTTTCATTATACCGAACCATAATATTCTTGATGGTTGGGGAAATGCCTGCAAATTTTATGACAAAACTCCCCAACCAGACTTGCTTCCCTGCAAAGTATTTGTCGAAAGAACCGATTGCAAATTTCAATGGAGTTTCACGGAAGCCTACAAAATTTGTGGCTCAATATTCCAGCCAGATAAGCTTCTCGAGTCAACCATGATTTACTGATGTTTTTGGCCTTTAGATCGCGAGAAAATTATCGACAAAGTGCGTGCCAAATTTTTATAAAGAGGGGTCAATCTCGGGTTTCGTCACATTTGCAAATTGTTTATCGAAATTCTCTCACTAGTGGGCCTTCGTGGAGGTGATGAGACTCCCTCGTGGTGTTTGGTTTATTGTTTGGATCAAGTTATGTGAGGTTTTGGGGACAAGGATCTTCAAAACTTCCCCTTTTTGTTAGTTCCTTGTTCGGAAATTTTTTTATTTTTTTTGGTCTCAAGGGAAAAGACGAAAACACTTTAGTTTCGCTGCCTCACAACATACATTATATTATAAGTATTTCGGTGTGATAAATTAGGTTCCTCTCTGAATAGTGGTTATTATAATTTGCTAATGATCTTAAAGAATATGGATTTGGAATTGAAAAGGACACCACTATATCCATAGTTTTTGGTTTCCATGGAGGTGCCACAAGAGGTTGAGCATTCTCTTCTTCGAAGTCCATGTATTAAAACAAAGTTGTAAGTCGAATCTCGGTCCTAAAATTCCCAAGGATCTTGCAGGTCAGGATATATTGGTAGAAAATTCCCTAGAAAACCCAATGCTCAAGGTGAATGAGATCATTAATAAGAAAAGAAAAAAATATTTTGAATTTCAAGTGATTATATGTCAGTTTAAGGTTTTTTTCCTTCGACATCTACTCTCTAATATTGGGTCCACTAAAACTAGTCCCAAAATCTAGATCTGTTATTTTGTTCAAAGCAATACTGTGATTTTCCTCAAATATTTGGAAGACCGAAAGAAGGTTTTTGACAGGGGCCCTAGTTTTGCAGTGAGGTTGGCATTTTTATTTTTCCAAGGTTTCTAAAGTTTAATCCTCTTGCCATGAAGCCCCTAGCAGTTATTGCTTTGGTTAGGGTCGGTAAAATTCCTCTTCGATGGATATGGCGAGGGATCCTGGAGAATACTCGAGACTCTATAGGAAATTGATTAAAGTTGATAGTGAAATATTATATAAGGTTTTATAATTTTTATTTGCATATGTTAGGAAGTTGACCTCAGCGAAGTGTCACCAGAAAAAAAATGTCCTAAAGTGCGAGGGCATGGAGTATATCAATCCATTGGATTATGAAGACACTTCCTTTAGGTGTATAATTTTCCAATAACTTAGGCACCTTCAGAATGTGTGTCCCTCTTCAAAAGTGGATTTAAACAACCAAGAGTTGAAGAGCATATACTATGGCTACGGAGATCTGAAGGTCACAACAAAGTCGATGTTTTGTATAGATCAAAAGGAGAACAATTCCTAGAATCAAAATACATCTCCCAATGGTTCGGCCTTCGAAGATACCAGGAAGCCCCTAGATGTATCTGTTAGGTCCTCGTAATTTGTTAGATTGGCAAGACAAAATGTACAAGGTTAACATCAAACCAGTATTTGGAGTCCTAGGACCTAGCCTTCCTAGACTGAGAGAGGGCTCTCTCTACATTTTTATAAGAGATGTAACTTGATAGCTTTTAGGGTTTTGAATTTAGGATAGTTATAAGGATTAGTGTTTGTTTGTTTGTTTTTTTGGTTGGGTAGGTTGTCAAGTAGAACATATAGTGTAGGAGAGGTTTAGACCATTGGGCTATGGAGTCTGAAAAAGGTCTAGAAAGGTACAACAATAGGTCAAGGATGCTTCAGAGGGCAAGTATAACAAAGCTAAATGGATCTTCAAGGCTTAATGAGTGAAGTGAACATTAAATTGTGAACAAAGTAGGTGCAAAGGGCAGTCGAGAATACTTTTTCAAATACCACAACAAGAAGGGCCTTTAATATCACTAAGCATAAAGAAAAACCGAAGACAAGGCATACCATACTTCTTTGACCGAACCCTAGCAAGTAAATGTCTAGGCCACAATCCAGGTAACCCTAGAGAGGAGTAAACTTGTAAAGCATCTAGTGATTTCACCTTCAGGCAAAGAAAAACATCATCTAAGAAAAACATATATTAATGATAAAAGAAATGGAACTCCTAAATTCCTTAATCATACTACAGAGACCTTCAAAGCAACCATTTAAGATGAAACAAAAGGGTAGGGCAAACGATAGACCTCTTCAGCTAAACCCTAACTAGCAGTACTTTGAAGTAAAGCTTAAAAAGTAATGTTTAAAGTGATTCCAAAGGGTAGGGCTAACCATAAACCTCTTTGGAACTGACTCCATCAAATCATTCTTGAGATAAACAAGCTGAGTGGGATTAGAGAGCAACTTAGAATTCTCTAAACTAACGTAGCAGAGGAATACATGAGAGAAAGAGAAGCATACAAAATTAATGTGCTTTTGATAGCATACCTTAAGCTAAAATTTCTATACCAGTTCAAGAGAAATATGAAACAATATGTTAAATAGAATATAACAAGTACAAAATCAGAGAGACATCACCATTAGCCATGTTCATGAATCCTGCAAAGTGTTTGTCTCATTGATATTCAGTTCAAAACCTTCACAATGCTCCAAAACCAAAAATTCCTTACAACTCAGAGCCTATGCTCAGTGAAACAACTAACCAACATCCAACCAACATGAAAAATGAGGCCCTCATGCAGTATTTATCATGCAAAGGAGGATCAAAACCCTAGCTAGGGTTTTGGAGGCCATGAATTGCTCATAAATATCATTTTTGTCCAAAGAGACAATGCAAGGCCCAAGGCACAAATATCCTAATATAATAAATGAAAAATATCTCCTAACATAAATTCTCAACTAACTAGGAGTGATTTTCCTCAAAAGTCCTTGAAAATATCTTTTTAATCAATTTGTGTCTTTTGTTGACTTTGCAGGCAAGGGCACAGCGCAAGGCCAAGTGCATAGCAACTGCACTCGAAAAATAGGTCATCTTGCAGCTGACGTTTGAAGGCCTACCCGGTGTCGAAATGAGCTCCATGGTAGCTCATTAAAAAGCTTGTCAAGTCTAATTTCCAGAAATGCCTTTAGTTTTCTGATTTGAATTCATTTACCTACTCAAAAAATAAATCTCCCAAGATGGTTTGGGGTGTAGCACAAGCTCTGAAAATATGTCATAAAGGTGGTTTTTTGGGTGTTTTTGGCACTTTTGGAGGACCAAATCTGCTCAAAATGATTTGAAATTATGCGTGCATGATCTATCTAGCCTAATGAATTTGAAAATATAAACCAACCCTAAAAAGAGTGCCCCAAAAAATAGCACAGAGCCAGTGGCACTATGCCTTTGGTCCTCTAAAACAGTAAAAAATTCACAAGTGCAAAAATTGTGTCGAAATCTAGATTTACCTTGTTGATTAGGTTTGGTATGATTGTAGAGGATATATCAACCAAGTTACCAAGTTTTTCTTTCCCTTTTGCATCATTGGTTCCACCATATTCTTCATAGGCCTCATTGTTAGCAGCCTTACTGCTTTCTTCATGTCTCCTTGACTCACTATCATCATCACTCTTTGCCCGACTGTAATCACTTATTTCTTCTTCATTTACCTTTGCCTCACTGATAGATTGGCTTCTCATTTCCTTCTTCTTCACTTTTTTTTTCCTTAGTGCCATTTGATTCATTTCTCGCTTTTATTGATATATGCCCGACTGACTGATTTTTCTTTATTTGATTCTTTCCTATTTTCCTCCTTATTGGCATCTGCCTCCTCACTACCTTCATTCTTCGTTGTTTTTATTATTTTGTATAAACCCCATAATTTCCTTTTTCTTCACTTCTATTATCTCTTTCACTTAACATCTTGACCATTCTGCCTTTGAAACCTTACTATTGATGTGAAACTGATATGGAAGAGGGTAATGGAATGGTGATGAAAATAGGCATCCTTCCAAGTGAATGAGATGAATGAATGAGGGTATATTAGGATGAATGAGAGGCTCTAGACAACCTAATGATAACCCTAGCTGATATTTCAAACTTAGATGGATGAAAAACCTTAAACCAAGAAAACCACCCTTTTCAATCACTGATTTTATTTATAGTCAGATGGAATGAGGTTCCACAGTGATGTTAAGTTCAAGCCTTAGAGTGGACCTTTAGGGTTTCCTTATAATTAACTAAAAATCATCAAACAGATTGAGAATGTGGTTTGGGCACCCATTTTCCAATCATCAATGCCCTGGAGGACCTTGGAGGAGGCTTGAGAGAGATTTTGAAGTGGTATGAGCATTTGTAGGGCTCAAAAGCCTTCCTGGCCAAACACGTAGTGCTTAGGCCAAGGGCGCATCGCCTTAATAAAATGCACAGGAAAAAATTTCAAGCATGCAACACCAAGTTGAACATGCAGAGCCTCAACACTTAGTCAAATTTTTATCCAAACAACTAAGAGTTTATTCTCCTTTTTTCAAGCCTTTTACCTTTTCTCACTGATATCTCTTTATGCCATTGTTCTGCATGTTTTCTTTGATGAATTTGATCTTCCTTTTGGTCAAGGAGGCATGATATGTTCCTTTTTCCATCTTTGGGATGATTGCACACATACAACATCATCTTCAGTTTCTTATGTAGTCTCAGCCTTTAGGTTCAATTTAACCCCTTTAACCTTTTTCTTGTAGTTTTATGGAGGTATGCCATTTTCTTTCTTCGGATCCTAGAGCCTTTGACATGTTTACTTTGACACAGCAGCAGCCTTAAAAAGCCCCTCTACTCCCAGCTTGGAGCTCAACATCATCCTTTGATCATTTAGGCATTACATATCATTAAAAATCTTTGGGAGGATTTGTCACAATAGCAGCTTCAACACCTTCTTCATACCATTTCTGCATTTGATCACTGTGTGTGCACTCTACTGGACTGTCAAGTGTAAAACCCTAGTTTTCTTGTCTTCCTTGTTGCAAGATGTCCTCCTTTAGGAATATACTTCCTACCTTATCATAAACATTTGCTGATGGAAATTTCAATACTTCGACAAAAGTGTCAAGCTAGTCCATTACCTCATGTGCAGACCTTGAAATTGAATGGTAGTCTTCTTTGGAAATGATGACCTTGAAACATATCAAACCCTAATTGACCTAGTGGGGGATTTTTTACCATGATATTTGACTTAAAATTGGTTTGGAGTCTTCAATTGTAAAAAGAGAGGATTGAAAAAGTGGTGTATTGAAGATCCAAAATCCAATATACTTGATTTATCTAAAGAGCCTACAGAGATAGTTTTGAGACCATCAATAATTGAGGAACTTGGGGATCATGGGCATGAGTTACGCTAAATGTAAACCCTAGATGTAAAGTAGATTTATGGGCAAGATAAAAAGAGAGTAATGAGGTCATAAGTGTGAAAAAATAATGAAGATAGGTGGCGCAATCCCATAACGAGTCCTTTAAGAGTGGCAGGGTGACCATGGAATGGCAAAATGGTAGAATGGTGAAACAATTTCCATAAGGATAATGAAGGCAGTGAGATTTCTAAAATTCACAATATTCAGGGAATTTTGTTTTTAGAAATATAGAACCAATATCTAGTCATCTATAGATAGTAAAAATTACTGATGACTAACAGTGGCTACACTTGGGGATGGAAGCTCCTTTTTAGGAGGTGTCCAGGACCTCAGAGTTCAGATCTCCAAGTTTCGAAGACCAATACCTTAATTGTACTTAGCAGATCCTTCTTCCTTCATTTGTTGATATTCTATTGAAGCTATGATCTATTTAAGCTATTATCTCAAAAATCTAAAAATACGTGATTAATTCAATATCAGTTCTACCTACGCATCTTATTTTTCCTAACATTTTTTCTTCTTGCAGGTGCACTTGGACTCGAAAACCCTTGGAATTTTTTTCTTTTGAAAGGATAAAAAACTATCTACTTGTACCCTTATCACTTCCAAGAGTTCATATTAGGCTAATGAACTCTGTCATTCTCTACCAAGTCTACTCATCTATCAAGATTAAGCGGTTTGAAAAAATTTATTCTCTAACCTACTAAAATGAAATTGTAAATATGATCAAACCAAGGTTAAGAAATCTAATTTATCATGGACTATGGCATTTGGACAAGCTTCACACATACATTATTTTTGTACAAGTGAAAACTAGAAGCTTGAGGGTTGTGATTCAGAGTTTGTTAAATATCCCTCTCTTTCTCCTTTGGTTCCGATTTGAGCATTGAAACCAAGTATATTTTCCTAATCTAATCTACTAACAGGTCAAGCTTAAATGGTTTGACAAGACTTTTTTCACTAACCTATAAGTATAAATTTAAAACATGTCCAACCATGATTAGGCTAAACGACCGAACAAGACTTTATTTTTCAAGTAGTGGCATTTGGACTTGCCCACTTTCAGAAGTACTCTTTTTTGGTATGGGGTTGTACCTCTTCTTTTCATTTGACCTCTTTTTCTCCTTTTCTCTGTTTTTGTGTTTTTGTTTTTCTAATAAAACAATCTGAGGCTAAAGCTAGAAAGATGCTCATAGTGTTGAGCTTATTTTCATACCTATCTATAATAATCTAACTTACATATGATTTACATTCATTTTGTGAACTCTCTTTTCCAATATAACCAATCAAGTAGCGGATTCCATGAGTGATCTTTGTCCAGCTCTTTAAGTGTGATGAAAAAATCAAAAGGCCACTCCCAACTCACTTGTGTTTGAACAGTAGTGCGTAAAATTTTCTTTAGACCTTGCAGTAAACTACTCCTATCATATTTTACTCCCTCTTCAAATGTTTCTAAGAAAACAGAAAATGGATCTTGAAATAATACTTGGCTTAGAGGATTTGAGTAATAAGCTTCATTCAGGACTACTCCTTCCTCCACCTAGCTAAGCTTAGGATTCTTTTTGGAAAGAAACTCCACGTTATTTCTCATGAGCTTTTGTATTATCAGCCTCTTCATATATTGAAATGTTTTCCTCTAGCATATCTGATATGTTCTGATTGAGTGGGATGAATTCCGTGTGAAGGCCATTATGTTGATGAGGAGGAGTACTCTTTGGCCATAAATCTTCTTGAGAAGTTATTACAACAAATCTTCTATGATTATCAATTTCCAAGCCTTCATCTACGATTTGAAATTCAATGGAACTTGGTGGCTGCAAATCTAGAGTTGAGGAGAATTCTATGCCATAGATTATTTCCTCATCGATTTCAGGAAAAGACTCCTCATTAACAACTTTTTCAAGAAGTTTATCATCCTTCCCAACCTCAACATCAAAATTTAAAGATTGTTGATTTCCAATCACATGAAATTTGTTTCTGATGGACTGAAATAAAGTAGAACAAAGAGTCAGAGATCCTGCACTTACCTCCAAATTTTATAGACTTTCCTCATCAGTGTCATATCTGATATGGATTCACTGATTACTGTTTTCAAGTGGATGAAGTTGAACCTCCTCCCCTCAAACCAACTATTGATTGCTTTGAAAGATTAGCCTCTGTTTGTAAAACATCATCATCATACTGATCAAATTTTGAAAAATCATAAACATAAGTAATTTCACCAATCATACATACTAGATTATCATATTTTTTCTCCTTGAATTGATCTACAAATCCATTTTTCGATCTGTGGTAGCTGGGATTAGCAGGGAAATAAATAGAAATGTTATGTTCACATGAAGTTTTAGAGGCTGTTTGTATGTTTAGAATCTAATTTATGTCCTCTTCAGTTAAAAGAGGAGGCATTGTTCTCTTTCTTTGGATATAATCATAGTAGTTATCTTTTTCTTGTGAAGGCTGATTCTGAGACTGAATGTCTTCTTGAGCCTCACTTAGAAGAGATGGTGAAACATCACTTGTCCCTTCAGAGATATCATGTGGATATTCCTTTTTTTCCTGATTGATTTCATCCTCAACCAACTCTTCTTGGTTTTCATGACAGTTAACTTGAGTAGGAAATGCATGCATCTCTTCTAATAGACTTTCAGGATGCCAATTTCCCAAATCTTCATCAATGTTTACAAGGTATTGTATGAGGTCTTCAGATTATATAACGTAAAGGATGAGTGAGCATGGATCCACTTTAAGTGGGGAAATGGGTTATCGCTTTGGGTGTTTCCACTTTTATGGGAACAAAGAGGCCAAAGGGAGAAACTTGGCTCTATCCTCAAGAAAAAACAACCAGGTCTCCACAAAGAAACTTCCAGATCTCGAAGCTTCACTTAGAGTTATAAAAAATTCCTATAAGGGAAGCAGCATGAGTATTAGCGTCATTCCAGCACCGATCCATGTTACCCTAAAAAAAACAGGCCATCGATGAGAGAAAGTCATGAAGAGGGTGCACCACTCCAGATAACTAGGCCTACAAGGATTTGCTCCAGGAATAGCCAGCAGATAGTTTGTTCATTGTGTTGAAGAGGACATGAAGGCATGCTTTTATGATGGAAAATAGGCACAGGGGTCACTGTTAAGGGTATCCACAATAAAAAACGAGGAGTACATGTACAGTGATAAATTGTTGTGTAATATATTCCCCCTAAAGCATGAAGGTCGAATGAGAGTGAGGGCTGAAATGATTTATGAATAAGTGCCAGGAATAAGACGTCATCATTGGAAAACGTATGCAAACAAGCACATATATACATAAACTGATATATCTAGAATAATGACATGACATAAGGTATGGGCGCAACCATCTATAGAAGTAATTTCAAAACACGATCCAAGGTAGTAATAAATAGGATCACAAATATAGACTCCAGGTATGGTCGCAACCATCCAAATAAAGCAATCATGTGTTGTTATGTAACCAACTCCAAAAATAGAAGAAGAGAGATATCAACGCCTTAGAAATAAGCCACTTCGATGGGGAAACCTCCAATACATTACATTAATGAACAATTCCTGGATGATTCAAATTACAAAACCTCCTTTCTATATATAGGAGTCCATGGGGCTAGAATGTAATCCTAGTGGGCCACAATGTAATCCTAAAAGACCTAACAATAATAATTTAAGGGCACAATAATAACAATATGGGGGTTACAAGGGTACAATAATAACAATAAGGGGGTTAGACTAACAATAATAAGGGACTATACTAGTAATATAAGGACCTAACATGCCCCTCTCCTTCAAAAAAGTGTTGTCCTCAACGCTTGAGTAGCTCTGGGTGCTTCTGTATAAAATTCTCATCCTCCCATGTAGAATCTTTAGTGGGTAAGTTCTTCCACTTGATAAGATACTCTGAAATTGATCGATTCCGTAGCTATCGAGTTCTTGTTTCTGTGACCGCTTCAGGTTCCAATATGATTTTTCCTTCCTCGTCAAGTTCTGGCAATATTGTTTGAGCTGGAAGATTTTCACCTATAACCTTCTTTAAGCATGAAACATGGAAGATTGGATGCACTCGTGAAGAAGCAGGAACTCTAATTTGTATGCCATAGTACCAATATTTTGCAACACCTTGTAAGGACCATAGTACTTTGGCGATAATTTGTTATCCTTCTTAGCTTTTCTGAGGGACATTTGTTTGTATGGTTGTAGCCATAAAAATACCCAGTCTCCTACATCAAAAATTCTCTCACTGCGATGTTGATATGCCTGTTGTTTCATTCGATTTTGTGCCAAATTCAAGTTGTCCTTTAAGAGTTGGAGAACTTCTTGTTGA
The DNA here is from genome assembly GCA_034641835.2 of Pinus albicaulis. Classification (NCBI taxonomy): domain Eukaryota; kingdom Viridiplantae; phylum Streptophyta; class Pinopsida; order Pinales; family Pinaceae; genus Pinus; species Pinus albicaulis. The sequence goes on from CM076581.1 coordinate 139,720,300, forward strand.
TGCTTGATGTGATCTTCCACTGCTTGAACCTTCGAATTTTCTCTTAAATATGATGTGTTGGATGGTGGATGATATCCATAAAGTGCCATAAATGGGGTCATTTTTGCTGCAGTATGGAAGGAAGTGTTATACCACCATTCAGCTAGAGGTAACCACTTGACCCATTGTGTTTGTTTATCAGATACAAACAACGAAGATATCCTTCCAAACATTTATTTATTATCTCAGTTTTACCATCGGATTGAGGATGATAAGATGAGCTCTAAGCTAATTGAGTACCCAAACAAGAAAATAACTTAGTCCAAAAATTTCCAGTAAAAATGGGATCTCTGTCACTCACAATAACTGTTGGGTTTCCATGTAGCTTTTGAACTGTGTCCATAAATGTAGTAGCAATTGTACTTGCTTTAAATGGATGAGATAATGCACAAAAGTGTGCATACTTGGTAATTCTATCAACTATCACCATGATGACACTCTTTCCTTCGGACTTAGGTAAACCGATGATAAAATCCATTGAAATCTCCTCCCAACGTTGAATTGGAATGGATAAAGGTTGTAGAAGACTCAGTGTCTTAATTGTCTCAACTTCATTATGCTAGCAAACCAAACATTCTGCCACAAAATTTTGAATATCAGATTTAAGGCCATCCCAAAAAAATTATTTCTTCACCATGTGGTAAGTTTTTAAAAATCTTGAGTGTCCTCCTAAAGGAGAAGTGTGCAATTCCAAAAGAATCTTTTGTTTTAGTTGGGAATTCTTACAAAGATATAAGTGATCTTTGTACCATAAGGAATCATTTTTCCAACTAAATGTATCATATGTACTAGGATCTTGTTGCAAATTTTGAATGAGTGTCCACACGTCTTCGTCCTTCTTCCATTCATCTCTTGCTTCGGTTATCCAATCTGGTTGGATAATAGAAATGGCACAAAGCAATGCTTCCACCTCTTCATTCTTTCTTGAGAGTGCATCTGCAACAACATTTACCTTCCCTTTTTTGTATATTTTTTCAAAGTCATAACCCAACATCTTTGTGACCCATTTTTGTTGCTCTGTTGAAGATAATCTTTGTTCCAAAAAGTGTTTAAGACTATCATGATCATTTTTTACCTTGAAGTGTCTTCCCATTAGGTAAGTTCTCCATTTCTTTAGTGCATGCAGTATTGATAACATTTCCTTCTCATAAATAGGTTTCTGTAAATACTTTCCTTTGATTAGATGACTTTAAAAAGCAATGGGTCTTCCTTCTTGCATTAAAACAGCACCAATTCCATTTCCCGAGGCATCACATTCCACAATAAAGGTTTTTGTGAAGTCTAGCATAGCTAAGACTAGTGCTAGGCACATTGCCTCTTTAAGATGTTCAAACGCCTTAGTTGCTTCAGGAGTCCATGAAAATGCATCTTTCTTTAATAATGTTGTTAGAGGTGCTGCTATTCTCCCATAATTCTTAACAAACTTTCAATAATACCTTGTTAACCTGAGAAATCCTCACAACTTCTTTATGGTTGTTGGGACTTTCCATTCCTTAATGACTTTAATTTTGTTAGGGTCTACCTTAACACCCTCGTGAGATACAATATGACCCAGATATTCCACGTCTTGTACTTCAAAGAAACATTTGGATGTTTTTGCATATAATTGTTTCTCCTGTAATATTTTGAGCACCGTGTCAACATGTTGAACAGATCCTTCCAAGACCTGTTGTAGATTAGTATATCATCAAAAAATACTAGCATAAATTTTCTAAGGAAGGGTTTGAAAATGGAATTCATCAACCCTTGAAATGTAGAAGGTCTATTGGTAAGGCCAAAAGGCATGACCAAAAATTCATAATGACCCTCATGAGTTCGAAATGATTTTTCGGAATATCTTTAGTCTTCATTCTAATTTGATGATACCCTGAGCGAAGATCCAATTTGGTAAAATGAATTTCTCCATGTAATTCATCCAATAATTCGTCAATCACAGGAATGGGAAATTTATCTCTAATGGTGAGCTTATTGAGCTCTGTATAATCCTGACACAAGCGCCATGATCCATCCTTCTTGTGTACCAATACTATAGGAGAAGAGAAATAAGTTTGACTAGGTTGAATTATACCCGCCTCTAACATTTCTGCAATCATACGTTCAATTTCGCTCTTTTGGACATTAGGATATCTATAAGGCCTGATGTTTGGAGGAACACTTCCTGGAATCAAATGAATAGCATGATCATGATCACGAATAGGTGGGAGTCCTTGTGGAGTTTCAAAAACCTTGGAATGATTGTCCAAGACTTTTTGGAGATCTGTAGAAATAGATGATTTTGATGTTGGAACTTCTAGTAAGCATAATTGTGTAATTATGCCTCATTGTTATTTCTTTAGAAGCTTTGTCATGACATTAGAGCTTATTATCTTTCCCGGCTTCCCTGCAATACCCCGTAATTCAACTTCCTTTCCTTTTGAAAAAAATTTCAAGAAAATTTCTTGAAAATTAAAAGCTACAGTCCCCAAAGATTAAAACCATTGTACTCCTAGTAGAACATTAGCACCTCCCATAGGAATGGAAAGCATTGGACTATTCAATACATATTCCCCCATGGTTAGCTTGATATTATGGCATTTTCAAAGAGAAATTTATATTTCCTCCATTTGAAACCATCACTTGACATTCTGGTGCTGGGTATAGGAAACAATTCAATTCCTTGGCTACCTTACAACGAATAAAATTATGGGTACTACCTCAATCAATCAACACTATTACCTTTTTATTCTTGATATGTCCTTCTATCTTGAGAGTTTGGGAGTGGTAATTCCTGCCAATGAATTACAGGATATGGTTGGACTCATTTCTTCCGCTTCTTGGGTTGGTTCTTGGTGTATTTCATCTTCTGGTTCATTTTCTTCTTCCTCTTCACAATCTATGTAAAATAATTTCTTCTCAGCACACTTGTGACCTTTAGTGTATTTGCTATCACAACTATAGCAAAGCCCTTTTGCTCCTTTTTCTTCCAATTGTTTTGGTGTCAACCTTGTAGGTTGTGGAAATCTAGGAGTAGCAACACTTCCCTCTTTATAGAAGTGAGTGGTAGGCTTCCTTGTCGCCATAATTTTACATTCAATTTTTCTTGCCAACCTGAATGCCTTCTCCAATGAATCAGGTTCCAAAACATGAACTTCATGTTGGATGTTATCATTTAAAGTACCTATGAAGAGATCAATCCTATGTTCCTCTGGAATATCAGTTACCCTTATATTCAATTTTTGGAAGTCCTCAATGTGCTCCCCCACTAAACCCTTTTGTTTGAGATTTATCAATTGGCTAAAGAAGGTGTTGCTCTTTGTATCCTCATAATGTGCTATCATTTTCTCCATAAAAATTGACCAAGTGACAATTTTTTTACGGGAGCAAAGCCATCGATACCATACAAATGTATTTTGTTCTAAATGTAAAGTTGCAATGCGTACATTTTGTGTGTTTTGCACATTATGGAGATCAAAATATTGCTCCATTTGTATTATCCATGTTATAGGATCCTTTCCATCAAACTTCCTCATATCCATTTTTGGAATATGGTGGTTCTTCCCTCCAACAGTAGAGTTTATGAAATCACGATTAACATTTATTTTGTTCTCATCACGAGTTTCCTCTACTATATTTTCACCATTAGGAAACATTTCTTGTATCAAATTTTCCAAACCTTATATGTCTACTTTTATATCCTTCATGTTTTCCATGTTGTCTTTCATTTTTTCATCGACCTTAGCTTCCATGTCATCCATCTTAGCTTCCATGCCCACTTCCATGCCATCCATCTTAGCTTCCAAACCATTCATCTTAGCTTCCACGCCTTTCTTCAAACCATCCATCTTAGTTTCCACACATTTCTTCAAAACTTCCATTTGATTTTTTGTTGTTCTTTGCGAGAGCGAAATTTGTTGCACTTGCTCTTGTAATTTTGATATGTAATGTTGCCATTCTTCGTCTTCATGAGTCACATTAGAGCCTTCTAAAGGATTAATGGGAGTTAAATTCCTTTTAGGGGCCATTTTAGAATCCAATACTAATATCTATTCTACAATATGCCCTTGGAATCAATTCAACTTGATTCTTCAAACAAGACTTATGCAATTCGAAAAAAAAAATACACACCTTTTACTTACTTTTGAGGAGCTCGATATTGAAATTGAATTATTTCGGTAATTTCGGATCTTCAATATCTAAAATTCAGTTCTGTAGTAGCCCTCTGAAGCTTCTTTAAAATTCCACAGGTCTGATCTGAATTGGATTCTTCAAGAAAAATTTATTTCCAATCTCCCACAATGACCCAATTTTGGACTAGTTCAGTAGAGCGAACTTGTATGACTTGCCACATGTCACTGTCTCATTATTTGGCTCTAAAATTGATAGCCAAGAAGCTACAGTCTGTGTACTTTCGAAAAATTTTATGGCACTCCAATCTGATTCTCAGAGAGGGATTCATGAATATTTTCCCACGATCACCTCTTTGAGATGAAATTCGGGAGCCTGAAAAAGCACTACCTTCCACATATCATATATCCGAAAATGTTGCAAACCAAGATCTGAAATATTTGGACGCGTTTCCTCAGGATTTTTTCTTCGCACCCTAAACATTTCATATTTTGAACCTTTGTAGAAAAAAAATTATAGCGAAAATTCCACGATGACCTGTTTACAGCAGTGGAACCCTAGAATCCAAAGCTTTGATACCAAATGTTGTGTAACCAACTCTAAAAATAAAGTAAAAGATATATCAACACCTTAGAAATAAGCCACTTCGAGGGGGAAACCTCCAATACATTACATCAATGAACAATTCTTGGATGATTCAAATTACAAAACCTCCTTTCTATGTATAGGAGTCCATGGGGCCAGAATATAATCCTAGTGGGCCACAATGTAATCCTAGCCGACCTAACAATAATAATTTAAGGGCACAATAATAACAATATGGGGGTTACAAGGGTACAATAATAACAATAAGGGGGTTACACTAACAATAATAAGGGACTATACTAGTAATATAGGGACCTAACATGTGTACAATCATGAATAATACATATCGTCTCGCAGCCTAGGTTTTATTAGAAAAAAACTAGGATCTTGCACTTTGTCACAACTCGATCAAGTAAAAATTCAACCATGTGAATAAATGAGCTGAATTCAAACATGCAAGACAATCGCCTGATTACCAGCCAATGATGTAAATCGTTAACATGTGTGAGAGAGAACATGAATAATGGTGATATTTCTCAAGGTACCAAGAGTACAATCCACGAGATGTGAATAAGGAGCTGTAGTCAAACATTCATGGAATCACCTTATCGAAGGCCAATTATGTAAGCTTATCATCAGGTGTGAACACACTTCCATTAGGACATGCAGGATCTAAGGTACTGACAAGGGGATATCGATATGAACTTCTGGGATAATGTGCTGAAGTTGACAAGCAACGATCTGTCGAAGGAGGGCCATAATTTATCTCACATCATCGACATGAGATTAAGGCAATAAGATGATAATAAGAGTGATCAAAGAACCAGGAGGTGAATAAGACACAAAAGGAACTTCTCTTGAACATACTAGAGACACAACTCCATATTTTGCAGTATTTGACTCAAATGGGATCAGAGGTTATGCTGGATGAGAATAGTGACGACATAAGAGGCAAAAAAAATTTCCCAAATCCATGGAGGCAAAGTGATGAATGAGGGATATCCCCAACCTGACATGAGATAGACGATGTGCCATGTTTAAGAGTGACATAATGCCAACACAACTGATAAATTCTTTCCATTTCATCGCACCGTTTATGTTGATTACCTCAATTACATTTGTATACAGGATTGAAGGGGATAATATATGCTTGTGACATAGCTTTTTTCTTCGGAGCAATCCATCCTACTATATTTTGCGAGCCCTAGCAAGGAGAGACTCGATGCCTTCATGATGACGGATCCAATGTCATAAGATTTTAACGAGCCCAAAAAAGGTGAAACTCAAAATATTTTCATATTTAGAGAGTTTTAAAAGAGGCGAAAAGAAATATCCACATGGCCCTTTTTGTAAAGAGTCCCTCATACCCGAAAAGATAAAAAAAAAATATGAGAGAACCTCTTAGTCACGATTGGCTAAGGTATTCCTTTTTCATAAATAATTAACCCCAACCCGAAAAAGAGGTAAATGTATACTAGATAAATGACGTTTCTTGTACTTTAACGGGCTCAAAACGAGATGGAATCGTCAATATTTTCATGTTTAGAGAGTCAGAAGAGAACTGAAAGATGACTTTGAGGGGTTTACCTTTTCATTTTTTTTTAATTGAGTCTGAAAAATTAATAAATTGGAACTCATAAAAGTGTCATCCATGAAGAAGTAGAACCGGTCACTGCATAAGAAAAAATCACAAACTGATTCCGAGGTAATAGCATTTCAATATTATTAAAATAATGGAAAAAACCCTAAAATGTCATTCTAAATTTATAAAACGTGAAGAAATTAAAAAGAAAATTACTTTTTACTTTCACTTGTTTGAGAAAATTTTTTACCCTATTTTACTTGAAATCTTCAGAAGTGCAGTGCTAGAGATCCAAGAGGTCAATCAGTAAGCCGTCTATGCCAGGTAAGAGGCGCTTTCCTTGCCTACACTTTAATACTCATTTTAGCATGTTTTAGGGATTATTTTATTTTTGGGGATAGGAATTTCATTTGGTTAACACCCCAGATTTCCGTGGGTATCCACTATTGTGACCATGCCGGCTCTCCCTTTTTATAATGGGCAGGTCGTCGATTGGTGCTGGTGATTTTAAAATAGCCGTGCTGACCATGGGGTGGAAAAAAGTATAGAAACCTCCAAAAAAAAAATCTTTCAATCAAATTTTTTAGGCCTAAATACTGACAAAGTTTTTCTAAATGTCTTTGTAAGGAAGAGAAGTCATTAATCATGGTGATTGAGTGGAAGGAATGAAATCGTGATGAGGTTGATGAAGCAGTAATGCTAAAAAAGGCTAGCAAGGATGCAATGAGGAATTGTGGGCTCCTCAAAATATTTTATGACCCTAGGGATAAGAGATCAACCTGATCTTCTGCAGTATCTGGTGAGTATCTGGGACATCTATTTCATCATTGGCCTCTTGCATAGAGGGGCATGACCATGGTTTTCAGAAGCTCAATTCATGGGTGAGAGTATGGATATGCTCATTGGGAGAGCTTGTTCCGAAGAAAAATGATCCTGGAGTGGAAAAGTAGCCATAAGTACCATAAATGATATAGCAGTCAAGGTGGTGCTCTATACTATTACACACATGACGGGGGCACAAGCATCGTATGAACCCACTAAGGCTCAACTGTAGACGGTGGTGTATTGCATGGTACCCACCATATTTAACTGGTGTGAGGTCGTAGTTGGAAATATGAAGCAACAACTCACAAAGTATAAAAAAAGAAAACTAAAGAATTTTGGAAACGGGTCTATATTGAACGGCTTATTCTTAGATTAAGTGCCTCTATTTCAGTACCAGGGGATAGAGATATATGCACCGATTCCATGAGAATCATGATTGGCAAGGTGGGCAGCATTGGTGCCTCACGGAGGAGGCAGGTAGAGTATGTGCTTCAGGAATGCTTTCTTCACATGGTTGAGGCATTAGGTGATCATGGTGGAGGACTAGCAGTACTCCAGGATAGATTTCAGGGGAGACCCTGATATGTCACTTCCAACGAATGGGAACTGGGATGATAGAGGTAAAAAAATGTTTTTGTAAATTTTTCATGTTTTAATATGATTTATTTTTTATATGTATGAACTGACACGAGGCTTCATGTATCACAGATGTTGGACTATAGAGGTTGGTGGGGATGTCACACATCACTAGATGGCTGGTAAGAGACTTCAAGGGCACCCATTATGTCGAGGGAGTGGACCGTAAAGAGGAGATTGTGAGGAACTTGTATGCCTTGACCACCGGGATTCCATAGTATTCTTAGATGGGAGACATTCCCCATCATTACCAGTGACAAAATGTTGGGGTTTCGAGTCGCATTCATCGACTGATGACGCGAGTGATTCGAGGAGTAGCCTGTTATCGTGATGATCACCATGAGTGTTTCGGGTAGTAGCCCATTATCATGATCACCACGAGTGATTCAAGAATTAGCCTGTTATCAAGCCCTTAAAAGAACAAGGCCTCATTGATCTTTTCAAATTTAAAGAGTCAGTAAAGATCAAATTGACTACTCAAGATATTATAGGCGTATAGGGTGAGGTGGTAGTCTTGAACTAAAATATACACCTTGTTTATCAAATGAAAGAGAAATTACCAAGGACTTGACGTATGGTAGCCAATCTCCTTGAATGTTGTGTTCGGTGTATCACGGTGACAAGGTAGCAGAGTCGAATTCTTATGGATAAAGGGTTGCAACTTATATGGATCTCCCTTTATATATGCAACAGTATGGGGAGCACAAGTCTGTGCTATAAATGTTTAATGTAATATCATTAATAACAACAGCTACTAGGTTTTATGACACCGCAACATGTCACTAGCCTAGAACACGCTAAATGTGAGTATTAATTTTTAATGATTCCTTAGATTGATTGAATAAATTTTATGGTTGACCTTGGATTATGTCTCAGTTTTAAAGCCCTACCAATGTCATGTGAATCCTCTAAAATGCAGCTAAATGAGAAAATAACCATTCATTTCAATGAATCTTATGCTAATGAGGGATAGAGAATACTCACACAATCTACATAGAAACAAAACAAATGCATGAAATGACACTTATTTTTCTCTTCAAGTGTAGAATGTTAAAGTGAAACAAAAATTTCACAATATTATTCCTTTCACTACATTCACTAAGAAGTGCATCGAAAGGAAATTTCCATTTTCTAAAGTGAAATGTAACAAAAAAATATTTTTGTATTTTCCTTATAAGCACAATGTGAAATGCACAATGCGAATTAATAAAAAATGCTTCAAGTACCAATGATATCTCTCAAACATGCATACAAGAGGGAAACGATTACAAAAATAAAACAAAGATGTGAATCACTTTCTTCAAAAGAAAAAAATATTCATTCACACATTTATTAATCAGTCAAAGAAAACAAACTTCATCCGGAACACAAGCAATTGTAATCTATGCTTCGTGGCGAATAGAAACCAAAATGCATTCAGAATTGACACTGTAATAGTGATACATAGGAATCAGCGCGACAATCTAGGTCACAACTCGCCCTGGAAAGGCAAAAGCGTGACTGTGTAAAATGAAAAATATATTGATCAAGGAAAATATTAAAAAATAAAAAGGTTTTCCAAACTGACACCAAGCTTATCACTTCACCAAAGAGATAAAGGTCTATAATTAATTACAGGGGCTACAGATACAAGAAAGTAGACCTTCATTTAAAATTGAAGACAAGACAAGAAATCAAAAAATTGAAAATAAGAGACTGAAAGGCTAGCACTCCAAAATATAGGTGCCAATTTTTTATGCACGAAGATCCTCTCTGCGGACAAAGATGATCCCTCTAACCCAATAGTGGGTACAGTAGCAACAAGGAAAAATCAGAAGCATACCTTCCTAGATTGCCAATGCATACATATTGCGAATAGACTACTTACCTCAATCTGATGCTAATTCACGCTTGAATCCCTTGGTCATTTGCGTTATGTGGCCATACCTTTCCTACTACGTGTGCTTGGTTACCTACACAAAGGATAAAATTATAGAAAACATGGAAGCATAATATATATAATGCATATACAACGTACTTATTTGATCAAGGAAAACTAAGGATTCAATCACATATTAAGACAAGAATGGAAAGCATGAACCAATCATATTATATTAAAATAGAGAGGGGGAGTTAGAACCTATGCCTTGATGTCACAACTCTCCTTCGACGGGTCCTGATCCAGGCACATCTCCAAATCACTTTTCAACTTGATATGAGGGCAGAAGGTCTCAACTCTCACTCAGTATCTATAACAACAAAGGATCTCTCTTTTGTTCTATTACCTATATTCTAACTAGTAGAGCTATGGGAGGTTGCCCATTATATATAAAAAGGAGGAGGGAGCATGGACCCAATTTAGGTGGGCAAATGGGTTATCCCTTTCGGTGGTTCCACATTTATGGGAAAAAAGAGGCCAAAGGGAGAAACTCGACTCTATCCTCAGGAAAAAACAACTAGGTCTCCACCATGAAGCTTCCACATCATGAATCTTCACTTCCATCTTCAAAAAAAATCCCAAAATCAGATCTACAGGAGTATCAGCTTCATTCCAGCGCTGATTGGTGCAACCCTAGACCACAAATAGGCCATCGACATGAGAAATACATGGAGAGGGTGTGGTGCTCCAAATAAATAGGTTTAAAAGGATTTTTTACAAGAATGGCCAAGAGAGAGTTTTTTCATTGTGCTAAAGAGGACATGAAGGCATGTTTCCAAGATGGAAAACAGGGAAATGGGTCACTGTTAAGGGTCTCCAAGATCAGGAACAGGGAGTATAGGTACAGTGACATATTGTTGTGTAACACTCACCAAATTAGAATTTTTCAAAGCTATGCAGTTAAATACAACAAAGGTAATATCGGACAAAATCATCCTAAGCTATGAAGGTGATGGCAAGTTAAAAGGTGTTAAACTCCAAAATATTAGAATTTATTATGAAAATTGCATAATGCCTAAAGATGAAAGTATTTCTAGTCTCTTTATCTTTTTAGATGAGATTGTAAATCGTATAAGAATTTTGGGTGAAGACATTAAAGACACAAATTCGGTAAAGAAAATATTGATATCTCTAATGCCTAAGTTCGAGTCAAAACTGTAAGCCATTGAAGAAAATCAATATTTCTAGAATGTCACTATTGTTCAGCTTCACAGAATCCGAAATTATATTAAAATGAGAAAAGGAGGTTTGTCAGAAGTAAGATAAGTTGCATTTAAAGAATTTTCAAAAGGAAATGAAATGAAAGAAAAAAAATAATCGAGGTACTTATAAGAAGAATAGGAGGTAAATTTTGTAAATAAACTTCAACTTGGCACTGAAAGGTTCATAGGTAAGCTTCCCTTCAACTATTTTGGTTGTGGAAGAGTGGGGCATTATGATTAAAAGTTTCCCCATAAAGATAACGATGACAAGGTGAAGGATATTTCCAAAAGTAATACGAAACGATTTGACATTAGGAAAATCTCTTATACTCATGGAGATAGTGATGCCTTGTCCAATAGTGAAGAAGGACAATCTGAACAAGATCTTAAATTACTCATGGCATTTGAAAAAGACACTAAAGAGTCTACAGATAATTTTATGGACATTTTAGAATAATTCGAAAAATAATTCCACACCCATTAAGCCCTCAGAAATATCTATTATGACGCATGAAGAGGAAACACTGCAATATGAGATATCTAAATTACGGTACCAAGTACATCAAATTTTGATCTTACAAAGAGAAAAAATGGACGCTAAGTTGGATGGTTTGAAGGATCAAATGAAAGATAATATGGATGATAAAGTAGTGGAATATTACATTGAGCATCAACAAAATGTTCTCCAACTCTCAAAGGATAACACAAATTTGGTGCAAAATCGAATGAAATAACATGAAGATCAAAATCGCAGCAAAAGAAGTTCTGAAGCTATCACAGAAACAAGAACTTGAAAACTACCAAATCGATCAATTTTAGAGTATCTCAGCAAGTGGAATAACTTACCCGTTGAATATTCCACATGGGAGGATGAATATTGTATATAGAAGCATGAAGAAGTAATCAAGCATTGAGGACAAAACCTGTTTAAAGGAGAGGGGCACGTTAGATCCCTATATTATGAATTTAGTCCCTTATTGTTCTTACTATAACCCCCTTATTGTTATTGTTGTACCCCTGTAACCCCCATATTGTTATTATTGTGCCTTTACATTATTATTGTTGGGTCAGCTAGGATTATATTGTGACCCCATGGACTCCTATATATAGAAAGGAGGTTTTTTCATTTGTATCATCCAAGATTTTTTCATTTATGTAATGTAAAGGAGGTTGCCCCTGCAAAGTGGATTATTTATAAGGATTTGATCTCTCTTTTCTTCTATTTTGGGAGTTGGTTTCATAACACTAACCTTAGAAAAATAAGAGATGATTCTGACCATATTCTATAATGCACTGGCAAGAATTTCCACTCCTCAAACTCTCCAGATGGAAGGACATGTCAAGAAGAAAAAATTTATAGTATTGATTCATTCAGGTAGTACCCATAATTTTATTCATTGTAAGGTAGTCAAGGAATTGCATTGCTTCATATACCCAACACCAGCGTGTCAAGTGATGGTTGAAAATGGAGGGACTATAAATTTCTATCGAAAATGCCATAATATAAAACTAACCATGGTGGACTATGTATTGAATAGTCCGGTGATTTCCATTCCAATATGAGGCATTGATTTATTACTAGGAGTACAATGGCTACAATCTTTGGGGACGATAACTTTTAGTTTTGAAGAAATTTTCTTGAATTTTTTTTGGAAGGAAAGGAAGTTAAATTACAGGGTATCACAAGGAAGTCGGGAAAGATAATAATCTTTAATGTCATTACAAAGCTTCTATAGACAGAACAAAGAGGCCTAATTGCACAATTATGCTCACTATAAGTTCCAACTTAAAAATAATCTATTTCACTAGTTCTCCAAAAAGTCTTTGACAATCATTCCAAGATGTTTGAAACTCCCAAAGGACTCCCACCTATTAATGATCATGATCACGCTATTCATTTGACTCCAGGAATTTTTCCTCCAAACATTAGGCCTTACAGATATCCTTATGACCAAAAGAACGAAATTGAACGTATTATTGTAGAAATGTTAGAGGCTGGTATAATTCAACCTAGTAAAAGTTCTTTCTCTGCTCCAGTAGTATTGGTGCACAAGAATGATGGATCATGTCACATGTGTCTGGATTATGGGGATCTCAATAAGCTCACTATTAAATATACATTTCCCATTCATGTGATTTATTAATTATTGGATGAATTACATGGAGAAATTTATTTTACCAATTTTGATCTCTATTTAGGATATCATCAAATTAGAATGAAGACTAAACATATTCTGAAAACAACATTTCGAACTCATGAGGGTCATTATGAATTTTTTGTCATGCCTTTTGGGCTTACTAATGCACCTTCTACATTTCAAGCGTTGATGAATTCCATTTTTAAACCCTTCCTTAGAAATTTGTGTTAGCATTTTTTGATGTTATACTAATCTACAACGTGTTTTGGAAGGATCATGTTCAACATGTTGACAGGGTGCTCAAACTATTTCTGGACAAACAATTATATGCAGAAACCTCCAAATTTTTCTTTGGAGCACAAGAGGTGGAATATTTGGGTCATATTGTCTCTCAGGAGGGTGTTAAGGTACACTCTAACAAAATTAAATCCAATAATGAATGGAAAGTCCCCATAGGCATAAAGTAGTTTCAAGGATTTCTAGGGTTAACATGGTATTTTTGCAAGTTTGTCAAGAATTATGGAAAAATAGCATCACCTCTAAGAACATTATTGAAGAAATATGCATTTTCATGGACTCATAAAGAAAGTAAGGCCTTTGAAAATATTAAAGAAGAAACGTGCCTAGCACCGGTCTTAGCTACACCAGACTTCACAAAAACCTTTCTTCTAGAATTTGATGCATCGGGAAATGGAATTGGTGTTGTTTTAATGCAAGAAGGAAGACCTATTTCTTTCAAAAGTTGTCCAATAAAATGAAAGTATTTACAGAAAGATATTTATGAGAATGAAATGTTGGAAATACAACATGCACTAAAGAAATGGTGACCTTACCTAATTGGAAGACAGTTCAAGGTAAAAACTGATCATGATAGTCTTAAATAATTTTTGGAACAAATACTATCTTCAGAAGAGAAGAAAAAATGGGTCACAAAGATGTTGGGTTATGACTTTGAAATCATCCACAAAAAAGGAAGCTAAATGTTGTTGCAGATGCACTCTCAAGAAAGGATGAGAAGGTGGAACCATTTCTTTGTTCCATTTATATTATCCAACTAGATTGGATAACCGAATGAAGGGAGGAATGAAATAATGATGAAGATAATCATTCAAAATTTGCAGCAATATTGAATTAAATATGATACATTTAGTTGGAAAAATGGTTCCTTATGGTAGAAATATCACTTATATCTTTGTAATAATTCCCAACTAAAACAAAATATTATTTTGAATTTCACACCTTTCATGTAGGAGGACAGTCGCGATTTTAAATACTTGCCATAGGGTGAAGAAATATTTTTTAGGATTTCCTTAAATCTGATATTCAAAATTTTGTGGCATAATGTTTATTTTTCCAACAAAATAAAGTTGACACAATTAAGGCCCTGGTTTTGCTACAACCTTTACCCATTCCATGTCAACGATGGGAGGAGGCTTCAATGGATTTTATCACAGGCTAACCTATGTCTGAAGGTAAGAGTGTCATCATCATGGTAGTTGATAGACTTACCAAGTATGCACATTTTTTTGCATTATATCATCCATTTAAATAAAGTATAGTCTCTATTGAATTTATCGAAACCATTAAAAAACTACATGGAAACCAAAATATTATTGTAAGCGACAGAGATCCCATTTTCACTAGAAAGTTTTGGATGGAATTATTTTATTGCTTGGGTACTCAACTAGCCCATAGTTCATATTATCATCCTCAATCCGATGTGCAAACTGAGATAGCGAACACCTATTTGGAAGGATATCTTCGTTGTTTTGTATCTGATAAAAAAACACAACGGGTCAAGTGTTTACCTCTCACTAAATGGTTGTATAACACTTCCTTCCATGTTGCAGCAAAAGTGACCGCATTTATGGAACTTCATGGATATGATCCACCATGCATCACATCATATTTAAGAGAAAATTCTAAGGTCGAAGCCGTTGAATATCACATCAAGCATCAACAACAATTTCTCCAAATATTAAAGGATAACCGAGATCTCGCACAAAATCGAATGAAACAACAGGCAGATCAACATCACAACGAGAGATTTTTTTATGTAGGAGACTAGGCAAGGTCATGGCTACAACCATACAAATTAATTTCCCTCAAGCAAGCTAAGAAGATTAATAAATTATCACAAAGTACTATGATCCTTACAATGTGTTGCAAAAGATTGGTACTATAAAGAGCGTCTTTCTTCCTGTTTTTTGCTTCTTCTCAAGTGAACCCAATTTTCCATGTTTCATGCTTAAAGAAGGTTATAGTTGACAAGCTTCCAGTTCAAACAATATTTCCAGAACTTGATGATGAAGGAATAATCATATTGGAACCTAAAGCAGCGATGAAAACAAGAACTCGACAGCTATGAAATCGATCAATTTAAGAGTATCTCATCAAGTGGAAGAACTTACCCACTAAATCTTCCACATAGGAGGATGAAAATTTTATACAGATGCATCTAAAGCTATTCAAGCATTGAGGAAAACACCTTTTTGAAGGAGAGGGGCATGTTAGGTCCCTTTATTACTAGTGTATTCCCTTATTGTTGTTAGTGTATCCCCCTTATTATTATCATTGTCATGATATTGTTATTATTGTGGCCCATAAAACCCCACTATTGTTATTGTTGTGTCCTTACATTATTATTGTTAGGTCGGCTAGGATTATATTATGACCACATGGGCTCCTATATATAGAAAGGATATTTTTTCATTTGAATCATCCAAGGATTCTTCATTTATGGAATGTAAAGAAAGTTTCCCCCTCGAAGTGGATAATTTCTAATGCTATGATCTCTCTATTCCTCTATTTTTGGAGTTGGTTTCATAACAATAAGTGTTCTTTGTGTTATGTTAACGTTAACATTCACAAAATGCGAGCACTAGAGTTAAATAAATAAAGTCAAGTGCACATCATATGCAATAATTAGAGTTGAACTGAAGCTAATTAAGGCTAACTAACTGCATGTACACCAACAAATAATTTTGATGATTCTCATGGTGGTTTTGTACATGAGTGCTACAAATGTTGATCCTCTTGGTCTTATGAAAAGAACAGTCAAAGAAAGAAGCTGTGTTGAAGATCCTTTTTTCCAAAATTATGGTAATTGGTAGTTCCATAAGAAGTTTCTTATGTTTGAGTGGGCAACATAGTAAAACTTTACCCTTGTCAAATTGATATACAATACCAGGAGGGGGGGGGGATGTATTGACGTTCTAAGGAAACTATCAATTTCTTTCAAAATCATGAACTTGACACCTAGCTTAGCGTTACTTCAAAACTTTATATTCTCTTGATTTAGAAGAGTGGCAGACATGTAACAAAATATTGTTTTTTTCATGGTTAAATTATTACAAGGTTATATTTCCAAATTATTTTTGAATTTTAATTACTTTGTAAATATCTGAAATGTTTTATAATAGTTTTGAAATCTTTAATAATTATAAAAACATTTTTTCTGTATTTTTTTAAATGTATTCTAATTGTTTATTGGAAAAAGACAATGAAATGATTAATTTCATGGGTACTCTTTTCACAACATGTTTTATGGCTAATTTTAATCAAAATATCGATGACAATTTTAAAAACTTGACTTTAAGTTGTTAATGAAAATATGGATGAGAATTTTAAAAACTTGACTTTAAGTTATTTAATTTGCATAATTAGACTGCCCCATTGAGTTGGGGGAGAAGCGGGTGTTTAAGGTATTGAATCTATTTATGCAAAAAATTTAATTAAAAAATATAAAATATAAAATTTCTATTGTAAATGTATTTGTTAAAATAAAATAAATAAATAAATAAATTCTATTATAACTCCAAGTGACACTTCAAATGTACTATGTACATATATATTATTTGAAAATTTAGTCTATTCATATTTTAGCTATAATATTAAAACTTTGTTCCTTTAATAAATTAGTTGAATTATAAGTTTCACTAATTACCATATTCATTCACGTTTTTTCAAAATTTATATTTTTCATAAGATAGTTGTCATGAAAACTGAAAACGGGAATGTTCGCTCAAAAAATGGTTAGTTTAAAAATCTCTTTTTCCCTATTATTAAACTAGAATATAAATAACAAATAAAATAATAATAGTAATTACTTATTATTGACAATATTTATTTATCTATCACCACATATATATATATATATATATATATATATATATATATATACCAAAACCATAAACCATAAACCCAAGAAATTAATATTATAAACTTTTCTAATTAATAATATAAATTTATGGATTATTAATATTATTGGATTAAGGCATTAATAAATGCAATAATGAATAATATAAACCGAATGAATTAATATTAAAAACAAAAAGTATTAATATTATAAACTCTTGGCATTAATATATTAAATCCAATGGATTATTAAAATTATAAAACTAAGAGATTATTAGTATTATAAACTCAAGCGATTAGTCAACCCAAGGGACTAATAAACCAAAAAATTCTTCAGCCGGTTTTGGTTATTATTTTTAAGAAAAATGTTGCTAAGTGAATTATTGTCTCATTCCTTGTTCAAGAGAAATTTCAACCTCACTTCATATTATATTGCAAATATCTATCTCCATTAACATTGACCATCCCTGACAAAGTCCTTGCAAAAATATTTCTTCAACTTGACATAATAAGTTTCATGCCAAGGCCCTCGTGTGATAGGTCGCTTCCCATTTACTTCAACTAATTATCTAGGAAGTTGATCCAGAAACCTTATTATTACTTTGAAATCTACATGCACTAATGACCGGTTTCTCGCCTTCAATGACATGTTTTCATCAGTGACCATCGATCTAGTGAATCTATGAGTGTTCAACTGCACATCATCTATTCACACTTCATAGATTGTACTGGAGTATCTTGAGAACCATTATAATTATCAGTGGTTCCCCTCGCACTTGCTAACACTTTTCATTATTGACTGGTAATCAAGTGGTTTCTACTATGTTCGACTTCGACACATTCAATCACATGGTTAGATTCATTCTATATCGAGAGACGGAGATCAAGACCCTAGATCTAGTTTTATCCATCCAAGTTGTGAGGAGTTATTTGTTTTAGTAGACCAATTGATAACATATGGCTGCATCTACAGTGTTTCTACTATTGATAAAATTCTAGGTTATTTTTCCACTAGTAGATCTACTTAGTTTTTACTCTAGGTATGGGGATGCCTACCTCAGCAATTATTATATAATTGCACTGAGTGCTCGTTGCATGTCTCAAACTGGTGTCTCTAATAAAATCCTTCTTATGATAAATCACTTCAATATTTTAATTACTTTTTACTCTTCATACTTTACGACGCAATCTCTTACACACATATGTCATCGTGACACTTGACAGTCAAAATGGATCTATCACCACCCATACTCATGTTCCCATGCATGTGAAACATTCATATTCCTTGACCAAATCATGGATTTTGGGAAAAACGACTCTTTACACTCTTAAATATGACTTGTGCACTTTTTACAGTTAATGTATATGGATGCAATATTACTACTAAGAATCATCATGAAATTCTGTGCTCTATTTTCCATTTAAAAATGCGCAACTGACTAAAATTAAAGTAAAAAATAAAAGTAAGTTCTACAATCATATTTGGCCACATATATCCAAACTAGAAGCCTCTGAGTCATATCAGTTCGAGCCAATACCCTCCAAACATGGAGCTAATTTTCTTGGATCATGGAAAGCTAATCCACTCATTTATGGATCTCACCTATCTTTGGTGGATCTGAAACCTCCTCAGTTTCTCCTATAAATTGAGCTAAGACTTCATGGTTAGTAGAGCTCACATATAGTAGTCTTATGTTGGTATTTTTGGATTGGAGAGTTTATTAGCTAAGGTGGATGATTAAAGGCATTTAGGGATGATTAAAGGCATCTGGGAGGAACCTATAAAACATCAAGGCTTGGTTTTAAGGTTTCTCTTTTCTCTCTGATAATACATTTGCATACTTTTTCTCATTGTATTATTTTCTTGAAATTTTGAATGTTGTATTTTCATATATTCATTTACAAATTTCATTTCCTAATATCCTTGATCATTAGGTTAAGTTGGGTTTTAGATGATTATGATGCTGCAGATACCTTTGATCCTTTTTGTGTTTATGTTTGCATGTTTCTTCTAAGCATTGAGGAGCTTCATCAAGACAAAGTGTGAGGTCTTCATGAGGCATTTTGTTGAAAAGGTAATAACATCATCCTCTTTATCTATTTTTAGTAATCAGAAAACTATTAGTTTAGGGAAAGAGATATTCCAATGTTTTCTTGGTTCTAGTTCTCCGTGACGATTATAGGGATATCACTCTTGTCTGCAAGAGAAATTTATCAGGGTAACATGTATACCATCAATACTTAGAGACTTCCCATTTTTCATGTAAGATGGAGCAACAAATAGCTATTATTTTGAAAAATCTCTCATCATAACTCAATATGGAACTGAGACGTTGAATGTGACCACTCTATAGAAATAACCCATAGCACCAACAACTAAATTTAACATATGGTTTGTAAAGAAAATATTTTTAAAATGGTTACCAAACATAACTCGAATCTTAGTTGGGTTATCCTCAAGAGTTTCATGCATTTAGTGTAGATCACGAACCCTATAAACAACCACTCTCTTCTTCATAAATTCAAATAATATATTGGAATCATTATCACAGTCTTAAATCCATTGTTATTCGGCATGAATTTGATACATTATAACAATATACTCCTATTTCTGTACTACAATCCCATAATGCGTTATGCACTATTGGATTGGAACGTTATGTAAATATTCCTCTAGTAGAATATTTACGAGTTCTAGTAGTTTTGAAGACTCTTGAATCTCACTGTTATAGTTTCAGATAATTGAGAAACTCCTCCCCCTTATAAATTCCATAGGATGGGTAATTTCAATTTCCCATCATAAACTCCAACCTCTATCCCCTTGAGCATAAGGAATGAGATTCAAAACCTTATCAAGAAATGTCCAAAATTATGGAAAATCCAAATGCGAGACATTAAACTTGAATAGAGATGAGATTTTTGAGTCCTCCATGTGTCTTATAGAAATAGAAGTCATAATGGGAAGCTCATTTGAACTCGTAACATCAATAAAAGTCTCAATTTTATGTATATTAATATAAATCATATGATATCCGTCAATCCATATATTTTTTCCAAACTAGCATGAATACTAGTGGTGCCATGTATTCTATTGATCTAAATAAAACATTTTTCACAATACAACCTTTTATTACCCCAAATTAAATCAAAATGTTGTATAGAGGTTTTATATTTATACTAGGGATGTTTCTCTACATTGCTAAACATTGAAATGACCCTTACTCCCCTACCACCACTCCATTTGATCATATTAAATTCAACTACAATAATCCATTTTGTATTTAGAAGAGAGGTATCTATCCATGTCCACAAGAGAGGTTCATTAGAAATATTGTTTGATCCATAAAAAGAAATAAAATATAAAATATCTCACGAAACAAAATATTAATCCACACACATCAATTAGTTGGATAACTAGCGGATGTTATAGAAAAATTAGGATAAAATGGTGAAATGGCTAACACCATCCTTCCTCTCCCTTAATCATGATCTATTTCCTAGAAATCACCATTCCTAATCTAAGGCTCAAGTTTTAGCTAAAAATTGAAAGTGGTCTAAATTTCTTCAAACCTGAATGACTAGATAGATTTTGTCACCAGGATTCTGGTGCAACTCGTTTCATGAATATCCAAGCTCATATGGTTGAGTTATCGTCTATTGTTCATTTTCCAAAACCTGCATTAAATGAACAGAACATGTTCAATGCTAATGTGGCAGGTACAATCAACAATTTCAATAATATCCTCTAGAAACATCCAATCACACTGTGCCAAGTGGCACCACCAGATTCACTGATGATGACTAGGAAGTGAAAATTTTTATTCCTAAGTCCGAGTGGAAATTTATTATATGGTAGCCAATGGGGAAAGGCCATGTGGCATGCCACGTACACCGCACCCCACCAAACCCCCCCCACCCCCCCCCCCGGCACCCATGGCAAGTAGGTTGGAAGCTTTAATTTTCCTTCATAGCAATGTTTGGACACTGGAACCACCTTCATAGTGGATCTAACAAAATTTTGAAGGTTATCCAACTAAACTAGTAAAGGTATAAACTTGGCAAAATATCCAAGTCTAGCGGTGGAGTTCTATCATATCTTTGTGCAAAATTATTATGGCGGAGTGGGGGTTGAACCCCTAACCTCACGCCCGCCATCTGCATGCCTTACCGACTCTCCTCCAAGGTGTTTCTTAACCTTTATGATCATCACTTTCATTTAAAGTTTCTATGTCTGATAGTTGAGGGTTGGAGGGTGCCAGCCCCCTCCCCATGTGGCCGTAAGTGCAGAACCAGGCGCTAGTCCAAAACAAACAATGGGTGTTGTTAATGACAATTAATTAAATTTTAATGTGGTTAGTTACATTAAAACAAGGTTCACGGTAAATACGCTTACACTAATTAAACCACACATATCTGCTTGTAAGCTCAATAGAGCTACCTAATCTCGAGGGTTAAGTTGGCAGAAAATTTGGAGGAAACACTAGTTTTGGTAGGATTGTCAATTTTAGAAATTTAACTAGTAGTGTCTCCAATTTTGGAGGATAAATTGGCGCAAAAAACAGTTTTGGTCATAACTCACTAAATTTTCGACTAAACTGAGCTCAGTAAAAGTCATTCTAGGCTAATTTTCATTATAGGAAGTCAATCAAGGAGGTTTTAGAAGAATAAAAGTTGATCTACAGGTGTTTTAGTACATTTGAATATTTTTGAAGGCTAGGGCCAACATGTGTTGGGGTCATTGCCAAAGCATACAGATTCCAAATACAACCAAAAAATTGTCATTTTTGGGAGATTATGATGTTAGAAACTCATTGTAACTAGTTTCAAGAGGTTATGAAGCTTGTAACAACAATTTGAGCACACTTGAAGCTAATACAAAGGTCACAGTATGAAGTTGGACCAAGGAGATGTAGCAGAGGAGGGGTGAAATACTTTATCAAAATTCTCCGTATTAAGTTATGTTATATGTGCTTGCTATGTTTACTATTTATTTTGTTCTTTAATTTAAAAATATGCTTTTTAAACTTATGACAAACTCATAATTTCACTAACTACATTGTTTGTCAATCACATGCTCTTAAACAGACTCCTAAAGGATAAGTAAAAGAAAGCAAATAAAATTTTATATCTAAAATGAAACTAGCACAACATTAAATAGCAGGTAATTTTAGATCAAGTTGGTATCAGAACACTAATTTGCTTTCTTTTTTTACTTGAAGATTTTTTAATAGTGAAAATTTAATGATGCTTACAAGATTGCGATTGCAGAGAGGAGAAGGGAAGCTACTGATAGCTAGTCCATAATTTAGGACAAGAAGGAAGAAGGTTGAGATAGCAACATCCTTACTCAAAGGACCATTCAAGGCAACACTTGAAGCAAAAAAGGAATTAATTTCACAAGAGGTTGAAGTGGTTGAAGAGATACAAGCTATAGATATAGATCTTGAATCAACAACCAAAATGTCAAGCCATGAAGGAGCTCATGAACATTCTGAGGAAGAGGTTGTTAAGAAGGAGTTCGAAGAAATGCAAAGGATGGTGAAACTTATGTATGAAGCTTTTATGGCAAAGGAATTTGGAGAAGGTTCAAAACACCATGATAAAGAAGAATATTCAAACAAAAAAAAGGAGGAAGAGAGAAGCTCAAAAGCCAATGGTGGAAAACACCTCCTTCTCCACCACCACCATCATCATCATCCTCATCTGCATCCTCATCTTCCAAATTCACTACAAAAACTCATACCCATACTCATTGAAAGATCCCAAAATGTAAGACTCTATTACTCCTGTTGGACATCAAATTTGAACTTCCTACATATAATGGAGAAGTGAATGCTGAAAAACTACTTGATTGGATTCTTTAATTAGAATTTTATTGTATAATTCAAAATATGCAAGAGGACAATATTAAAATCCAATTGACTTCATTAATACTAGGAGTAGCATTAGTTGGGTGGGAGGAAAAGACACAAGAGGAAATGTGCATCCATTTTAAGATTTTAATTACTTGGGTCAAATTCATTTCTTCCATTAAATATAAATTCTATCCATTAGCCTATATGCAGAAAGAACTAATGAGTTGGAAAAAATTTAGATAGGTAAAAGGTCAAAGTGTCCAAGAGTATACGCAAGAGTTCAGGAAAAGGGTTTTATTACTTGGATTAGAGTTAAATTCACAGGACACACTCTTGAAGTATATAGGAGGTGTACATTCCTACTTTAAACATATTATTCTCATCTTTAACCCAAATAACTTAGATGAAGTATGTGTGCAATCCACACATCTTGAAGAAAGGGGTAAAAAAATTTCTGAAGAGGGTAGTAAGAAGAATCCATTCAAGGGTAAGGGACAAGATAAAGGAGGAAAATGGAAGAGAAATAAGAATGCAAGTGTGAAGCAAGAAGGGGAGAAAATAACATGAAAACATTGTTCCAAGAGGGGCATGATGAAGCCCATTGTTGGAAACTACATCCCAAAATAAGACAAAAGAAACCGAATAACAAAGGGAAACAGAATACGACTACCACCACACAAAAAGATCTTGGATCCGATTCAGGAAATGAAACCAAGATATTTTCCATGGTTAACAAATGAAAGGAAGAAATTGCAAGTTCTAGTACTTCAAAGAGTCACAATAACACTTCAAATGAGGATACAAGGATAGAATTATTCCATGTTAAAGTAATTTCTAATCATACAAATATTGATGCCTTATTTTATACAGGGTCACAAACAAACTTTATTTCAAAAGACTTAGTTAAAAAACAGAACCTTCAAATTGTACCTCATCATAAGGCATACCCTTTGGGTTGGACAGTTAACAATGCAAATTTACAGGTGACAAGGAAATGTATTTTCAGATTTTCTATTACTGCAAACTTTGTTGATGAAGTTGAGTTAGATGTTGTACCACTTGATATTTCATGCATTATCTTGGGTAGTCAATATTCGTATGAAAGGAAAGTGGTATTCTACTGTCATGAGAAAAATTATCATTTCATCAAATATGGAGTGGAATATATTATGAGAGCTCATCGTAAGAAACTTGACATCTCTTTAGTTAATGCAGGGAAAATGAAAAGGCTAGTTAATGCAAGTAAAAATTTTGTGCTTGTTATGATCAAGGAAAAGGAAGATGTTAACTATGAATATTTTGAAGGATGTGATGAAAAATTGAAATCTTATTTGTTTGATGTGGTAAGTCATCATGGTGAGATGTTTTAAGAACCAAAGGGGTTGCCACCCAAGAGGGGAATTTAGCATGAGATTCAGTTACAGTAAGATGTTCCACTTTCGAATATTTTTATGCATCACATGTCAATAATGGATGAGGATTAGCGCATGTGTATCGATTTCCCAGCACTAAACAAAATCATGGTAAAGAATCGCTACCCATTTCCAGGAATTGATGATTTGCCTGATCAGTTAAAACATGAAAATTATTTCACTAAGTTAGATTTTAGAAGTGATTATCATCAAGTTAGGATAGCTGAAGAAGACATTTTGAAAACTACTTTCAAGACTAGACAAGGATTGTATGAGTGGTTAGTTATGCCATTTGGCTTAACAAATGCACCACCTACTTTTATGAGAGTGATGAATGATGTACTTAGACCATTTCTATATGAATTTTTCATTGTTTACTTAGATGACATACTCATATCCAACAAAGGAAGAGAAGAACATGTCATGCATGTGAACAAGGTACTTGATGTTTTGAGAAAAAAACAATTTTTTCTTAAGATCTCAAAGTGCGAGTTTCGTAAGATTTCACTGGTATATTTGGGACACATAATTGGAGGAGGTGAATTGAATATTGATCCTTCAAAATTTGAGGTCATTTTGAATTGGCCCAAGTCCAATACAGTTACTGAGGTAAGAAGATTTTTAGGGGCAGCACAATATTGGAGGAAATTTATTGCTAATTTTTCTTCCATTCTATCACGGTTACATGCATTGAAAAGCATGAATAAATTATTCCATTGGGGAGATTTGAAGCAGAAATAATTTGATGCTTTAAATAAAAATATAATTTCGGCACCAGTACTAGAAATTCCAGATCTAAGATAGCCATTTGAGATCCAAATGGATGCAAGTGATTATGTTATGGGAGCAGTGCTCATGTAGCATGGTAAGCCTATCTCATTTCATTCTCAAACTTTTAATGGAGCTGTAACTAAATATCCTACATATGATAAAGAGTTATATGCATTGGTACAAAGTGTAGAGAAATGGAAGAATTACTTGATGGGAAAAGAGAACATTGTACATACTAACCATCAGCCATTCAAGTACTTACAATCACGGTCAAAGTTACAGCAATCAAGAAATTTAAGGTGGATGGTTTTCTACAACAATTTCACTTGGTTATCAAGTACAAGAAAGGAATATACAATAAGGTAGTTGATATGATCTCTAGGTATATTGAAAATTTAGCTATTATTCTCAAGCACAATTCTATTATGCATGAAAGTTACATTGAACAGTATGTGAATGTTCGTGATTTTCAAGATGTGTATGAGAAATTGAATAAGGGAAACCAAAGTGAAGAGTTAGATTATCATGTGCATAACAGTTTTTTGTATCACTTGTGGAAATTTATTTATACCACAGGGAGAAAGAAACAATATCATAAGGGAGGCACACACATCATTGATTGCAAGACATTTTGGTGTAGCCAAGACAATAGCAAATCTGCAAAGGTATTGTTATTGGACACGCATGAATGAAAGTGTTTCTCCTTTTATTAGAGGATGTTCTTTATGTGACACAAGTAAGCCTAGAAATAGGAAGCTTGGTTTTTACACACCACTTCCATTTCCTTCTCATCCCTGGGAGAGCATGTCAATGGATTTTGTAGGAGGCCTTCCTATGTCAAGGAAAGGTCATGATTATTTGTATGTTCTGGTAGATAGGTTCAGAAAAAAGTGCATTTTGATGCAATGTAAGAAAATTATTACATTTGAAAAAAACACTACTCTTTTCTCTCAAAATGCATGGATCCATTTTGGTCCTCCTACTTCTATTGTTACTGATCAAGATTTTCGATTTGTTAGGAATTTTTGGTCAAAATTATGTGACATGATGGATACAAAGTTGAAGAAGAGTACAAAATTTCATCTACAAATAGATGGTCAAATAGAGGTGGTAAATAGTACTGTTATTCATCTTTTGAGAGGCTATTTCAGCAAGCATCCCAAGTTTTGGGATGAAAAATTACACTACATACAACATGCATATAACTGGGCAAAAAATTCCTCCACAAATACATCGCCATTTGAGGCATGTTTTGGTTACTTGCCAAGATCGCCATTGGAATTTATCTTTGAGAAAGATGTTGCTATAGATGGAAATATTGACATACATAAAGAGGGAAATTTCATTGAGAAAATAAATTTGGTACATCACACCGTGCAAGAGCAACTTTAGAAGAGTCAAAGTAGCTACAAGGCAAGGCATGGCAAATATCAGTTTGAATAAAAATTCCAAGTTCAAGATGAAGTTTGGTTATACATAAGAAAATAAAAACTGAAAGGGGAAGTTAAAATGATAAAACCAATCTCTTATGGTCCATTTATAATTCTGTAAAATATTGGTACAAATGCATTCAAGCTACATTTGCCTCGTTATATGCAAAGTTATTCTATCGTTAATGTTGAGAATCTGAGATTGTTTGAGCCTTCTGTGATTGACGATGAAGGAGAGCATGTTCAGCTTCCACAGATGATTTCTCGAGAGAATATCTTGATGAAATTTAGCAAGATCTCGTACTTGAAAGAAGAATCAGAACTTAAAGAAGAGGGGATGTTGAATAGCTTAGAGTTGGACACAAAGGTCAAAATCCTTGAAAGGAGAAATGGTTGGAGATTGGAAAAGAGAGGGAGTTGTACCCTCACTTGCTGGCCAACTGATAATATCTTTCAGGGTCGAAAAGGCTTCTAGTGGGAAGGAATGATCTAAGGCTCGAGTTTTAGCTAAGAAAAAAAAGTGCTCGAAATTGTTTCAAACCTAAATGACCAGATAGAGTTTGTCACTAGAATTTTGGTGCAACTCGTTTCATCAAAATCCGAGTTCGTACGACTGAGTTACCATCTGCTGTTCATTTTCCAAAATAGGCAAAAAATGAATAGAATAGGTATTGTGCTGATGTGCCAGGTACAGTCAGCAGTTTCAGGAATATCATCTAGAAACAACCAATGACACTGTGCTAAGTGACACCACTAGATTCACAGATGATGACTAGGAAGTGAAATTTTTTATTCCAAAATCTAAATGGAATTTTATTTAAGTTGGAATTTTATTATATGGTGGCCAATGGGGTACGGCCACATGCAATGCCACGTACCCCCCCATCACTGGCAGGTTGGAACGTCGAATTGTAGGTCATAAAAATGTTTGAATAATGGCCTTATGGTGGTATTATATATATATATATATATATATATATATATATATATATAGTTTTCAAACTACCGTCATGGCTAATCTAACCAAGTTTGGAAGGTTATCCAACTAAACTAGTGAGGGGATAAACCTGGCAGAAGCTCCAACTCTGGCAGTGAAGTTATATCATATCTTTGTGCAAAATTATTGTGGCAGACTGGGGGTCGAACCCATGACCTCACGCTCACCATCCGTGTACGTTACCGACTCTCCTCCAAGGTGTTTCTTAACCCTTATGATCACCAATTTCATTTTAAGTTTCTATGTCCGATTGTTGGGCGTTGGAGGGACCAACCCCATGGGCCAGCCCCCTCCCAGTATGGCCGCAAGCACAGGACCAAGTGGTAATCGAAAATAAATGGCGGGTGTTTTTAATGACAATTAATTAAATTTTAATGTTGTTTAGTTACGTTAAAACAATATTTGTGCTAAACATTCTTACACTAATTAAACCACACATATCCACTTGTAAATGCGATAGCGCTAGTTAATCTTGAGGGTTAAGTTGGCAAAAACTTTGGAGCAACACTAATTTTTGTGGGATTGCCACTTTTAGAAACTTAACTAGCAATTTCTCCAGTTTTGGAGGAGAAATTGAGGAGAAAACTGTTTTGGTCATAACTGACTCAATCTTCTACCAAAATGAGCTTAGTAAAACTCATTCTGGGCTTATTTTCATGTTGGGAATTCAATCCAACAGGTTTCAAAGGAAGAAAAGGTGATCTACAATTGTTTTATTACATTTGAATATTTTTGAAGGCTAGGGCCAACAGGTGTTGGGGTCATTGTCAGAGAATCCAGAGTCCAAATACAACAAAAAAATACGCAATTTTGGGATATTATAATGTGATAAACTTGTTGGAAAATGTTCCAATAGTTTCTAAAGCTTTTAACAATAATTTGTGCACACTTGAAGCTAATACAAGGTCAGACTATGAAGCTGGACCAAGGAGATGTAGCCCGGGAGGGGCGAACTCCTTTATCAAAATTCTTTGTGTCAAGCTTTGTTAAATGTGCTTGCTGTGTTCACAATTTCTTCTATTCTGTCATTTAAAATTATGCTTTTTAATCTTATGACAAACTCATAATTTCACTAATTACAGTGTTTTCCAATCACATGCTCTTAAACAAACTCATGAAGCATAAGTAAAACAAAGCAAAGAAATGTTTATATTTGAAATGAAACTAGCACAACATTAACTAGCAAGAAATTTCAGATCAATTCCTGTCCTAACCCATATCATTGTTAAGAGTAAATCCAACTATATTAACCTCTTATAGAATAAATATCTTTGTCTTAGTTCTCTACAAAGTTCCTCGAACAACTTTTTTCCTACCTAGGATCATCATCTCGCTCACATTTCATGAAAAATAAAGATATCCATTCATCAAATAAAGTATTTGCCAATGAGATAAACTGATTATTTATCAACAAGGAAGAAGCCCCCTTCTCAAGTGAGTGGGTCACTTCCTCCTTAAAATATATAATCTTCATGCATATCTCATAGAGCTCATATGACACTCCATAGTAGTTCGATATGAGGTACTCTTGTTCTTATTACTTTTAAATTTCAAGTTTCTAGCCCTAATTCATTTCCATACTATAAATTTTAACACTATCACTCACTCAAGTTTTCTGTATGTTATGGTCAGAAGGGTTGACTAGAGGCCCACTAGAGCTATTGGAAAAGATATTTTGTATCAGACTTACAACATATTTTTATCCATCTCTTCCACTACATCATATGGATTTGAAACAAATATAAAACAAAATAAATAATATGCTCTAACGCATGAACAAAGTTACCTTCCTTGGAGACATTATTTAATCCAATTGACTCAGCATACTTCTCAGGTTGAGCCAAAGATACTAAAGCAACCACACCTATTGATGATTGAAAAACTCCTAGAGTGGCATTCAAATGGATACAATATTAGATAAGATGATGCTATAACTGGAAAGAAAAAAAATGAATTATAAAATTTCAAATTATATACCTTAATTTGATGTAGTACTCTACCATTTGTAGCCATCACTAAAATAATTTGGGACAACCTTTTCTTCAAATCAACCTATAGAGAGACTCCTAGATTGGGGTGTAAGAAATTGTGTTTGAAATCTATGGTCAAATATTTTCCGAAGTGATGAGAATTTTTTTTTTAATAAATGGCCTAAAATCTACAAGGAGAGAATAAAACTCAATCCATAAAGGGTATTAGCTTGATGCTTATAATTTGGGCTAAAATCAAATCTCCATAATTATAAAAAAACCAATAGACCAACAATATGTTAGGTACCATACTAAATGGAAAGTGCGTTTATCGATTCTATGTGGCATAGAACATAAACATATCAATAACTTGAACCCTAGTATGAATTTAGAGAATTCCCCTTTTCCTCCTAATTATAAAAAAATATTGAATGTTTCCTCATCTACTATAGAATAAAGGAAATATAAAATCACTCCACGATGTTAAAGATTTTGTCTTATTTTTATATATTCCCTATTACTAGCCTAAAAGAAGTTGAAATCACGAGCATACCAATTATATTGTATGATATGCATCTCCACTTTATCAATTGATTTATAAATAGGTTCCTTCGATAAAGGAAACTCACTACTCTTAATTAAATATTTCCCATCAATCTTGATAGAGTCCAACTAAGAATCAATAATCTATATAATTAGATCAATGAAACAAATGATTTATCCACCGACATACTGTGTGAGTTGAGAAAGATAAATCAAGTCTCCACTTGTAGAATTAATTGGAACCTTAGCGCTAAGAAACTTCTCTCGAAGATAAATGGCCACTATATGAGAATACTCTAAATATTGTATACTTCCAAAGTAACAAGAAATAAGGATATAGAGGATATTGCTCTCTTGATAAAATACTACTTGCCTGATTTTCTCAGGAAATTCTTGGACCAATGTGGCCAACCATAACGAGTCGAAAAGAAAATGACCTATTTTTTAGATGAGCTTTCACATCGATGTCTAGATTAATGGCCAATGATCTAAGCCCCAACAAAAAAAATGTTATGTACATGAGTACTTGGGGAGAAAAAGGGAGTTATGTACATGAAAACACTTGAATATTTATTAAGGTAGGTTTACATTCATATGGTAGCTTGAGGTGGTGACACATGTTGTAGTCCAATCGGTCCCATCCATAGAGATGATAAAGGATAAGTAGTGGAAGAAAACACTTAAATAATTACGACTGTCGTAGCTATATTCATATGGTACCTTGAAGGGGTCATGAGAGATATCACACTTTCAGATGGTTTAGAAAAAATCTCCTAGAAAACTAGGGGGATATAGCTACTAGTTACTGAGTTATTCCCTTGGATGTTAATTTTCGATGTGAAATTCAACAAAGATGGACCAAGTTAATCTCCCTAAGTGAAGTTCAAGGGGGGAATTTTTATGATAGTTAGCGTTCAATTGACTTACTCATACTGTTAATCAATCTCCTAGAAAATTACCGGATATAGTTGGTAGTTACAATCTCCTAGAGAACTATGGGTTATAGTTGGTAGTTACCCATGTATTTCCTTAAATGTTAACATTTTTGTGTTATGTGCACTTCAACAATTATGGACCAAGCTAATTTACCCTAATGAAGTTCAAGTATGTGCACTTCCAAAAGGATGGACCAAGTTAATTTCCTCAAGTGTAGTTCAAGGGGGTAATTGTTAAGATAGTCTCCCAGAGAAATAGGGGGGGTTAGTAGTTGGTTCTAGAAGCCATGGTAGAGATGTTGTAATGTAGTTTCCTATAAACATTTGACTCGGCCAAAAAAACTCTATGTTAAAATAATAATTTTACATTATTTTAATTTTTTTATTAATCTTTCTCGGCTAGTGAAGGTAAACTTGACTTGGTCAAGTTACTAGTGGTTTTTGAGCTCCAGGTTTGTGAGAATCTATGGTATTCACCCATGGTATTTACGTGGAATATAACCTATTTAAAGGGGGTAATTAAACGAGGCTAGATGCATCATAACTCCGGATCTACCAAATGGTAAGAGGGATCAATTCTTGAGATGAAAGAGATTTGATGGATGTCAGTTAGAAATTAGCTAATAATTGACTTGGCGAATCAGATTCCTAATTAAAATTTATGATTTATAAACTCTAGGTCTTAATAATCCATGATTTATCCATGATTTTGCCCAATTATTTTAATGTAGTATGGAGGAGTTTTAATAATCCATCATTTTGGACAAGAATGTGTCATCGGACGAGCTCTGCTAGGGTTTCGCGTCTCCTCTGCTAGGGTCTGTCGCCGCCCCTGGCTCCGAGCCGACTACCTCTGCTACCTTCTGCACATCTTCGACTGCCACTCTTCATATGCGTGATTTGAGGAAGGACTTCACGCAATGACGGGCCCCACGGGGGGGGGGGGGGGGGGGGGGGGCACTCCGTCTTCCCCCTCAAGACTTAATCTCTCTGCTACAGCAGGAACTTCTATGACAAATTCTCTGGATCTGCAGGCTTCGAATGTCCAGGACAAAAGGACACAGGATCAACCAAAAGACACAAACGACAAAACTACAGAAGAACAGGCGGGGAAAGCATGTCAAAACGACATCACTACGGTGAAGTCGGCGACCTGTAAACCAATAGCAACGGAAAGACCGAAAATAGAGCTCCCAAGCCACAGAATAAATGGACGCATACAGTTCATGAAAGATCACGCGCTCATTGGAAAATTTATAGGAATCTGGCCAACAGAAAAGGTACTGCAAAGCTGGATAATGGCAAAATGGAAACCAAAAGGAGATATCACCCTACAGCTTGGAGCAAAGGGATTCTTCACGGTGATCTTCATATGCATTGAGGATCGAAACAGGGTACTCGACGGAGGACCTTACTTCCTAAACTCTGCGGGTATTTATCTGAGAGATTGGGTGGAGAGGTTCAATCCTGATAACGAAGACCTAAGCTGGGCACCAGTCTGGATACGTTTGTACTCGCTACCGCTGGAGTACTGGGATGAAGAATCCCTGCAGGACATTGGCGGTGGACTCGGAGAGTTTATAAAAATAGCGGAGGAAACAAAGATGAGACGATACACGTCGTACGCCCGCATCTGCGTCTACATGCGTCTGGACCAAGCTCTTCCTGACTCGGTAAGCATCTTTCACGATGACTATGAATGGATTCAACCCCTAGATTTCGAGCATGTACCATTCTGATGTCGTAGGTGCCACCTTCATGGACACCTCTACAGAGACTGCCCGCTCAATGCCTCCACAAAGAATAAGGATTGCCCTGCCTCGTCTTCTCCTGATGGTTTCACAAAGGTGACTAGTCGTAGAAGATCCAACAAGAAGACTCCTCAGGGGAGAAAACGCACTTCTACTGTCAACCCCGCTCCCCCCTCTAGCAACAGCTTCGAAGTCCTCAACTCCATCCCAGATCAAATGCCTCAAGCGGAAGCCACCTCTACCCCTGCAGACAGCACCACCATCCCCATCATTTCTAAGGTTTCTAAATCAATGCCTCTGGCTGAAAATATACAGTTTGGATTAGTGGAAGATCCCTTCAACACTGGAGAAGGGAAAACTATTGGCATGGAAGTGGACGGCCATCAGGATCATCTGGAGGCAGGCAGCAGTCAAGTTCAGCTTATGGATGAAGAGCCAGAAAGCATAAATCTGGAAGGGCTTGACTTATTAGAGCTTGAAAGAGCATGCAGAAGAAAAGAATTTGATAAGATACAAGCACATCAGCTAGAAACACTGGAGGTGATTATAGCAAGAGCCTTCCAACAGAAAGAGCTAGGGATCCAACTAGGTAGCAAATGGGATGGCAACACAATCCAGAAAGACTCCAAGAAAAGAGGACGGAAAACAGATCTGGAGAGAACCATCACAGTTGGCTAAATACTGGTTGATTCTGGAAGATATGCTAAGTTGACTAAGTTTTATAAGCCCCTCCCAAACAGTGAATCATGAAGCTCACATCATGGAACACTAGGGGACTCAACTGTCCTGGGAAACACAGAATGATAAAGAACATGATAAAGCAGGAGAAGCCTCAGATATTCTTCATGCAAGAAACAAAATGTAATAGCAGTGCAATTGGAAACATTCTTTCCAAAGCTTGGCCCGGCTGTCAAACAGTAGCGGTTGATGCACAGGGGGCCTCAGGGGGACTCGCAATAGCTTAGAACCCTCAAACTATTTCCCTTTCATACTTTCACGCCTCTCACCATCTCATTCAGGCCACTTTTCATATTGTGGGTACC
Source organism: Pinus albicaulis (assembly GCA_034641835.2). Classification (NCBI taxonomy): domain Eukaryota; kingdom Viridiplantae; phylum Streptophyta; class Pinopsida; order Pinales; family Pinaceae; genus Pinus; species Pinus albicaulis. Next base: position 139,754,173 of record CM076581.1, read on the forward strand.
AATATACATGGCCATCTCACCAACGTCTACTTTCCTCAGGACGCGATGAGTAAATCTGCTCTGTTAAATACTATAGCAAGTCTCAACCAGAATAGGATACACCCCCTATGGCTCATTGGAGGTGACTTCAATATGATCACTAGGCTGGAGGAAAAGAGGGGAGGAAGACTCAAACTGGAAACAGAAAGCAGCTTGTTTAAAAATTTCATACAAAACCAACAGTTAATAGACTTGCAATTTTGCAATGGCTCGTTCACATGGAGCAATCGTCGTACAGGAAGACAGAACATTGCCTCCAAGCTGGATAGATTCCTAATATCAGACAATGCTATTCACATAGGGGGTGATCTCTCCGCCGCTATCCTCCCTTTACAGGGTTCTGACCATTGGCCAATTTCTCTTCAATGGCTAAGAATGGGTCAAACTTCACGTCGCCCCTTCAGATTTGAAGCCTTTTGGCTAAATCATCATGCATTCAAGGACCTCATCACCTCAACATGGAAAAGCTTTGTCTCGCCTGAAGGGTCGGAAATGTACAAATTCCAACAAAAACTAAAACACCTGAAAGGTCAAATCAAGCTATGGAACCATTCCACCTTCGGTAATATCTTTCAAGCTCAGAAGCAGCTTCACCAAGAGATGGCCGACCTCCAGCAACAAATTATTCTGGAAGGATACACAGATCAACACCTGGAAAAAGAACAACATCTTAGAATGCAGATGGAGGAAAGAGCTAAGCAGGAGGAAATCCTATGGAGGTAGAAATCACGCATTCGATGGTTGAAAGAGGGAGAGCGAAACACTAAATTTTTCCACAGATCAACCATTCAAAGGCGCATGAATAACAACATCACTTTCATCAAGAATACAGAAGGGGAGCAGGTGGAAGAACATGAGCAGATAGAACAGGTTCTCCTCAGTCATTTCCAAGCAATGCATCAAGAACCCCTACAGGACAGATCACAGGCCATTGAAAAGATCACTAAGAATATCCCTAAGCTAATTACTGAAGAGCACAATCAACTCCTGCTCAGCCCTGTTGATCACTTGGAGGTTGATACGGAAGTACAACAACTCAAAGAAGGGAAGGCGCCGGGGCCAGATGGCTTCACCACAACTTTCTTCCACAAATTTTGGGATCTGATAAGGGAAGAAGTCTGGATGGTTGTGGAAGAATCGCGCTCGATGCATTGGCTCCTCCCATCGCTGAATGCTACCTTTATTGCTTTAATACCAAAAGAGGAGGATTCTTGCACTCCGGACAAATTCCGACCTATAGCTTTATGCAACATAATATACAAGATCATCTCCAAAGTTATAGCCAACAGACTCAAACCGCTCTTGCCTCTCCTCATCTCGCAGGAGCAAGCTGGATACGTGGAAGGATGGCAGATTCTGGACGGCATTATCCTTACGCATGAAGTCATACACTCCCTGAAAACGACTAAACAAGCAGGTATGATGCTTAAGATTGACCTATCAAAAGCTTTTGATAGATTAAGTTGGACGTACATCCAGAAAATGTTATTTGCATTTGGTTTTTCTCCAACTTGGATCAGATGGGTTCATAATCTTATCTCTTCAGCTTTTTTCTCCATTCTCATCAATGGAATCCCCTCTCGTCCTTTCTCTCCCACTAGGGGTATAAGACAAGGGGACCCCTTGTCTCCATTCCTTTTTGTTTTAATGGCAGAAGGCTTGGGGCGCCACCTCAAAAACGCCCTCCACTCCCAACATCTTCAGGGCCTCTCTGTTCACCACTCCCTTGCTATCACACACCAACAATTCGTTGATGACAATATGGTCTTTGGATATCCTTCTGTGCAAGAAGCCACTCGCCTTAAAGCTCTTCTGCTCGACTTCTCTGATGCTTCGGGAGCATGCATAATCATTTCCAAATCCCAACTTTTCTTCTTCAATACACCTCCCTACACTCAAAAAGCTATTGCCCGAATCCTTGGTTTTTCCATTGCCTCTTTGCCTTCGAAATACCTTGGTGCACCCCTCATAGACTCAGCCTTAAAACATTCCTCTTGGCGTGATCTTCTTGACAAAATCGATGCCCTCCTCTCCTCTTGGACCTACAGAATTCTTAACACTGCAAGTAGAATTATTCTCATAAAATCTGTGCTACAAGCCCTGCCTCTGTATCTCTTCTCTATCTTGGCTGCTCCCAAGTGGGTACTAAAACGAATCAAAATTCTGCAAAGGCAATTTTTATGGGGATCCAAAGGTTCTCATAACAAATGGGCTCTAGTCAAATGGTCTCTGGTTTGCAAGCCTAAGGTGCAAGGAGGATTAGGATTAAGAGATCCGGCCCACAGCAATGAGATTATGGGAGCGAAAATCTGGTGGAATTGGCTAAAGTCCCCCAGCAAACCTTGGGCCACTATCTGGACAGCAAAATATGCTAACCATAGACCTCCGGAGGAACTAATACGGCTCACACGCACGGAGAAAGGTTCACTAATATGGATGGCAGCTAAACAACACTTTCTTTTGATCCAGAGGCACAGCTTCTGGGAACTGAGAAATGGGAAACATGCAAGATTCTGGACAGATGCTTGGGATCAATTCCCAAAGATTATTAACACTTACAGCCCCCCCCCCAGGACCGGATTGGGACAGACAGCAAACAGAAATGGTTCACCAATATTGGGAAGCTAATGAAATACAGGGATATCGACAATGGAAACTGGCGGATCACATTGTGGGACACATTGAGGAACAGGATCAGGCAGCTCTAAATGCAGAGCTCAAACGATGATGCACCAGAGTTTCTCTTCATCAGGATATTTTAAGATGGGGATACATGCCCAGAGGCACCTTCTCCTCACAAGAAGCTTACAGGTTAATAACTCATGATCCAGGACCCAATGATCCTATATGGGATAAAATTTGGAAACCTTGGATATGGCCAAAAGTCTCAGTTTTCCTATGGCTTCTCGGGCATCAAAAAATTCTTACATGGGATAACCTTATCAAAAGAGGTTTTCAAGGCCCATCTATCTGTCTCAATTGCTGGGCCCAAGCGGAAACGCAGAAACATCTATTGAATGAATGCCCTTTAGCAAGGAAATTATGGGAAAAAGCTAGCTTTAGATGCCAACGCAGCTGCAGACCCTCAGAAGATCTAATCAAGACCATAAGAGACTGGCATCAGCACCCCTACACCAGTGATCTACTCAACCACCTTTGGAGCCTTATCCCGGGGCTACTTCTATGGTCCATCTGGAAGGAGCGAAATAAACGAATTTTCAGAGACCAAAGCACACCTCTGGAAGCTATATGGAGAACCTTCTGTCACAACTTAGAAGAATCCCTCAACTTGCGCTCCTGGGATATAAGTGATCTTCCCACCACGGCCAAGGAAAAAACCATCTGGGACAATTGGGGATTTAACCTTCACTATTCTGAGCCAAGGAGTAAAACACCTCAAGATGAAAAAAGCAAGAGAATATGGATTCCCCCTCAGGAGCACGCCTTCAAACTCAATTTTGACGGAGCCTCCAAAGGTAACCCAGGCAAAGCAGGGTACAGAGGCATTATCAGAGACCACAAAGGTAATCCCTCAGTCATATATTTGGGCAAGATCGGTTGGGACACAAACAATTCGGCTGAGCTCGAAGGTATCCATCAGGGTCTTATTCTATCTCAACAATCAAACCTTCATCCTCTGGAGATTGAAGGGGATTCTCAAATCCTCATTAACATGGCCAAACAGCTTCTCAACGGAGCCCCTGCGCAGAAAATTGCCCAAAGTTGGAGATTGGAAACACGTTTGCAGAACATTGAGGACTGGATCCTCAATAACAGGGCTATCACTTTCATGCATACCAGAAGGGAAGGGAACAGAGTTGCCGATCTCCTAGCCAATGCTGGAGTTGACAGTGAACACAACCTTATCACAGGCACACCTGAGATTCTTCAAAATGAGGAACAACGACAGGAATACTACTCACTGCTCCATCGTGATGCAGAAAACCCGGATGCGGGTGATTAATTCTGGAACAAGGTGGGAGCCAGACGGCACTACGGCATGTAGTTGGCCTCATGGCACTGCAACTGTCCGTTGGAGACTGTACTCCGGCGTGAGACATTTATGTCAAACCATAATGGGTGCGGTTCACAACTCTACAAACGCAATTCGAGATCATTCTCCGCAAGGTAAACAAGATCTGGTTATTACTTTTTTAATGGCGATGTTAATGCGCTGGGACGGCAATAGATTCGAGGTCTTTGATTGCAGGATGGAGAACGAGCACGCAAATAGCTGCTTCCCTCGGCCTTCAGCTGTGTATTGTTCGCCCACAGTGAGGCTCTCCTCCGAGCGCACTGTCACAGGCAAGCGAACCAGGCTTCATGGTTGCCTTGAATTGGGCGACAATATTCATTTCTCCATTGCTGGTAATTGTATGCGTCAGTCCGGGATTTGGTTTGAGCACCTGCTCAGCAATCCCATAGCTTCTCCGCTCTCTCACTTAACCAACGCTCAGCTTGGGTCTCAGCATCCCTTCAGCTTTCCTGCAACGATTGACAGCATGCCTCGTTTAAGGCACAGAATGAGGTGCCGTCGTGGTCATTCCAGAAGGGTGAACAGGCGCTCCTCCCCGTCCTCTAGTACCTCGGCTGCGGACTTTCTTGGCTCGGCCAGCACCTCTCATGTTGCTCGTGGTCGTATTCTTCGGTCTGAGAACTGGAACACCAACTGCCAGAATGCTCCGGCTCACTCTCAAACCAGGCATTTATTTTTTCAAAGTGCGTTGATTCGCCCTTGTATAACAGCCACAGTCACCATTGTGTTCCGAGAATCCCCTAACGATGAGGTTCCCGTTGATGAAGGGCGGGTTGGTCTAGGAGAGCAGAATGATGAAGATATGCCCGAACAGTACAGAGCCAGCAACGAGGAAGTTGATGGACAGGGAAATGGCATGAATGTTGATATTGAGATGATACAGGAAGAGCAGCAAAGTGCAATTCAAGACCGGGATAATGCAAACGCTCAGCACCAGCAACATCCGGGCGATGGACAGCGCACCCCTGCTGCAGAAAAGATCATTCACTCAACTGCGGACCTCTACAATTCTGATGGCGAACCAGATGAGTTTTGGTGTAGGGTCGAGGAAGAGGAACCGGATGAGTGATCCTCCTCAGCCCCAGGTTTTTTGCTATGGCACTGTCTTCAGTATGCAAAATGTCAATGTGTGTCTTCTGGTTTTTTTGCTATGGCACTGTCTTCTGGTTTTGGCAAAGGGTCTAAAAGCTTTCTTTAGATTTAGACATTGCCCCTGTGTGGGTCTTTTTGTTGGATCTATGTATGCACTGGTTTCCCTCTACGGGCAGTGCTAAGTTTTTGAATTTCTGCTCTATAGGCCTCCTCAGGCCCAGAACTGGTTTACTCCTGATGTACATATCTGTTTCTGACTATCAATAGATTAAACTTATTTAGAAAAAAAAAATAATCCATCATTTTGACTCATTATTTTAATGTAATATTCATTTAAAGATATGATATTTGGATGATTAAAATACATTTTTACGGGCTATTAATAGATATTTTCTCATTATATGAATTTCAATATATTTTCTTTACATGGCTATTAATAGATATTTTCTGAGTGTATGATTTTCAATATATTGTTTTTACATGGTTATGAATAGATATTTTATAATTATATTATTTCAAATATCTTGTTCGTGTTGCTATCATAGCTGAGTGTATGCACAGAGAACATCGCCTAAAGAATTCAATTTCTTGCTTTAAAATTTACTACCGGTCCGCATTTACAATTTTTTACGAATTCTGAAAAACTGGATGAGAACATAGTGCACACAGTGATGATGAAAGAGGGACACATAAAATTGACTGTCACAACTCTATCAGTTTCAATCATTGCAATCTGGTGAACCAGGTTTTCGAATTAGACAAAGGATAGGAAATGATGTAACCTAATGCTCCAGATTGTCCTGCGATAGGCAGGAAATGATGTAACCTAATGATGTAACCGATCATGGTGCAATCTGGTGCACCAGGTTTTCGATGAAGAGCGGCCGACACTAGCACAAACAATGATGCAAACTAGCAAATAACGAATGGAGGGTAGCAGCTGCAATAACGAATAAATCGCGGTGCAATCTGGATAGCGCAGACAAGAGACCACGATGTGGAGTTGTGAAAGTCAATTTTAGAACAGCCTTGCCTGGTGTGATAAGAGGACCTTGCAACCTATACAGTTCGATTGTGGGTAAAATTGTAACTCTTCTTATTTCACATTGACGGGTTCGTGTACCACTTTGGGCCACCAGTGCATCAGAGTGTTGAATTGAAGTTAAATGTTTGAATTCTGTTTAATTAAATTTCAGTATTATTATTAAGTCGAGCTATTATTTCCGCCAAAGTATTTCCTCTTGCTTTGATCGATCTTCCAACTGGGTTTTGAGCTTCATCTCCCGTGCCATTAGTTCTTCCGTGTAACCATTCGTGATAATCTGCTGCTGGAGGGTCCTCATTTCTATATTTAGATCCTGTTGCGCCTGGAAAATATTGCCAAAAGTATTGTGATTCCATTTCTTGATGTGGTGTTTGGGGCTCTTGAGCTTACACTGGAATTGATACATCTTTGACCCCTCAGGCGGTATTAAGTTCCTCCACCAAGCACTGATGAGATCCTTGAAGGTGGGATGGGTCAAAATCTAATATTCAAAAGTTTGTGGCATAATGTTTATTTTTCCAACAAAATAAAGTTGACACAATTAAGGCCCTGGTTTTGCTACAACCTTCACCCATTCCATGTCAACGATGGGAGGAGGCTTCAATGGATTTTATCACAGGCTAACCTATGTCTGAAGGTAAGAGTGTCATCATCATGGTAGTTGATAGACTTACCAAGTATGCACATTTTTTTTCATTATATCATCCATTTAAATAAAGTATAGTCTCTATTGAATTTATCGAAACCATTAAAAACCTACATGGAAACCAAAATATTATTGTAAGCGACAGAGATCCCATTTTCACTAGAAAGTTTTGGATGGAATTATTTTATTGTTTGGGTACTCAACTAGCCCATAGTTCATATTATCATCCTCAATCTGATGTGCAAACTGAGATGGTGAACACCTATTTGGAAGGATATCTTCGTTGTTTTGTATCTGATAAACAAACACAACGGGTCAAGTGGTTACCTCTCACTAAATGGTGGTATAACACTTCCTTCCATGTTGCAGCAAAAGTGACCGCATTTATGGAACTTCATGGATATGATCCACCATGCATCACATCATATTTAAGAGAAAATTCTAAGGTCAAAGCCATTGAATATCACATCAAGCATCAACAACAATTTCTCCAAATATTAAAGGATAACCGAGATCTCGCACAAAATCGAATGAAACAACAGGCATATCAACATCACAACGAGAGATGTTTTTATGTAGGAGACTAGGTAAGGTCATGGCTACAACCATACAAATTAATTTCCCTCAAGCAAGCTAAGAAGATTAATAAATTATCACAAAGTACTATGATCCTTACAATGTGTTGCAAAAGATTGGTACTATAAAGAGCTTCTTTCTTCCTGCTTTTTGCTTCTTCTCAAGTGAACCCAATTTTCCATGTTTCATGCTTAAAGAAGGCTATAGTTGACAAGCTTCCAGTTCAAACAATATTTCCAGAACTTGATGATGAAAGAAGAATCATATTGGAACCTAAAGCAGTGATGAAAACAAGAACTCGACAGCTATGAAATCGATCAATTTACGAGTATCTCATCAAGTGGAAGAACTTACCCACTAAATCTTCCACATAGGAGGATGAGAATTTTATACAGATGCATCTAAAGCTATTCAAGCGTTGAGGAAAACACCTTTTTGAAGGAGAGGGGCATGTTAGGTCCCTTTATTACTAGTGTATTCCCTTATTGTTGTTAGTGTATCCCCCTTATTATTATCATTGTCCTGATATTGTTATTATTGTGGCCCATAAAACCCCACTATTGTTATTGTTGTGTCCTTACATTATTATTGTTAGGTCGGCTAGGATTATATTATGACCACATGGGCTCCTATATATAGAAAGGATATTTTTTCATTTGAATCATCCAAGGATTCTTCATTTATGGAATGTAAAGAAAGTTTCCCCCTCGAAGTGGATAATTTCTAATGCTATGAGCTCTCTATTCCTCTATTTTTGGAGTTGGTTTCATAACAATAAGTGTTCTTTGTGTTATGTTAACGTTAACATTCACAAAATGCAAGCACTAGAGTTAAATAACTAAAGCCAAGTGCACATCATATGCAATAATTAGAGTTGAACTGAAGCTAATTAAGGCTAACTAACTGCATGTACACCAACAAATAATTTTGATGATTCTCATGGTGGTTTTGTACATGAGTGCTACAAATGTTGATCCTCTTGGTCTTATGAAAAGAACAGTCAAAGAAAGAAGCTGTGTTGAAGATCCTTTTTTCCAAAATTATGGTAATTGGTGGTTCCATAAGAAGTTTCTTATGTTTGAGTGGGCAACATAGTAAAACTTTACCCTTGTCAAATTGATATACAATACCAGGAGGGGGGGGGGATGTATTGACGTTCTAAGGAAACTATCAATTTCTTTCAAAATCATGAACTTGACACCTAGCTTAGCGTTACTTCAAAACTTCATATTCTCTTGATTTAGGAGAGTGGCAGACATGTAACAAAATATTGTTTTTTTCATGGTTAAATTATTACAAGGTTATATTTCCAAATTATTTTTGAATTTTAATTACTTTGTAAATATCTGAAATGTTTTATAATAGTTTTGAAATCTTTAATAATTATAAAAACATTTTTTCTATATATTTTTAAATGTATTCTAATTGTTTATTGGAAAAAGACAATGAAATGATTAATTTCATGGGTACTCTTTTCACAACATGTTTTATGGCTAATGTTAATCAAAATATGGATGACAATTTTAAAAACTTGACTTTAAGTTGTTAATGAAAATATGGATGAGAATTTTAAAAACTTGACTTTAAGTTATTTAATTTGCATAATTAGACTTCCCCATTGAGTTGGGGGAGAAGCGGGTGTTTAAGGTATTGAATCTATTTATGCAAAAAATTTAATTAAGAAATATAAAATTTAAAATTTCTATTGTAAATGTATTTGTTAAAATAAAATAAATAAATAAATAAATTCTATTATAACTCCAAGTGACACTTCAAATGTACTATGTACATATATATTATTTGAAAATTTAGTCTATTCATATTTTAGCTATAATATTAAAACTTTGTTCCTTTAATAAATTAGTTGAATTATAAGTTTCACTAATTACCATATTCATTTACGTTTTTTCAAAAATTATATTTTTCATAAGATAGTTGTCATGAAAACTGAAAACGGGAATGTTCGCTCAAAAAATGGTTAGTTTAAAAATCTCTTTTTTCCTATTATTAAACTAGAATATAAATAACAAATAAAATAATAATAGTAATTACTTATTATTGATAGTATTTATTTATCTATCACTATATATATATATATATATATATACCAAAACCATAAACCCAAGAAATTAATATTATAAACTTTTCTAATTAATAATATAAATTTATGGATTATTAATATTATTGGATTAAGGCATTAATAAATGCAATAATGAATAATATAAACCGAATGAATTAATATTAAAAACAAAAAGTATTAATATTATAAACTCTTGGCATTAATATATTAAAACCAATGGATTATTAAAATTATAAAACTAAGAGATTATTAGTATTATAAACTCAAGTGATTAGTCAACCCAAGGGACTAATAAACCAAAAAATTCTTCAGCCGGTTTTGGTTATTATTTTTAAGAAAAATGTTGCTAAGTGAATTATTGTCTCATTCCTTGTTCAAGAGAAATTTCAACCTCACTTCATATTAGATTGCAAATATCTATCTCCATTAACATTGACCATCCCTGAGAAAGTCCTTGCAAAAATATTTCTTCAACTTGACATAATAAGTTTCATGTCAAGGCCCTCCTGTGATAGATCGCTTCCCATTTACTTCAACTAATTATCTAGGAAGTTGATCCAGAAACCTTATTATTACTTTGAAATCTACATGCACTAATGACCGGTTTCTCGCCTTCAATGACATGTTTTCATCAGTGACCATCGATCTAGTGAATCTATGAGTGTTCAACTGCACATCATCTATTCACACTTCATAGATTGTACTGGAGTATCTTGAGAACCATTATAATTATCAGTGGTTCCCCTCGCACTTGCTAACACTTTTCATTATTGACTGGTAATCAAGTGGTTTCTACTATGTTCGACTTCGACACATTCAATCACATGGTTAGATTCATTCTATATCGAGAGACGGAGATCAAGACCCTAGATCTAGTTTTATCCATCCAATTTGTGAGGAGTTATTTGTTTTAGTAGACCAATTGATAACATATGGCTGCATCTACACTGTTTCTACTATTGATAAAATTCTAGGTTATTTTTCCACTAGTAGATCTAGTTAGTTTTTACTCTAGGTATGGAGATGCCTACCTCAGCAATTAATAATTTAATTGCACTGAGTGCTCGTTGCATGTCTCAAACTGGTGTCTCTAATCTAATCCTTCTTATGATAAATCACTTCAATATTTTAATGACTTTTTACTCTTCATACTTTACGACGCAATCTCTTACACACATATGTCATCGTGACACTTGACAGTCAAAATGGATCTATCACCACCCATACTCATGTTCCCATGCATGTGAAACATTCATATTCCTTGACCAAATCATGGATTTTGGGAAAAACGGCTCTTTACACTCTTAAATATGACTTGTTCACTTTTTACAGTTAATGTATATGGATGCAATATTACTGCTAAGAATCATCATGAAATTCTGTGCTCTATTTTCCATTTGAAAATGCGCAACTGAATAAAAGTAAAGTAAAAAATAAAAGTAAGTTCTACAATCATATTTGGCCACATATATCCCAACTAGAAGCCTCTGAGTCATATCAGTTCGAGCCAATACCCTCCAAACATGGAGATAATTTTCTTGGATCATGGAAAGCTAATCCACTCATTTATGGATCTCACCTATCTTTGGTGGATCTGAAACCTCCTCAGTTTCTCCCATAAATTGAGCTAAGACTTCATGGTTAGTAGAGCTCACATATAGTAGTCTTATGTTGGTATTTTTGGATTGGAGATTTTATTAGCTAAGGTGGATGATTAAAGGCATTTGGGGATGATTAAAGGCATCTAGGAGGAACCTATAAAACATCAAGGCTTGGTTTTAAGGTTTCTCTTTTCTCTCTGATAATACATTTGCATACTTTTTCTCATTGTATTATTTTCTTGAAATTTTGAATGTTGTATTTTCATGTATTCGTTTACAAATTTCATTTCCTAATATCCTTGATCATTAGGTTAAGTTGGGTTTTAGATGATTATGATGCTGCAGATACCTTTGATCCTTTTTGTGTTTATGTTTGCATGTTTCTTCTAAGCATTGAGGAGCTTCATCAAGACAAAGTGTGAGGTCTTCATGAGGCATTTTGTTGAAAAGGTAATAACATCATCCTCTTTATCTATTTTTAGTAATCAGAAAACTATTAGTTTAGGGAAAGAGATATTCCAATGTTTTCTTGGTTCTAGTTCTCCGTGACGATTATAGGGATATCACTCTTGTCTGCAAGAGAAATTTATCAGGGTAACAGGTATACCATCAATACTTAGAGACTTCCAATTTTTCATGTAAGATGGAGCAACAAATAGCTATTATTTTGAAAATTCTCTCATCATAACTCAATATGGAACTAAGACGTTGAATGGGACCACTCTATAGAAATAACCCATAGCACCAACAACTAAATTTAACATATGGTTTGTAGAGAAAATATTTTTAAAATGGTTACCAAACATAACTCGAATCTTAGTTGGGTTATCCTCAAGAGTTCCATGCATTTAGTGTAGATCACGAACCCTATAAACAACCACTCTTTTCTTCATAAATTCAAATAATATATTGGAATCATTATCACAGTCTTAAATCCATTGTTATTCGGCATGAATTTGATACCTTATAACAATATACTCCTATTTCTGTACTACAATCCCATAATGTGTTGTGCACTATTGGATTGGAACGTTACGTAAATATTCCTCTAGTAGAATATTTACGAGTTCTAGTAATTTTGAAGACTCTTGAATCTCACTCTTATAGTTTCAGATAATTGAGAAACTCCTCCCCCTTATAAATTCCATAGGATGGGTAATTTCAATTTCCCACCATAAACTCCAACCTCTATCCCCTTGAGCATAAGGAATGAGATTCCAAACCTTATCAAGAAATGTCCAAAATTATGGAAAATCCAAATGTGAGACATTAAACTTGAATAGAGATGAGAGTTTTGAGTCCTCCATGTGTCTTATAGAAATAGAAGTCATAATGGGAAGCTCATTTGAACTCGTAACATCAATAAAAGTCTCAATTTTATGTATATTGATATAAATCATATGATATCCGACAATCCATATAGTTTTTCCAAACTAGCATGAACACTAGTGGTGCCATGTATTCTATTGATCTAAATAAAACATTTTTCACAATACAACCTTTTATTACCCCAAATTAAATCAAAATGTGGTATAGAGGTTTTATATTTATACTAGGGATGTTTCTCTACATTGCTAAACATTGAAATGACCCTTACTCCCCTACCACCACTCCATTTGATCATATTAAATTCAACTACAATAATCCATTTTGTATTTAGAACAGAGGTATCTATTCATGTCCACAAGAGAGGTTCATTAGAAATATTGTTTGATCCATAAAAAAATAAAATATAAAATATCTCACGAAACAAAATATTAATCCACACACATCAATTAGTTGGATAACTAGCGAATGTTATAGAAAAATTATGATAAAATGGTGAAATGGCTAACACCATCCTTCCTCTCCCTTAATCATGATCTATTGCCTAGAAATCACCATTGCTCATCTAAGGCTCAACTTTTAGCTAAAAATTGAAAGTGGTCTAAATTTTTTTAGACCTGAACGACTAGATAGAGTTCGTCACCAGGATTCTGGTGCAACTTGTTTCATGAATATCCAAGCTCATATGGTTGAGTTATCGTCTATTGTTCATTTTCCAAAACCTGCAAAAAATGAACAGAACATGTTCAATGCTAATGTGGCAGGTACAATCAACAATTTCAATAATATCCTCTAGAAACATCCAATCACACTGTGCCAAGTGGCACCACCAGATTCACTAATGATGACTAGGAAGTGAAAATTTTTATTCCTAAGTCTAAGTGGAAATTTATTATATGGTAGCCAATGGGGAAAGGCCATGTGGCATGCCACGTACACCGCACCCCCCCCCCCCTGCCCCCATGGCAAGTAGGTTGGAAGCTTTAATTTTCCTTCATAGAAATTTTTGGACACTGGAACCACCTTCACAGTGGATCTAACCAAATTTTGAAGGTTATCCAACTAAACTACTAAAGGTATAAACTTGGCAGAATATCCAAGTCTAGTGGTGGAGTTCTATCATATCTTTGTGCAAAATTATTATGGCGGAGTGGGGGTTGAACCCCTAACCTCACGCCTGCCATCTGCATGCCTTACCGACTCTTCTCCAAGGTGTTTCTTAACCTTTATGATCATCGCTTTCATTTAAAGTTTCTATGTCTGATAGTTGAGGGTTGGAGGGTGCCAGCCCCCTCCCCATGTGGCCGTAAGTGCAGAAACAGGCGCTAGTCCAAAACAAACAGCGGGTGTTGTTAATGACAATTAATTAAATTTTAATGTGGTTAGTTACATTAAAACAAGGTTCACAGTAAATACGCTTACACTAATTAAACCACACATATCTGCTTGTAAGCTCAATAGAGCTACATAATCTCGAGGGTTAAGTTGGCAGAAAATTTGGAGGAAACACTAGTTTTGGTAGGATTGTCAATTTTAGAAATTTAACTAGTAGTGTCTCCAATTTTGGAGGAGAAATTGGCACAAAAAACAGTTTTGGTCATAACTCACTAAATTTTCGACTAAACTGAGCTCAGTAAAAGTCATTCTAGGCTAATTTTCATTATAGGAAGTCAATCAAGGAGGTTTTAGAAGAATAAAAGTTGATCTACAGGTGTTTTAGTACATTTGAATATTTTTGAAGGCTAGGGCCAACATGTGTTGGGGTCATTGCCAAAGCATACAGATTCCAAATACAACAAAAAAATTGTCATTTTTGGGAGATTATGATGTTAGCAACTCATTGTAACTAGTTTCAAGAGGTTATGAAGCTTGTAACAACAATTTGAGCACACTTGAAGCTAATACAAAGGTCACAGTATGAAGTTGGACCAAGAAGATGTAGCAGAGGAGGGGTGAAATACTTTATCAAAATTCTCCGTATTAAGTTATGTTATATGTGCTTGCTATGTTTACTATTTATTTTGTTCTTTAATTTAAAATTATGCTTTTTAAACTTATGACAAACTCATAATTTCGCTAACTACATTGTTTTTCAATCACATGCTCTTAAACAGACTCCTAAAGGATAAGTAAAAGAAAGAAAAGAATTTTTTATATCTAAAATGAAACTAGCACAACATTAAATAGAAGGTAATTTTAGATCAAGTTGGTATCAGAACACTAATTTGCTTTCTTGTTTTACTTGAATATTTTTTAATAGTGAAAATTTAATGATGCTTACAAGATTGCGATTGCAGAGAGGAGAAGGGAAGCTACTGATAGCTAGTCCAGAATTTAGGACAAGAAGGAAGAAGTTTGAGATAGCAACATCCTTACTCAAAGGACCATTCGAGGCAACACTTGAAGCAAAAAAGGATTTAATTTCACAAGAGGTTGAAGTGGTTGAAGAGATACAAGCTATAGATATAGATCTTGAATCAACAACCAAAATGTCAAGCCATGAAGGAGCTCATGAAATTTCTGAGGAAGAGGTTGTCAAGAAGGATTTCGAAGAAATGCAAAGGATGGTGAAACTTATGTATGAAGCTTTTATGGCAAAGGAATTTGGAGAAGGTTCAAAACACCATGATAAAGAAGAATATTCAAACAACAAAAAGGAGGAAGAGAGAAGCTCAAAAGCCAATGGTGGAAAACACCTCCTTCTCCACCACCACCATCATCATCATCCTCATCTGCATCCTCATCTTCCAAATTCACTACAAAAACTCATACCCATACTCATTCGAAGATCCCAAAATGTAAGACTCTATTACTCCTGTGGGACATCAAATTTGAACTTCCTATATATAATGGAGAAGTGAATGCTGAAAAACTACTTGATTGGATTCTTTAATTAGAATTTTATTTTATAATTCAAAATATGCAAGAGGACAATATTAAAATCCAATTGACTTCATTAATACTAGGAGTAGCATTAGTTGGGTGGGAGGCAAAGACACAAGAGGAAATGTGCATCCATTTTAAGATTTTCATTACTTGGGTCAAATTCATTTCTTCCATTAAATAGAAATTCTATCCATTAGCCTATATGCAGAAAGAACTAATGAGTTGGAAAAAATTTAGATAGGTAAAAGGTCAAAGTGTCCAAGAGTATACGCAAGAGTTCAGGAAAAGGGTTTTATTACTTGGATTAGAGTTAAATTCACAGGACACACTCTTGAAGTATATAGGAGGTGTACATTCCTACTTTAAACATATTATTCTCATCTTTAACCCAAAGAACTTAGATGAAGTATGTGTGCAATCCACACATCTTTAAGAAAGGGGTAAAAAAATTTCTGAAGAGGGTAGTAAGAAGAATACATTCAAGGGTAAGGGACAAGATAAAGGAGGAAAATGGAAGGGACATAAGAATGCAAGTGTGAAGCAATAAGGGGAGAAAATAACATGAAAACATTGTTCCAAGAGGGGCATGATGAAGCCCATTGTTGGAAACTACATCCCGAACTAAGACAAAAGAAAACGAATAACAAAGGGAAACAGAATACAACTACCACCACATAAAAAGATCTTGGATCTGATTCAGGAAATGAAACCAAGATATTTTCCATGGTTAACAAATGAAAGGAAGAAATTGCAAGTTCTAGTACTTCAAAGAGTCACAATAACACTTCAAATGAGGATACAAGGATAGAATTATTCCATGTTAGAGTAATTTCTAATCATACAAATATTGATGCCTTATTTTATACAGGGTCACAAACAAACTTTATTTCAAAAGACTTAGTTAAAAAAAAAGAACCTTCAAATTGTACCTCATCATAAGGCATACCCTTTGGGTTGGACAGTTAACAATGCAAATTTACAGGTGACAAGGAAATGTATTTTCAGATTTTCTATTACTGCAAACTTTGTTGATGAAGTTGAGTTAGATGTTGTACCACTTGATATTTCATGCATTATCTTGGGTAGTCAATATTCGTATGAAAGGAAAGTGTTATTCTACTATCATGAGAAAAATTATCATTTCATCAAAGATGGAGTGGAATATATTATGAGAGCTCATCGTAAGAAACTTAACATCTCTTTAGTTAATGCAGGGAAAATGAAGAGGCTAGTTAATGCAAGTAAAAATTTTGTGCTTGTTATGATCAACGAAAAGGAAGATGTTAACTATGAATATTTTGAAGGATGTGATGAAAAATTGAAATCTTATTTGTTTGATGTGGTAAGTCATCATGGTGAGATGTTTTAAGAACCAAAGGGGTTGCCACCCAAGAGGGGAATTTAGCATGAGATTCAGTTACAGTAAGATGTTCCACTTTTGAATATTTGTATGCATCACATGTCAATAATGGACGAGGATTAGCGCATGTGTATCGATTTCCCAGCACTAAACAAAATCATGGTAAAGAATCGCTACCCATTTCCAGGAATTGATGATTTGCCTGATCAGTTAAAACATTAAAATTATTTCACTAAGTTAGATTTTAGAAGTGATTATCATCAAGTTAGGATAGCTGAAGAAGACATTTTGAAAACTACTTTCAAGACTATACAAGGATTGTATGAGTGGTTAGTTATGCCATTTGGCTTAACAAATGCACCAAATACTTTTATGAGAGTGATGAATGATGTACTTAGACCATTTCTATATGAATTTTTCATTGTTTACTCAGATGACATACTCATATTCAACAAAGCAAGAGAAGAACATGTCATGCATGTGAACAAGGTACTTGATGTTTTGAGAAAAAAACATTTTTTTCTTAAGATCTCAAAGTGTGAGTTTGGTAAGATTTCACTGGTATATTTGGGACACATAGTTGGAGGAGGTGAATTGAAGATTGCTCCTTCAAAATTTGAGGTCATTTTGAATTGGCCCAAGTCCAATACAGTTATTGAGGTAAGAAGATTTTTAGGGGCAACACAGTATTGGAGGAAATTTATTGCTAATTTTTCATCCATTCTATCACTGTTACATGCATTGACAAGCATGAATAAATTATTCCATTGGGGAGATTTGAAGCAGAAATAATTTGATGCTTTAAATAAAAATATAATTTCGGCACCAGTACTAGAAATTCCAGATCTAAGATAGCCATTTTAGATCCAAATGGATGCAAGTGATTATGTTATGGGAGCAGTGCTCATGTAGCATGGTAAGCCTATCTCATTTCATTCTCAAACTTTTAATGGAGCTGTAACTAAATATCCTACATATGATAAAGAGTTATATGCATTGGTACAAAGTGTAGAGAAATGGAAGCATTACTTGATGGGAAAAGAGAACATTGTACATACTGACCATCAGCCATTCAAGTACTTACAATCACAGTCAAAGTTACAACAATCAAGAAATTTAAGGTGGATGGGTTTTCTACAACAATTTCACTTTGTTATCAGGTACAAGAAAGGAATATACAATAAGGTAGTTGATATGATCTCTAGGTATATTGTAAATTTAGCTATTATTCTCACGCACAATTCTATTATGCATGAAAGTTACATTGAACAGTATGTGAATGTTCGTGATTTTCAAGATGTGTATGAGAAATTGAATAAGGGAAACCAAAGTGAAGAGTTAGATTATCATGTGCATAATAGTTTTTTGTATCACTTGGGGAAATTTATTTATACCACAGGGAGAAAGAAACAATATCATAAGGGAGGCGCACACATCATTGATTGCAAGACATTTTGGTGTAGCCAAGACAATAGCAAATCTGCAAAGGTATTGTTATTGGACATGCATGAATGAAAGTGTTTCTCCTTTTATTAGAGGATGTTCTTTATGTGACATAAGTAAGCCTAGAAATAGGAAGCTTGGTTTTTACACACCACTTCCATTTCCTTCTCATCCCTGGGAGAGCATGTCAATGGATTTTGTAGGAGGCCTTCCTATGTCAAGGAAAGGTCATGATTATTTGTATGTTGTGGTAGATAGGTTCAGAAAAAAGTGCATTTTGATGCAATGTAAGAAAATTATTACAGTTGAAAAAAACGCTACTCTTTTCTCTCAAAATGTATGGATCCATTTCGGTCCTCCTACTTCTATTGTTACTGATCAAGATTTTCGATTTGTTAGGAATTTTTGGTCAAAATTATGTGACATGATGGATACAAAGTTGAAGAAGAGTACAAAATTTCATCTACAAATAGATGGTCAAACAGAGGTGGTAAATAGTACTGTTATTCATCTTTTGAGAGGCTATTTCAGCAAGCATCCCAAGTTTTGGGATGAAAAATTACACTACATACAACATGCATATAACTGGGAAAAAAATTCCTCCACAAATACATCGCCATTTGAGGCATGTTTTGGTTACTTGCCAAGATCGCCATTGGAATTTATCTTCGAGAAAGATGTTGCTATAGATGGAAATATTGACATACATAAAGAGGGAAATTTCATTGAGCAAATAAATTTGGTACATCACACCGTGCAAGAGCAACTTTAGAAGAGTCAAAGTAGCTACAAGGCAAGGCATGGCAAATATCAGTTTGAATAAAAATTCCAAGTTCAAGATGAAGTTTGGTTATACATAAGAAAATAAAAACTGAAAGGGGAAGTTAAAATGATAAAACCAATCTCTTATGGTCCATTTATAATTCTGTAAAATATTGGTACAAATGCATTCAAGCTACATTTTCCTCCTTATATGAAAAGTTATTCTATCGTTAATGTTGAGAATCTGAGATTGTTTGAGCCTTCTGTGATTGACGATGAAGGAGAGCATGTTCAGCTTCCACAGATGATTTCTCGAGAGAATATCTTGATGAAATTTAGCAAGATCTCGTACTTGACAGAAGAATCAGAACTTAAAGAAGAGGGGATGTTGAATAGCTTAGAGTTGGACACAAAGGTCAAAATCCTTGAAAGGAGAAATGGTTGGAGATTGGAAAAGAGAGGGATTTGTACCCTCACTTGCTGGCCAACTGATAATATCTTTCAGGGTCGAAAAGGCTTCTAGTGGGAAGGAATGATCTAAAGCTCGAGTTTTAGCTAAGAACAAAAAGTGCTCGAAATTGTTTCAAACCTAAATGACCAGATAGAGTTTGTCACTAGCATTTTGGTGCAACTCATTTCATCAAAATCCGAGTTCGTACGACTGAGTTAGCATCTGCTATTCATTTTCCAAAATAGGAAAAAAACGAATAGAATAGGTATCGTGCTGATGTGCCAGGTACAGTCAGCAGTTTCAGGAATATCATCTAGAAACAACCAATGACACTGTGCTAAGTGACACCACTAGATTCACCGATGATGACTAGGAAGTGAAATTTTTTATTCCAAAATACAAATGGAATTTTATTTAAGTTGGAATTTTATCATATGGTGGCCAATGGGGTACGGCCACATGCAATGCCACGTACCCCCCCATCACTGGCAGGTTGGAACGTCGAATTGTAGGTCATATTAATGTTTGAATAATGGCCTTATGGTGGTATTATATATACATATATATATATATAGTTTTCAAACTACCGTCATCGCTGATCTAACCAAGTTTGGAAGGTTATCCAACTAAACTAGTGAGGGGATAAACCTGGCAGAAGGTCCAACTCTGGCAGTGAAGTTCTATCATATCTTTGTGCAAAATTATTGTGGCAGAGTGGGGGTCGAACCCGTGACCTCATGCTCACCATCCGTGTACGTTACCGACTCTCCTCCAAGGTGTTTCTTAACCCTTATGATCACCAATTTCATTTTAAGTTTCTATGTCCGATTGTTGGGCGTTGGAGGGGCCAACCCCATGGGCCAGCCCCCTCCCAGTATGGCCGCAAGCACAGGACCAAGTGATAATCGAAAATAAATGGCGGGTGTTTTTAATGACAATTAATTAAATTTTAATGTGGTTTAGTTACGTTAAAACAAGATTTGTGCTAAACATTCTTACACTAATTAAACCACACATATCTGCTTGTAAATGCGATAGCACTAGTTAATCTTGAGGGTTAAGTTGGCAAAAACTTTGGAGCAACACTAATTTTTGTGGGATTGCCAATTTTAGAAATTTAACTAGCAATTTCTCCAGTTTTGGAGGTGAAATTGAGGAGAAAATTGTTTTGGTCATAACTGACTCAATCTTCGACCAAAATGAGCTCAGTAAAACTCATTCTGGGCTTATTTGCATGTTGGGAATTCAATCCAACAGGTTTCAAAGGAAGAAAAGGTGATCTACAATTGTTTTATTACATTTGAATATTTTTGAAGGCCAGGGCCAACAGTTGTTGGGGTCATTGTCAGAGAATCCAGAGTCCAAAGACAACAAAAAACTAGGCAATTTTGGGATATTATAATGTGATAAACTTGTTGGAACATGTTCCAATAGTTTCTAAAGCTTTTAACAATAATTTGTGCACACTTGAAGCTAATACAAGGTCACACTATGAAGCTGGACCAAGGAGATGTAGCCCGTGAGGGGTGAACTCCTTTATCAAAATTCTTTGTGTCAAGCTTTGTTAAATGTGCTTGCTGTGTTCACAATTTCTTCTATTCTGTCATTTAAAATTATGCTTTTTAATCTTATGACAAACTCATAATTTCACTAATTACAGTGTTTTCCAATCACATGCTCTTAAACAAACTCATGAAGCATAAGTAAAACAAAGCAAAGAAATGTTTATATTTGAAATGAAACTAGCACAACATTAACTAGCAAGAAATTTCAGATCAATTCCTGTCCTAACCCATATCATTGTTAAGTGTAAATCCAACTATATTAACCTCTTATAGAATAAATATCTTTGTCTTAGTTCTCTACAAATTTCCTCGAACAGCTTTTTTCCTACCTAGGATCATCATCTCGCTCACATTTCATGAAAAATAAAGATATCCATTCATCAAATAAAGTATTTGCCAATGAGATAAACTGATTATTTATCAACAAGGAAGAAGCCCCCTTCTCAAGTGAGTGGGTCACTTCCTCCTTAAAATATATAATCTTCATGCATATCTCATAGAGCTCATATGACACTCCATAGTAGTTCGATATGAGGTACTCTTGTTCTTATTACTTTTAAATTTCAAGTTTCTAGCCCTAATTCATTTCCATACTATAAATTTTAACACTATCACTCACTCAAGTTTTCTGTATGTTATGGTCAGAAGGGTTGACTAGAGGCCCACTAGAGCTATTGGAAACGATATGTTGTATCAGACTTACAACATATTTTTATCCATCTCTTCCACTACATCATATGGATTTGAAACAAATATAAGACAAAATAAATAATATGCTCTAACACATGAACAAAGTTACCTTCCTTGGAGACATTATTTCATCCAATTGACTCAGCATCCTTCTCAGGTTGAGCCAAAGATACTAAAGCAACCACACCTATTGATGATTGAAAAGCTCCTAGAGTGGCATTCAAATGGATACAATATTAGATGAGATGATGCTATAACTGGAAAGAAAAAAAATGAATTATAAAATTTCAAATTATATACCTTACTTTGATGTAGTACTCTACCATTTGTAGCCATCACTAAAATAATTTGGGACAACCTTTTCTTCAAATCAACCTATAGAGAGACTCCTAGATTGGGGTGTAAGAAATTGTGTTTGAAATCTATGGTCAAATATTTTCCGAAGTGATGAGAAATTTTTTTTTAATAAATGGCCTAAAATCTACAAGGAGAGAATAAAACTCAATCCATAAAGGGTATTAGCTTGATGCTTATAATTTGGGCTAAAATCAAATCTCCATAATTATAAAAAAACCAATAGACCAACAATATGTTAGGTACCATACTAAATGGAAAGTGCGTTTATCGATTCTATGTGGCATAGAACATAAACATATCAATAACTTGAACCCTAGTATGAATTTAGAGAATTCCCCTTTTCCTCCTAATTATAAAAAAATATTGAATGTTTCCTCATCTACTATAGAATAAAGGAAATATAAAATCACTCCACGATGTTAAAGATTTTGTCTTATTTTTATATATTCCCTATTACTAGCCTAAAAGAAGTTGAAATCACGAGCATACCAATTATATTGTATGATATGCATCTCCACTTTATCAATTGATTTATAAATAGGTTCCTTTGATAAAGGAAACTCACCACTCTTAATTAAATATTTCCCATCAATCTTGATAGAGTCCAACTAAGAATCAATAATCTATATAATTAGATCAATGAAACAAATGATTTATCCACTGACATACTGTGTGAGTTGAGAAAGATAAATCAAGTCTCCACTTGTAGAATTAATTGGAACCTTAGCACTAAGAAACTTCTCTCGAAGATAAATGGCCACTATATGAGAATACTCTAAATATTGTATACTTCCAAAGTAACAAGAAATAAGGATATAGAGGAGATCACTCTCTTGATAAAATACTACTTGCCTGATTTTCTCAGGAAATTCTTGGACCAATGTGGCCAACCATAACCAGTCCAAAAGAAAATGACCTATTTTTTAGATGAGCTTTCACATCGATGTCTAGATTAATGGCCAATGATCTAAGCCCCAACAAAAAAAATGTTATGTACATGAGTACTTGGGGAGAAAAAGGGAGTTATGTACATGAAAACACTTGAATATTTATTAAGGTAGGTTTACATTCATATGGTAGCTTGAGGTGGTGACACATGTTGTAGTCCAATCGGTCCCATCCGTAGAGATTATAAAGGATAAGTTGTGGAAGAAAACACTTAAATAATTACGACTGTCATAGCTATATTCATATGGTACCTTGAAGGGGTCATGAGAGATATCACACTTTCAGATGGTTGAGAAAAAATCTCCTAGAAAACTAGGGGGATATAGCTACTAGTTACTGAGTTATTCCCTTGGATGTTAATTTTTGATGTGAAAAATCTCCTAGAAAACTAGGGGGATATAGCTACTAGTAACTCAGTTATTCCCTTGGATGTTAATTTTTGATGTGAAATTCAACAAAGATGGACCAAGTTAATCTCCCTAAGTGAAGTTCAAGGGGGGAATTTTTATGATAGTTAGCGTTCAATTGACTTACTCATACTGTTAATCAATCTTCTAGAAAATTACCGGATATAGTTGGTAGTTACAATCTCCTAGAGAACTATGGGTTATAGTTGGTAGTTACCCATGTATTTCCTTAAATGTTAACATTTTTGTGTTATGTGCACTTCAACAATTATGGACCAAGCTAATTTACCCTAGTGAAGTTCAAGTATGTGCACTTCCAAAAGGATGGACCAAGTTAATTTCCTCAAGTGTAGTTCAAGGGGGTAATTGTTAAGATAGTCTCCCAGAGAAATAGGAGGGGTTAGTAGTTGGTTCTAGAGGCCATGGTAGAGATGTTGTAATGTAGTTTCCTATAAACATTTGACTCGGTAAAAAAAACTCTATGTTAAAATAATAATTTTACATTATTTTAATTTTTTTATTAATTTTTCTCGGCTAGTGAAGGTAAACTTGACTTGGTCAAGTTACTAGTGGTTTTTGAGCTCCAGGTTTGTGAGAATCTATTGTATTCACCCATGGTATTTACGTGGAATATAACCTATTTAAAGGGGGGAATTAAACGAGGCTAGATCCATCATAACTCCGGATCTACCAAATGGTAAGAGGGATCAATTCTTGAGATGAAAGAGATTTGATGGATGTTAGTTAGAAATTAGCTAATAATTGACTTGGCGAATCAGATTCCTGATTACAATTTATGATTTATAAACTCTAGGTCTTAATAATCCATGATTTATCCATGATTTTGCCCAATTATTTTAATGTAATATGGAGGAGTTTTAATAATCCATCATTTTGACTCATTATTGTAATGTAATATTCATTTAAAGATATGATATTTGGATGATTAAAATACATTTTTACGGGCTATTAATAGATATTTTCTCATTATATGAATTTCAATATATTGTCTTTACATGGCTATTAATAGATATTTTCTGAGTGTATGATTTTCAATATATTGTTTTTACATGGTTATGAATAGATATTTTCTAATTATATTATTTCAAATATCTTGTTCGTGTTGCTATCATAGCTGAGTGTATGCACAGAGAACATCGCCTAAAGAATTCAATTTCTTGCTTTAAAATTTACGGCTGGTCCAACTTTACAATTTTTTACGAATTCTGAAAAACTGGATGAGAACATAGTGCACACAGTGATGATGAAAGAGGGACACATAAAATTGACTGTCACAACTCTATCAGTTTCAATTATTGCAATCTGGTGAACCAGGTTTTCGAATTAGACAAAGGATAGGAAATGATGTAACCTAATGCTCCAGATTGTCCTGCGATAGACAGGAAATGATGTAACCTAATGATGTAACCGATCACGGTGCAATCTGGTGCACCAGGTTTTCGATGAAGAGCGGCCGACACTAGCACAGACAATGATGCAAACTAGCAAATAACGAATGGAGGGTAGCAGCTGCAATAACGAATAAATCGCGGTGCAATCTGGATAGCGCAGAGAAGAGACCACGATGTGGAGTTGTGAAAGTCAATTTTAGAACAGCCTTGCCTGGTGTGATAAGAGGACCTTGCAACCTATACAGTTCGATTGTGGGTAAAATTGTAACTCTTCTTATTTCACATTGACGGGTTCGTGTACCACTTTGGGCCACCAGTGCATCAGAGTGTTGAATTGAAGTTAAATGTTTGAATTCTGTTTAATTAAATTTCAGTATTATTATTAAGTCGAGCTATTATTAAGTCAAACTGGAAAACAAATTAGTGGATCATCATCTAATTAGTTGTCATTAGTGTAGACCTGAAAGAAAGCTTATATACACTAGTATTATCATTTTCTAATTTCAAAATCTGACAAACAAAATTGATATAATGGATATTATTATCTAATTAGTTCTCATTCTAAGAAGTTTAATAGAAAAAAATTATATTAACCAAATTAATATATTATTATTATTTAATTTTAAAATCCCCTGCAAGAAAAACATTATTATCAAATTAATTATCATTCCTACACATCTAAAAAAACCAATTTATAATACACTTTAATATCCATTGGCCCTAAACAAGCCCTCACTAGAAATGTTGGAGAATGTCCCATAGCTTGAAGACAAGAGGTACATGGCTGTATATGGAGTTGTTTTATAAAGTATCGAATATGAGATATTTAAATATCCTTGTTTTTGGGAATGGTGGCTTTTCTGGTTACTCAGCAAGGATTTATTCATTTTTGTTACTGTTTTCTAACCTTTTAAAAAAGATAAATTTAAAGTGATGCAAAATACAAAATTCTAATTTTAATTTGGAATTTGGGTTTCAAGCATACATCTTATTAAATTTAGAAGCAATTTCTAAAAAAAATCTTTATGCTAGGTTAATCAATTTTAAAAACACAGACCCAAATATTATTTTGAAAAAGATATACAAAAACATTCTTATTCCGCCATGCAAATATTATCCAAAGTACTGACATATGCGAGGCATGTGTCATAGAAACTATGACACATTACTTATATATATATATATATATATATATATACACTAATGGAGTCCAAAAATTATTTTGAAAAAGAGCATTGTGAGTTAGTTTAATGACGACATCCTTCATGACGTTCACTGAGGATTTGGGAAAGTGAACTCATTCGAATTGTAGAGAGAACGTCATACGTACTTTTTAGCCCAGTCTAAAACGAGTTGTAAACTAACTGCATAGGGATTTTAAATTGATTAAATGTATAACAAAGTATGATATGAATCGATGTGGGCATTTCATGTGTAAAGAGACTTTTCACAGGAGACTCGTTAAGTGAATAAACTAGTGGGACTTCTACCCCACACTGGCAGTGGACCTGAACTTATTGAATTGTATGGCTTACTTCTCCTTCACTAACACCTTGAAAATTCTATCCTTTCTTAAAGAATTAATATAACTACCGCAACATATGGGTGCGTCAATCGGCCTCAGGCCTGTTATTGGCATATATCATGTCTTTTGAAGTTGTACTCATAGGAACTTCATTTGAGTACTCCTGCCAATCGTTGTTATCAGGAGATCAAGAACCAAATTAGAAAGAGTGTTCAAAACATGATGCTTCGAACCCACTGTACATGCTCCATATGCCTATCTTCCCCTCAGAATCTTCCCCACCATTCTCTAACAATGACCCCTAATAATCCAATTCCTAGTTGCACTTCAAGCTAATTTTAGGCCAACCCAAAATTTGTTTAGGATGCCCATCTACCATTCTTAACTTTGTGGATATTTCATGATATGGAGATTCTGATCAGCATTTTTCCTTTCCTGGAAGTAGATGTAGCTCCATATTATAAAATCTCCCACAAAGTTAAGCATCGTAGATGGGCATGCTAAAGAAATTTTGGGGCTGCCCTGAAGATAGTTGAAGTGCCATAGTAGGAATTGGATTATTCGGGATAGTTGTTGGAGAAGGGAGGGGAATATTTTGAGTCGAATATCGGCAGATGGGGTGTGGGGTGGATTTGAAGTCATGGATCGATACAAACGACGTGAAACAAGTAGCCATCTTCCTATCTTCCCCTCGAAATATTCCCCACCCTTTTCCCACAACGACCCCAATAATGCAATTCCTAGTCACACTTTAGTTATCTTCAGGCCAACCCCAAAAAATTTTTAGGATACCCATCAACCAGTCTTAACCTTGTGGAGATTTTATGATATGGAGATTGTCACCACATATTTCCGAATAGTACACATAGCTCCATATCATAAAATATCCGACAAATTTAAGCGTGGAAAATGGGTATCCTAAGAAAAATTTAGTGTTTGCATGAAGATAGTTGAAGTGGGACACTAGGAATTGGATTATTGGTGGTTGTTGTGGGAGAAGAGTGGAGAATATTCTTAGGCGAATATTGGCAGATGGGGTGTGTGGGGTGGATTCGAAGTCATGGATCAACACAAACCATGTGAAATAGGTGGCCATCTGTCGATCTTCCCCACATAATCTTCCACACCCTTCTCCCATGACCCCCAATAATCCAATTCCTAGTTGCACTTCATCCATATTCAGGGCAACCCAAAAATTTGTTTAAGTTACACATCTACCATTCTTAACTTTGTGGAGATTTTATGATGTGGAGATTTTGACTAGCATCTTTCCTACCAATACACATAGCTCCATATCATAAAATCTCCCACAATGTTAAGCATGGTTGATGGGTATCCTAAACAAATTTTGGGGCTGCTATGAAGATAGCTGAAGTGCAACACTAGGAATTGGATTATTGGGGGTCTTTGTGGGAGAAGGGTGGGGAAGATTCTGAGGGGAATATGGGAAGATGGGGCGTGGTGTGGATTCTAAGTCATTGATCAATACAAACCACGTGAAAGAGGTGGCCACATGCAGGTATCTTTCTTCACACTCCTTGTAGTTGCCCACACAAATTAAACACTTCTTGATTTGGTTCTTGAACTCCAGATTCCGACGATTGGAGGGAGTATATTGTTTCAGCTAATAGTGGCATATTCTTGTTTGTGTGAATTTCGTTACACATTAATACTTCCCATCTCACAAGAATGTCATTTGAACTTCTCAAAATAGATGATGGTGCTCTTGGGGCCATGACCATCCACTAGATATTTTCTTTTGCTACATCCCCACATTGGCAGTGCACGTCAGTGTCCTCCGCCCTATATCTCAAAAACGTTTTGACAGAGCATTTCACACAGAATTCATGAAACAAAAATTAGAGCATTATATTAAGAGAGTAAGTAATCACCACATTATATTAAATACATTTACAAGTTGTATAAGCAATGGTGGAACATCGAAGGAGTCATTTGACATTTAATTAGGAGTCGACGGAACCCATCAGTAGTGGGTTGAGAGTTTATTAAGATTTTGTGGACATATATTATGGTCAGAGATCTTTCAATGGTCTAACATTCAATGTAATGACTCTCAATAATAACAGTGTAGAGTGGTTGTCCACTGTCTTCCCAAAGGAGCCAACCAAAGTGCTAACAAGTTATTTTGTTAAGGGATTCTCTAGTGAAAAAGTCACTGACTACAACCTCCCATACCCCATGGATTTTGGTTACTCAAACCATAAACTAAAAATTATTCATGGCAAGAATATGGCTTTTTATTTTTTTAATATGAAATTAAATTTATAATTACATATTATTAAAAATAAAATATTATAAAAGATTTTTATAAAAATAATTACTATAGAAAAATATAAACTTCAATTTAAAATCAATTACATTTATTCCGTTTTAACTAGAAAAAGATTCACATTAAACTAATTTTATATAAGTTTATATTTTAAAATGAGATGAAGAAAAAATTATAATCTTTTCCGTTTCAATTAAAAACAAAATTTGAAAAAACTTAGAAATTAAACTAACTATATATTAGTTTATATTTTAAAATGAGATGAATAAGAATTGTAACACACTATTCTCTTTGGATAACTTGAAAGGTTTAAAATGTGGTTTGCTCAAATATTTTATAATTTATGTAAATATTTCATATTGAGAACCATTTTTTTTCTAATTTTTTATGTTTTCTCTTTCTTTTTTTTTCTTTTTTTTGTATATAATCATTGGTGTCTTATTAAAAAATAAATAAACACCTATTTTATATATATATATATAGATATAAGTTTTATTAAAATTAAAAAAATTCATTTTATCTCTAGATCAATTTTTTCAAAATGTAATTTTGATTTTGAGAGCAAAACTTAAGGTATGTACTTTGATACATTTCATTCTTTTCAATTCTCCTTAAATTTCTAGTTCAAATATATCTATGTTAGTTTTCAAAAGAATACTAATGAAAAGTTTTAAGTAATATATTGTTTATGATTTAGATTCGTCCCATTAAATATACATATAAATTGTATTATTTTTGTTATTAATATTTTTTAAAATTTTATATATAATTACTTTTGATATTAATATTTTTTTAAATGTTACATGCTAATTTCATATCAAACATGGAATGATATGCAAAATCTTCTTAGTACTTTAAATTACAAACCACATATTAATAGAATAAGAACTTCCTTGTTTTCTCTCTCATTTGATCTTACAATCTTTTACTCAATATGTATATTGAAATATTTGATTTATAATGCATATTGAACTTTTTCTTCATATTAATATTTTTTTAAATGATATACATCAACTTCATATTAAAAAGAGAAAAAATTACACATCTCTCTCACAATGAAAAGTGAAAATATAAGAACTTTTATTTAAATTATTTAATTTTTCTCTATATAAAATTGATATAAAATTATATTTTTTTATATGGACATTGAAATTTTTTATTTATGACTCATACTTTTTTTTTAAATAATACATATCAAATTTTATATTAAAAAAGAAATATAACTCCATATATTTCATATATCCCAACTTTAAATATATCAATAGTTAAAATAAACTTATATTAATTTTGGAAACGACCGTGGACGATAGAGCCTATAAGGAGTGTTTAGTTTTTGGGTTTAAGCATATCTTTGGTGGGTGTTGTTGTCGTAGGCTTGGATAATTCAATTCACACTGGAGGAGATTATAAGTTTAGCCCTCTATGGAATCAAATGCGGAATACCTTTCTATGGAAAACTAGTAAGTAACAATATGGATGAGTAATGGCTTCGTCGTATGATTCCATCTCCATGCCGTTGTGGCTAGTTGTGCGACATGCGAGATAAAAGTAGGTTTTCGTGAATGTTTCAAAATCCGTTCGCGAATACTGCTTGGAATTTAGCGCTCTATAAACTGTCTTGGGTAATCTCTTTTGTATGAAGGTATGCAAAGGATTTTTCAAGGGGAGAACAAACATGCGAGAAGCCTGCATGCAAAGTGTTTTTCGTTATATCTAACCATAATATTCTTGATGGATGGGGAACGCCTGCAAATTTTATGACAAAACGCCCCAACCACACTTGCTTCGCAGGTTTTTCCTGAGCTATAAGTTTCCCTGCAAAGTATTTGTCGAAAGAACTGATTGCAAATTTCAATGGGGTTTCACGGAAGCCTACAAAATTTGTGGCTCAATATTCCAGCCAGATAAGTTTCTCGAGTCAACCATGATTTTCTGATGTTTTTGGCCTTTAGATCGCAAGAAAATTATCGACAAAGTGTGCGCCAAATTTTTATAAAGAGGGGTCAATCTCGGGTTTCGTGACATTTGCAAATTGTTTATCGAAATTCTCTCACTAATGGGTATTCCTAGAGGTGATGATACTCCCTCGTGGTGTTTGGTTTATTGTTTGGATCAAGTTATGTGAGGTTTTGGGGACGAGGATCTTCAAAACATCCCCTTTTTTGTTAATTCTTTGGAAAAGACAAAAACACTTTAGTTTTTCTGCCTCGCAACATACATCATATTACAAGTATTTCGGTGTGATAAATTAGGCTTCTCTGTGAAGGGTGGTTATTATAATTTGACAATGATTTTAAAGAATATGGAATTTGAAAGAACACCACTATATCCATAGTTTTTGGTCTCCATAGAGGTGCCACGAGAGGTTGAGCATTTTCTTCTTCCAAGTCCATGTATTCAAATAAAGTTGTAAGTCGAATCTTGGTCCTAAAATTCCCAAGGATCTTGCAGGTCAGGATATATTGGTAGAAAATTCCCTAGAAAACCCAATGCTCAAGGTGAACGAGATCATTAATAAGAAAATAAGAAAATATTTTGAATTTCAACTGATTATATGTCAGTTTAATGGTTTTTTTCCTTCGGCATTTACTCTCTAATATTCGGTCCACTAGAACTAGTCCCAAAATCTAGATCTGTTATTTTGTTCAAAGCAATACTTTGTGGTTTTCTTCAAATATTTGGAAGACCGAAAGAAGGTTTTTGACAGGGGCCCTAGTTTTGCAGTGAGGTTGGCATTTTAATTTTTCAAAGGTTTCTAAAGTTTAATCCTCTTACCATGAAGCCCCTAATAGTTGTTGCTTCGGTTAGGCTCAGTAAAATTCCTCTTCGATGGATATGGCGAGGGATCCTAGAGACTCTATAGGAAATTGATGAAAGTTGATAGTGAAATATTATATAAGGTTTTATAATTTGCATCTACATATGTTAGCAAGTTGACCTTAGCAAAGTGTCACCTAAAAAAAATGTCCTAAAGTGTGAGGGAATGGAGTATATCAATCCATTGGACTATGAAGACACTTTCTTTAGGTGTATAATTTTCCAATAACTTGGGCACCTTCAAAATGTGTATCCCTCTTCAAAAGGGGATTTAAACAACCAGGAATTGAAGAAAATATACTATGGCTAGAGAGATATGAAGGTCACAACAAAGTCAATGTTTTGTATAGATCAAAAGGAGAACAATTCTTAGAATCAAAATACATCTCCCAATGATTCGACCTTTCAAGATACCAGGAAGCCCCGAGATGTATCTGCTAGGTCCTCGTAATTTGCTATATTGGCAAGACCAAATGTACAAGGGTAACATCAAACCAGTATTTGGAGTCCTAGGACCTAGCCTTCCTGGACTTAGAGAGGGCTCTCTCTACATTTTTATAGGAGATGTAACTTGATAGATTTTAGGGTTTTGATTTTAGGCTAGTTATAAGGATTAGTGTTTGTTTGTTTGTTTTTTTGGTTGGGTAGCTTGTCAAGCAGAACATATAGAGTAGGAGAGGTTTATACCATATGGCTATGGAGTCTGCAAACGGTCTAGAAAGGGACAACAATAGGTCACAGATGCTTTGGAGGGCAGGTATAACAAAGCTAAATGGATCTTCAAGGCTTAATGAGTGAAGTGAACATTAAATTGTGAACAAAGTAGGTGCAAAGGGTAGTCGAGAATCCTTTGTCAAATACCACAACAAGAAGGGCCTTTAAGAAAACTAAGCATAAAGAAAAACAAAAGACAGGGCATACCATACTTCTTTGACCAAACCCTAGCAAGTAAATGTCTAGGCAACAATCCAGCTAACCCTACAGAGGAGTAAACTTGTAAAGTATCTAGTGATTTCACCTTCAGGGAAAGAAAAACATCTAAGATAAGAATATAGTAATGATCAAAGAAATGGAACTCCTAAATTTCTTAATCATACTACAGAGACATTCAAAGCAACCATTTAAGATGAAACAAAAGTGCACAGCAAACGATAGACTTCTTCAGCTAAACCCTAACTAGCAGTACTTTGAAGTAAAGACCTGAAAAGAAATGTTTAAAGTGATTCCAAAGCACAGGGCTAACCATAAACCTCTTTGGAACTGACTCCATCAAATCATTCTTGAGATAAACAAGCTGAGTGGGATTAGAGAGCAACTTAGAATTCTCTAAACTCACCTAGCAGAGAAAAACATGAGAGAAAGAGAAGCATACAGACTTAATGTGCTTTTGATAGCATACCTTAAGCTAAAATTTCTATTCTAGTTCAAGAGAAAGATGAAACAATATGGTAAATAGAAGATAACAAGTAAAAAATGAGAGAGACATCACCATTAGCCGTGTTCATGAATCCTGTGAAGTGCTTGTCTCATTGATATTCAGTTCAAAACCTTCACAATGCTCCAAAACCAAAAACTCCTTACAACTGAAAGCCTATGCTCAGTTAAACAATTAACCAACATCCAGCCAACATGAAAAATGAGGCCCTCACACAGTATTTATCATGAAAATGAGGATAAAAGCCCTAGCTAGGGTTTTGGAGGCCATTAATTGCTCATAAATATCATTTTTGTCCAAAAAGACCATGCAAGGCGCAAGGCACAAATATCCTAATCTAATAAATGAAAAATATCTCCTAACATAAATTCGCAACTAAATAGGAGTGAGTTTCCTCAAAATTCCTTGAAAATATCTTTTCAATAAATTTGTGTCTTTTGTTGACTTTGTGGGCAAGGGCGTAGCACCAAGGCCAAGGGCATAACGCCTGCACTCGAAAATAGGTCATCTTGCAGTTGAGGTTTGAAGGCCTGTCTAGTGACCAAATGAGCTCCATGGTAGCTCATTAGAAAGCTTGTCAAGTCTAATTTCCAGAAATGCCTTTATTTTTTTGATTCAAATTCATTCACCTGCTCAAAAAATAAATCTCCCAGGACTTCTTGGCGTGCAGCACCAGCTCTGAAAATAGGGCATAAAGGTGGTTGTTTGGGTGTTTTTGGCACTTTTGGAGGACCAGATTTGCTCCAAGTGATTTGAAATTTTGCGTGCATGATGTATCTAGCCTAATGAATCTGAAAATATAAAACACTCATCAAAAGAGTGCCCCAAAAAGGATCGCAGAACCAATCGCACTGCGCCTTTGGCCCTCTAAAATAGTAAAAAATTCACAAGTGCAAAATTGTGCCAAAATCTATATTTACCTTGTTGATTAGGTTTGGTATGCTTGTAGAGGATATATCAACCAAGTTACCAAGTTTTTATTTCCCTTTTGCATCATTGGTTCCACCATATTCTTCATAGGCCTCATTGTTAGCAGCCTTACTGCTTTCTTCATGTCTCCTTGACTCACTATCATCATCACTCTTTGTCCGACTCTCATCACTGATTTCTTCTTCATTCACCTTTGCCTCACAGATACCTTGGCTTCTCATTTCCTTCTTCTTCATTTTTTTTTCCTTAGTGCCATATGATTCATTTCTTGCTTTGACTGACATATGCCCCACTAATTGATTTTTATTTATTTGATTCTTCCCTATTTTCCTCCTTATTGGCATTTGCCTCCTCACTTCCTTCGTTCTTCATTGTTTTTATTCTTTTGTATAAGCCCCATAATTTTCTTTTTCTTCACTTCTATTGTCTCTTTCTCTTAACATCTTGACCATTCTGCCTTTGAAACCCTACTACTGATGTAAAGCTGATATGGAAGAGGGTAATGGAATGGTGATGAAAAAAGGCAGCTTTGTAAGTGAATGAGATGAATGAATGAGGGTATATTAGGCTGGATGACAGGCACTAGAAAACCTAATGACAACCCCAGCTGATATTTCAAACTTGGATGGATGAAAAACCTTAAACCAATACAACCACACTTGTCAATCACTGATTTTCTTTATAGTCATATGGAATGAGGTTCAACAGTGATGTTAAGTTCAAGCCTTAGAGTAGTCCTTTAGGGTTTTCTTATCATTAACTAAAAATCATCAAACAGCTTGAGAATGTGGTTTGGGCACCCATTTTCTAGTCATCAATGCCTTGGAGGAACTTGGAGGAGGCTTGAGAGATATTTTAAAGTGGTATGAGCATTTTTAGGGCTCAGAAGCCTTCCTGGCCAAACACGTAGCACTTAGGCCAAGGGCGCAGTGCCTTAATAAAATGCACAGGAAAAAATGTCAAGCGTGCAGCACCAAGTTGAATGCGTAGTGCCTCGACACTTAGTCAATTTTTTATCCAAACAACTCAGAGTTTCTTCTCTTTTTGAAATTTCTAGTTCTCTACAAGCCAACTATGAATGTATCGAAGTGTGAAATGAGTTTTACTGGGCCCATGAATTCAACTTATCTATGCAACCCACTTTATAAGGTTTTCAAGCCTTTTAACTTTTCTCATTGATATCTCTTTATGCCATTGTTTCACAGGTTTTATTTAATGAATTTTATCTTTCTTTTGGTAAAGTCTGCATGATATGTTCCTTTTACCATCTTTAGGATGATTCAACACATATAGTAGCATCTTCAGTTTCTTATGTAGTCTCAGCCTTTAGGTTCACTTTAACCCTTTTAACCTTTTTCTTGTATTTTGCTGGAGGTATGCCATCTTCTTTATTTTTATCCTAGAGCCTTTGACATGTTTACTTTGACACAGCAGTAGCCTTAGAAAACTCCTCTACTCCCAGCTTGGAGCTCAACATCATCCTTTGATCATTTAGGCATGACAGATCATTAAAAATCTCTCGGAGGATTTGTCATAGAAGCAACTTCAACACCTTCTTCATACCATTTTTGCATTTGATCACTGTGTGGGCACTCTGCTGGACTATCAAGTGTAAAAGCCTAGTTTTCCTGTCTTCCTTGCTACAAGATGTCCTCCTTTAGGAACAGACTTCCTACCTTATCATAAACTTCTGCTGATGGAAATTTCAATACTTCGAAAAAAGTGTCAAGCTAGTCCATTACCTCATGTGCAGACCTTGAAATTGAATGGTAGTCTTCTTTGGAAATGATGACCTTGAAACAGATGAAACACTAATTGACCTAGTGGGGGATTTTTTTACCATGATCTTTGACTTAAATTTGGTTTGGAGACTTCAATTGTAAAAACAAAGTATTGACAAAGTGGTGTATTGAAGATACAAAATCCAATATACTTAATTTATCTAAAGAGCCTACAGAGATAGTTTTGACACCATCAATAATTGAGGAACTTGGGGATCATGGTCATGAGTTAGGCTATAGGTAAACCTTAGATGTAAAGTAGATTTATGGGCAAGGGAAAAAGAGAGTAATAAGGTCATAAGCGAGAAAAAAGGATGAATATAGGTGGCACAAGCCCATAAGGAGTCCTTTAGGATTGGCAGGGTGACCATGGAATGGAAAAATGGTAGAGTATTGAAAAAATTTCCATAAGTATAATGAAGGTAGTGAGATTTCTAAAATTCACAATATTCGGGGAATTTTTTTTTTAGAAATCTAGAACCAATATTTAGTCATCTATAGATAGTAAAAATTACTGATGACTAACAGTGGCTACACTTGGGGATGGAAGCTCCTTTTTAGAATGTGTCTAGGACCTCAGAGTTCAGATCTCCGAGTTTCAAAGACCAATACCTTAATTTTACTTAGAAGATCCTTCTTCCTTCATTTTTTGATATTCTATTGAAGCTATGATCTCAAAAATCTAAAAATACATGATTTCTTCAATATCAATTCTACCTACCCATCTTATTTTTCCAAACATTTTTTCTTCTTCTGGGTGCACTTGGACTGGAAAACCCTTGGCATTATTTTCTTCTGAAAGCATAAAAAACTATCTACTTGTACCCTTAGCACTTCCAAGAGTTCGTATTAGGCTCATGAACTCTCTCATTCTCTACCAAGTCTACTCATCTATCAAGATTAAGCTGTTTGACAAACTTTATTCTCTAACATAATAAAATGAAATTGTAAATATGATCAAACCAAGGTTAAGAAATCTAATTTTTCATGGACTGTGGCATTTGGACAAGCTTCACACAGAAATTATTTTTGTACAAGTGAAAACTAGAAACTTGAGGGTTGTGATTTAGAGTTTGTTAAATATCCCTCTCTTTCTCCTTTGGTTCAGATTTGAGCACTGAAACCAAGTATCTTTTCCTAATCTAATCTACTGACAGGTGAAACTTAAATGGTTTTCCAAGACTTTTTTCAGTAACCTATAAGTATAAATTTAAAACATGTTCAACCGTGATTAGGCTAAATGTCTAAAAAATACTTTCTTTTTCAAGTAGTGGCATTTGGACTTGCACACTTTCAGAAGTACTCTTTTTTGGTATGGGGTTGTACCTCTTCTTTTCATTTGCCCTCTTTTTCTTCTTTTCTGTGTTTTTGTGTTTTCATTTTTTTGAAAAAATAATCTGAAGCTAAAGCTAGAAATATGCTCATAGTGTTGAGCTTATTTTCATACCTATCTATACTAATCTAACTTACATATGATTTACATTCATTTCGTGAACTCTCTTTTCCAATATAACCAATCAAGTAGAGGATTCCATGAGTGATCTTTGTCCAGCTCTTTAAGTGTGCTGAAAAAATCAAAAGGTCACTCCCACCTCACTTGTGTTTGAACAGTAGTGCCTAAAATTTTCTTTAGACCTTGCAGCAAACTGCTCCTATCATATTTTACTCCCTCTTCAAATGTATTTAAGAAAACAGAAAACGGATCTTGAAATAATACCTCGCTTAGAGGATTTGAGTAATAAGCTTCATTCAAGACTACTCCTTTCTCCACCTACCTAAGCTTAGGATTATTTTTGGAAAGAAACACTGCCTCTTCCTCATGAGCTTCTGTATTATCATCCTCTTCATATATTTCAATGTTTTCCTCTAGCATATCTGATATTTTCTCATTGAGTGGGTTAAATTCTGTGTGAAGGCCATCATGATGAGCAGGAGTACTCTTTGGCCATAAATCTTCTTGAGAAGGTAATACATCAACTCTTCTCTGACTATCAATTTCCAAGCCTTCATCTGTGATTTTAAATTCAATGGAACTTGGTGGCTGCAAATCTAGAGCTGAGGAGAATTCTATGTCATAAATTATTTCCTCATCCATTTCAGGAAAAGGCTCCTCATTAACAACTTGTTCAAGAAGTTTATCATGTTTCCCAACCTCAACATCAAAATTGAAAGACTGTTGGTTTCCAATCACATGAAAGTTATTTCTGATGGACTGAAATAAAGTAGAACAAGGAGTCAAAGATACTGCACTTACCTCCAATTTTTTAGACACTCCTCATCAGTGTCATATCTGATATGTATTAGCTGATTACTGTTTTCAAGTGGATGAAATTGAACCTCCTCACTCAAACCAACTGTTGATTGCTATGCAAGATTAGCTTCTGTTTGTAGAACATCATCATCATACTGATCAAATTTTGGAAAATCATAAACATAATTAATGTCACCAATCATACATACTGGATTATCAGATTATTTCTCCTTGAATTGATCTACAAATCCATTTTCTAATATGTGGTAGATGGGATTAGTAGGAAAATAAATAGAAATGTTATGTTCATATGAATGTTTAGAAGCTGGTTGTATGTTTAGAATCTGATTTATGTCCTCTTCAGTTAAAAGAGAAGGCATTGTTCTCTTTCTTTGGATAGAACCATAGTAGTTCTCTTTTTCTTGTGAAGGCTGATTCTGAGACTGAATATCTTCTTGAGCCTCACTTAGAAGAGATGGTGAAACATCACTTGTACCTTTAGAGTAATCCTATGGATCTTCCTTTGTTTCCTGATTGATTTCATCCTCAACCAACTCTTCTTGGTTGTCATGACAGTTCACATGAGTAGGAAATGCATGCATCTCTTCTAACAGACTTTTAGGATGCCAATCTCCCAAATCTTCATCAATGTTTACAAGGTACTGTGTGAGGTCTTTAGATTATATAACATAAAGAACGAGTGAGCATGGATCCACTTTAGGTGGGGAAATGGGTTATCACTTTGGTTGTTTCCACTTTTGTGGGAACAAAGCGGCCAAAGGGAGAAAGTTGCCTCTATCCTCAAGAAAAAACAACCAGGTCTCCGCAATGAAGCTTCTAGATCTTGAAGCTTCACTTCCAGTTATAAAAAACCTCATATAAGGGGAGCGACATGAGTATTAGCTTCATTCCAGCACCGATCGCCGCTACCCTAAAAAAAAAACCATGCCATCGACGCGAGAAAGTCACGAAGAGGGTGCACTGCTCCAGATAACTAGGCTTACAAGGATTTGTTCTGGGAATAGCCAATAGATATTTTCTTCAATGTGTTGAAGAGGACATGAAGGCATGCTTTTATGATGGAAAATAGGCACAGGGGTCACTGTTAAGGGTATCAAGGATCAGAAATGAGGAGTACATGTATAGTGATAAATTGTTGTGTAACAAATTCCCCCTAAAGCATGAAGGTCAAATGAGAGTGAGGGGTGAAATGATTTATGAATAAGTGCTAGGAAGAAGATGTCATTGTTGGAAAACGTATGAAAATAAGCACATGTATACATAAACCGATATATCTAGAATAATTACATGACATAAGGTATGGGTGCAACCATCTGTAGAAGTGATCATAAAACAGGATCCAAGGTAGTGATAAAGAGGATAAAAAATATAGACTCCAGGTATGGTCACAACCATCCAAATAAAGGATTCATGTGTACAATCATGAATAATACATATCGTCTCGCAGCCTAGGTTTTATTAGAAAAAACCTAGGATCCTGCACTTTGTCACGAGTCGATCAAGTACAAATTCAACCATCTGAATAAATCAGTTGAATTCAAACATGCAAGACAATCTCCTGATTACCAGCCAATGCTGTAAATCGTTAATAGGTGTGAGAGAAACCACGAATAATGGTGATATTTCTCAAGGTACCAACAGTACAATCCACAAGATGTGAATAAGGAGCTGTCGTCAAACATTCACACAATCACCTTATCAAAGGCCAATGATGTAAGCCTATCATCAGGTGTGAAAAAACTTCCATTAGGGCATGCAGGCTCTAAGGTACTGACAAGGGTATCTCCATATGAACTTCTAGGATAATGTGTTGAAGTTGAAAAGTGGCGATCCGTCGAAGGAGGGCCATAATTTATCTCACATCATCGACGTGAGATGAAGGAAGTAAGATGATAATAAGAGTAATCAGAGAACCAGGAGGTGAATAAGATGCAAAAGGAACTTCTCTTGAACATACCAGAGACACGACTCTGGATTTGGCAGTATTTGACTCAAATGGGATCAGAGGTCATGTTGGACAAGAGTACTGATGACATAAGGGGTAACACAGATTTCCCAAACCCATGGAGGCAAAGTGACGAATGAAGGATATCCCCAACCTGACACGAAATAGAGGATGTCCCATGTTCAAGAGCGACATAATGCCAGCACAACTGATAAATTCTTTCCATTTCACCCCACCATTTCTGGCGAGTACCTCAATTACTTCTATATACATGATTGAAGGGGATAACATATGCTTGCGATATAGGTTTCTTCTTTGGAGAAATCCATCCTAGTACATTTTGCGAGCCCTAGGAAGGAGAGACTCGATGTCTTCATGATGGCAGATCCAATGTTGTGAGATTTTAACGAGCCCAAAAAAGGTGAAACTCAACATATTTTCATATTTCAAGAGTTTGAAAAGAGGCAAAAAGAAAAATCCAGATGTCCCTTTTTGTAAAGAGTCCCTCACACCCGAAAAGGTAGAAAAAAATATGAGAGAACTTCTTAGTCACATTGGCTAAGGTATTCCCTTTTCGTAAATAATTTACCCCCAACCCGAAAAAGAGGTAAATGTATACAAGGTAAATGATGTTTCGTGTACTTTAACGGGCTCATAACGACAAGGACTTAGAAATATTTTCATGTTTAGAGAGTCAGAAAAGAGCTGAAAGATGACTCCGAGGGGTTTACCTTTTCATTTTTTTTTAATCGAGTCTAAAAAATTAATAAAATAAAACTCATAAAAGTGTCATCCATGAAGAAATATAACTGGTCACTGTACAAGAACAAACCACAAAATGATTCCGAGGTAAGAACATTTCAATATTATTAAAATAATGGAAAAAATCCTAAAATTTCATTCTAAATTTATAAAACGTGAAGAAATTAAAAAACAAATTACTTTTTACTTTCACTTGTTTGAGAAAGATTTTTCACCCTATTTTACCTGAAATCTTCAAGACCGCAGTGCTAGAGATCCGGGAGGTCAATCAGTAAGCCATCTATGCCAGTTAAGAGGCACATTCCTTGCCTACACTTTAATACTTATTTTATAATGTTTTAGGGATTATTTTATTTTTGGGTAGAGGAATTTCATTTGGTTAACGCCCCAGATCACCATGGGTATCCACCATCATGACCATGCCTACTTTCCCTTTTTACAATGCGCAGGTCGTCAATCAGGGCTGGTGTTTTTAAAATAGCCACACCGATCGTGGGGTGGAAAAAATTATAGAAACCTCCAAAAAAAATCTTTCGATCAAATTTTTTAGGTTTAAATACTGATAATGTTTTGCTAAATGTATTTGCAGGGAAGAGAAGTCATTAATCATGATGATTGAGTGGAAAGAATGAAATCGTGGTGAGGTTGATCAAGCAACAATGCTAAACCAAGCTAGCAGCGATGCAATGAGGAATTGTGGGCTCCTCAAATTATTTATGACCCTGGGGATAAGAGATCAACCTGAACATCTGCAGTATCTGGTGAGTATCTGGGACATCTATTTCATCATTTGCCTCTCGCATACAGGGGCATGAGCATGGTTTTTGGAAGCCTAATTCATGGGTGAGAGTATGGATATGCTCAGTGGGAGAGCTTGTTCCGAAGAAAAATGGTCTTGGAATGGAAAAATAGCCATAAGTACCATAAATGATATAGCAATCAAGGTGGTGCTCTATAATATTACACATGTGATGGGGGCACAAGCACCGCATGAATCCACTAAGTCTCAACTGCAGATGGTGGTGTATTGCACGGTATGCACCGTATTTAACTTGTGTGAGGTCGTAGTGGGAAAAATGAATAAATAATTGAAAAAGTATAAAAAAACGAAAACTAAATAATTCTGGATATGGGTTTATATTAAAGGCCTTATTCTTAGAGCGAGAGCCTCTATTTCAGTACCAGGGGATAGAGATATATGCACCGATTCCATGAGAACCGCAATTGGCAAGGTGGGCGACATTGGTGCCTCGCGGAGGAGGCAGGTAGAGTATGTCCTTCAGGCATGCTTTCTTCACATAGTTTTGGCATCAGCTAATCATGGTGGAGGACTGGCAGTACTCCAGGATAGATTTCTGGGGAGAGCCTAATATGTCACTTCTAGCGGGTGAGAACTGGGATGACAGAGGTGAAAACATGTTTTTGTAATTTTTTCATGTATTTATATGATTTTTTTTTATATGTATGAAGTGACACGAGGCTTCATTTATCATAGATGTTGGACTATAGAGGTTGACGGGGATGTCACCCATCACCAGATGGGTGGCAAGAGACTTCGAGGGTGCCCATTATGTGGA
This sequence comes from Pinus albicaulis, assembly GCA_034641835.2. Lineage (NCBI taxonomy): Eukaryota > Viridiplantae > Streptophyta > Pinopsida > Pinales > Pinaceae > Pinus > Pinus albicaulis. The sequence goes on from CM076581.1 coordinate 139,796,229, forward strand.
GGGAGTGGACCCTAAAGGGGAGATTGTGACGAACTTATATGCCTTCACCACTAGGATTCCATAATATTCATATATGGAAGACATTCCCCATTAGTACCAGTGAGAAAATGTTGGCGTATCGCGTCGCATCCATCGACTGATGAAAAGAGTGATTCAAGCATTAGCCTGTTATCATGATCATTACCATGACTGATTCGAGAAGTAGCTTTTTATAATGATCACCATGAGTGATTCAAGCATTAGCCTGTTATCGAGCCCTTATCCTTTCGAGCCCTCGAAATAACAAGGGCTCATTGATCTTTTAAAATCTAAAGAGTCAATAAATATCAAAATGACTACTCAAGATATTCTAGGCGTACATGGTGACGTGATAGTCTTGAACTAAAATATACACCTTGTGATCAAATGAAAGAGAAATTACCAAGGACTTGACGTACAACAGCCAATCTCCTTGACTGTTGTGTTCGGTGTATCACAGTGACAAGGTAGCAGACTCGACTTCTTATGGTTAAAGGGTAGCAACTTATAGGGATCTCCATTTATATATGCAACAATATGGGGAGCATAATTCTATGCTAGCAATGTCTAATGTAAGATCATTACTAACGACAGCTACTAGGTTTTATGACACCAGAACATGTCACTAGCCTAGAACATGCTAAATCTGAGTGTTAATTTTCAATGATTCCTTATATTGATTGAATAAATTTTATGGTTGACCTTTGATTATGTCTTAGTTTTGAAGCCCTACCAATGTCATATGAATCCTCTAAAATGCAGCCAAATGAGAAAACAACCATTCATTTCGATGAATCTTACGCTAATGAGGGATACAGAATACTCACACAATCAACACAGAAACAAAACAAATGCATGAAATGACACTTATTTTTCTCTTTAACTGTAGAATGTTAAAGTGAAACAAAATTTTACAATATTATTCCTTTCACTACATGCACTATGAAGTGCATCGAAAGGAAATTTCCATTTTCTATAGTGAAATGAAACAAAAAATCTTTTTGTATTTTCCTTATAAGCACAATGTGAAATGCACAATGCGCATTAATCAACAATGCTTCGAGTACCAATGTAATCTCTCAAACATGCATACAAGAGGAAAACGATTACAAAAATAAAAGAGAGATGTGAATCACTTTCTTCAAAAGAAATAAATATTCATTCACACATTTATTAATCACTCAAAGGAAACAAACTTCATCCGAAACACAAGCAATTGTAATCTATGCTTGGTGGCCAATAAAAACCAAAATTCATTTAGAATCGACACTTGGAATAATACTACCCAAGAGAACCAACCGAGGGACAAAAATCAATCAAGCACTAAGCCTCAAAGGAATAACAAAACTTGATTCGATGAAGAGTCTAGAGGTTAACAGAGTTAGCTACTGCTTAGATGGCCTGATGAAAACTAGAAACCCTAGGAAAACATGTATGCAATAAATTGCAAGAGAGACAACCAAAAGCACAAAAACTTGAACTAGAACTATCACTGAATAGAGAGGGAACAGAGCTAATCAAACAAGCATAAGCATACAAAAGGATAAGACTCAGTAGCTGATTAAAAGAAGGAAAAATGCAATAGTCATATACAGGAGTCGGCGCGACAGTCTAGGTCGCAACTCGCGCTGGAAAAGCAAAGGCGCGATTGTGTAAAATACATAATGCATTGATCAAGGAAAATATTAAAAAATAAAAAGATTTTCCAAATTGACACCAAGCTTATCAATTCACCAAAGAGATAAAGGTCTATAAGTAATTACAGGGGCTACAGATACAAGGAAGTAGACCTTCATTTCAAATTGAAGATAATACAAGAAATCAAAAAATCGATAATAAGAGACTGAAAGGCTAGCACTCCCCAGTAGAGGTGCCAATTTTTTATGCAGGAAAATCCTCTCTATGGACAGAGATGATCCCTCTAACCCAATAGTGGGTATAGTAACAACAGGGAAAAATCATAAGCATACTTCCCTAGATTACAAATGCATACATATTGCGAATAGACTACGTACCTCAATCCAATGCTAATTCACCCTTGAATCCCTTGGTCATTTACGTTATGTGGCCAGATATTTGTTGCTACGTGTGTTTGGTTTCCTACACAAAGGATAAAATGATAGCAAACATGAAAGCATAATATATATAATGTATACACAACCTACTTATTTGATCAAGGAAAACTAAGGATTCAATCACATATTAAGACAAGAATGGAAAGCATGAACCACTCATATTATATTAAAATAGAGAGGGGGAGTTACAACCTATGCCTTGATGGCGAAACTCTCCTTCAACGGGTCTTGATCCAGGCATGTCTCCAAATCACTTTTCAACTTGATATGAGGGTAGAAGGTCTCAACTCTCTCTTAGTATCTATAACAACAAAAGGTCTCTCTTTTGTTCTATTACCTCTATTCTAACTAGCAAAGCTATGGGAGGTTTCCAATTATATAGAAAAATTAGGATGGGGCATGGATCAACTTTAGGTGGGAAAATGGGTTATCCCCTTCGGTGGTTCAACATTTATGGGAAAAAAGAGGCCAAAGGGAGAAACTCGACTCTATCCTCGGGAACAACAAACTAGGTCTCTGCCACGAAGCTTCCACATCATGAATCTTCACTTCCATCTTTAAAAAAATTCCCAAAAGGGGATCGACATGAGTATTCGCTTCATTCTAGCACCAATCGGTGGAACCCTAGATCAAGAACAAGCCATCGACATGAGAAAGACATGGAGAGGGTGCGCCGCTCTAGATAACTAAGTTTACAAGGATTTTTTACAAGAATGTCCAAGAGAGAGTTTGTTCATTGTGCTAAAAAGGACACGAAGGCATGTTTCCATGATGGAAAACAGGGAAATGGGTCATTGTTAAGGGTCTCCAGGATCAGGAACAGGGAGTATAGGTACAATGACAAACTGTTGTGTAACACTCACCAAATCAGAATTTTTCAAAGCTATGCAGTTAAATACAACAAAGGTAATATGGAACAAAATCATCCTAATCTATGAAGGTGATACCAAGGTAAAGGTGTTAATCTGCAAACTCTCATAATTTAATATGAAAATCGCATAATGCCTAAAGATGAAAGTGTTTCTAATCTCTTTATGTGTCTATATGAGATTGTAAATCGTATAAGAATTCTGGGTGAAGACATAAAAGAGACAACTTCAGTAAATAAAATATTAATATCTCTAATGCCTAAGTTTGAGTCAAAAATGTAAGGCATTGAAGAAAATAAATATTTCCAGACTCTTACTATTGTTCAGCTTCACGGAATCTGGAATTCTATTGAAATGAGAAAAGGAGGTCTGTCAGAAGTCAGATAAGTTGCATTTAAAGCATTTGCAAAAGGAAAGGAAACGGAAGAAAAAAAATAATCGGGGTACTTATACGAAGAATATGAGGTAAATTTTGTAAATAAACTTCAACTTGGAACGAGAAGGTTCATAGGTAAGTTTCCCTTCAAATGTTTTGGTTGTGGAAGATTGGGTCATTATGCTTATAAATTTCCTCATAAAGATAACAATGACAAGGTGAAGGATATTTGAAAAAGTTATAGGAGACGATTTGACATTATGAAAAGCTCTTATACTCATAGAGATAGTGATGCCTTGTCCAATAGTGAAGAAGGGAAATCTGAAGAATATCTTAAATTACTTGTGGAATTTGAAAAAGACACTAATGAGTCTATAGATAATTTTATGGATGTTTTAGAAGAATTCAAAAAATAATTCCACATCCATTAAGCCCTCAGAAATATCTATTATGACACATGAAGAGGAATAATTGCAGTATGAGATATCTAAATTACGGTACCAAGTACATTAAATTTCGATTGTACAAAGAGAAATCAAAGATGACATAGATGGTTTAAAGGGAAAAATGGAGGCTAAGTTGGCTGGTGTGAAGGATCAAATGAACGATAATATGGATGATAAAGTAGTGGAATATCACATTGAGGATCAACAACAAGTTCTCCAACACTCAAAGGATAACATAAATTTGGTGCAAAATTGAATGAAATAACATGAAAATCAACATTGTAGCAAAAGAAGTTCTGAAGCTATCAGAGAAACAAGAACTCGAAAACTACCAAATGAATCAATTTCAGAGTATCTCAGCAAGTGGAATAACTTACCCGTTAAAGATTCCAAATGGGAGGTTGAAAATTGTATATAAAAGCATGAAGAAGTAATCAAGCATTGAGGAAAAAACATGTTTGAAGGAGAGGAGCATGTTAGACCCCTATATTACGAGTGTATTCCCTTATTGTTGTTAGTGCAATCCCCTTATTGTTATTGCTGTACCCCTGTAACCCCCATATTGTTATTATTGTGCCTTTACATTATTATTGTTAGGTTAGCTAGGATTATATTGTGACCCCATGGACTCCTATATATAGAAAGGAGGTTTTGTCATTTGTATCATCCAAGCTTTTCTCATTTATGTAATGTAAAGGAGGTTAACCCTACAAAGTGGATTATTTATAAGGATTTGATCTCTCTTTTCTTCTATTTTGGGAGTTGGTTTCATAACACTAACCTTAGAAAAAGAAGAAATGATTTTGACCATATTGTATAATGCACTGACAGGAATTGCCACTCCTCAAACTCTCCATATAGAAGGACTTGTCAAGAAGAAAAAATTTATAGTATTGATTGATTCAAGTGGTACCCATAATTTTATTCATTGTAAGGTAGTCAACGAATTGCATTGCTTCATATACCCAACAACAGAGTGTCAAGTGATGGTTGCAAATCGAGGGACTATAAATTTCACTCCAAAATGTCATAATATCAAACCAACCATGGTGGAATATGTATTGAAGAGTCCAATGATTTCCATTCCAATATGAGGCATTGATTTTGTGCTAGGAGTACAATGGCTACAATCTTTGGGGACGATAACTTTTAGTTTTGAAGAACTTTTCTGGAATTTTTTTTTTGGAAGGAAAGGAAGTTAAATTACAGGGTATCGCAAATAAGCTGAGAAGGATAATAAGCTTTAATGTCATTACAAAGCTTCTGAAGAAAGAACAAAGAGACCTAATTGCACAATTATGCTCACTAGAAGTTCCAACATAAAAATAATCTATTTCTATAGTTCTCCAAAAAGTCTTTGACAATCATTCCAAGATGTTTGAAACTCCCAAAGGACTCCCACCTATTCGTGATCATGATCACATTATTCATTTGATTCCAGCAATTTTTCCTCCAAACATCAAGCCTTACAGATATCCTTATGACCAAAAGAGCGAAATTGAATCTATGATTGTAGAAATGTTAGAGGCTGGTATAATTCAACCTAGTCAAAGTTATTTCTCTGCTCCAGTAGTATTGGTGCACAAGAAGGAGGGATCATGTCTCATGTGTCTGGATTATAAGGATCTCAATAAGCTCACTATTAAAGATACATTTCCCATTCATGTGATTGATTAATTATTGGGTGAATTACATGGAGCAATTTATTTTACCAATTTTAATCTCTGTTCACGATATCATCAAATTAGAATGAAGACTAAACATATTCTGAAAACAACATTTCAAACTCGTGAGGGTCATTATGAAATTTTTTTCATGCCTTTTGGGCTTACTAATGCACCTTCTACATTTCAAGGGTTGATGAATTCCATTTGTAAACCCTTCCTTAGAAATTTGTGTTAGCATTTTTTGATGTTATACTAATCTACAACATGTCTTGCAAGGATCATGTTCAACATGTTGACAGGGTGCTCAAACTATTTGTGGAGAAACAAATATATGGAAAAACCTCCAAATGTTTCCTCGGAGTACAGGAGGTGGAATATTTGGGTCATATTGTCTCTTAGGAGGGTGTTAAGGTACACCCTAACAAAATTAAAGCCAATAAGGAATGGAAAGTCCCCACAGGAATAAAGTAGTTGCAAATATTTCTAGTGTTAACATGGTTTTTTCCCAAGTTTGTCAAGAATTATGGAAGAATATCAACACCTCTAAGAACATTATTGAAGAAAGATGCATTTTCATGGACTCATAAAGCAAGTAAGGCCTTTGAATATCTTAAAGAGGCAACATGCCTAGCACCGGTCTTAGCTACACCAGACTTCACAAAAACCTTTCTTGTGGAATTTGATGCCTCAGGAAATGGAATTGGTGTTGTTTTAATGCAAGAAGGAAGACCCATTGCTTTTGAAAGTCATGCAATCAAAGGAAAGTATTTATAGAAGATATTTATTGGAAGGAAATGTTGGCAATACTACATGCACTAAAGAAATGGTGACCTTACCTAATGGGAAGACACTTTAAGGTAAAAACTAATCATGATAGTATTAAATAATTTTTGGAACAAGTACTATCTTCAGAAGAGAAGAAAAAATGGGTCACAAAGATGTTGGTTTATGACTTTGAAATCATCCACAAAAAAGGGAAGCTAAATGTTGTTGCAGATGCACTCTCAGGAAAGGATGAGGAGGTGGAACCATTTCTTTGTTCCATTTATATTATCCAACTAGATTGGATAACTGAATGAAGGGAGGAATGAAAGAATGAAGAAGAAATATGTATAATCATTCAAAATTTGCAGAAATATTGCATTAAATTTGATACATTTAGTTGGAAAAATGGTTCCTTATGGTAGAAATATCACTTATATCTTTGTAATAATTCCCAACTAAAACAAAATATTATTTTGGAATTTCACACCTTTCAAGTAGGAGGACACTCAGGATTTTTGAACACTTGCCACAGGGTGAAGAAATATTTTCTTAGGATTTCCTTAAATCAGATATTCAAAAGTTTGTGGCAGAATGTTTGGTTTTCCAGCAAAATAAAGTTGACACAATTAAGACCCTGATTCTACTACAACCTTTACCCATTTCATGTCAATGATGGGAGGAGGCTTCAATGGATTTTATCACAGGCTAACCTATGTCCGAAGGTAAGAGTGTCATCATCGTGGTAGTTGATATACTTACCAAGTATGCACATTCTTTTGCATTATATCATCCATTTAAAGCAAGTATAGTTTCTATTGCATTTATGGAAACCATTAAAACGGTACGTGGAAACCAAAATATTATTGTAAGCAACAGAGATCCTATTTTCACTGGAAAGTTTTGGATGGAATTATTTTCTTGTTTGGGTACTCAAATAGCCCATAGTTCATATTATCATCCTCAATCCATTGGGAAAATTTAGATAGCGAAGACATGTTTGGAAGGATATATTTTTTGTTTTGTATTTGATAAAAAACCACAGCGGGTCAAGTGGTTGCCTCTCACTAAATGGTGGTATAACACTTCCTTATATATTACAGCAAAAATGACCGCATTTATGGAACTTTATGGATATGATCCACCATGCATCACATCACATTTAAGAGAAAATTATAAGGTTCAAGCCGTTGAATATCACATCGAGCATCAACAACAAGTTCTCCAAATATTAAAGGATAATCCAGATCTGGCACAAAATCGAATGAAGCAACACGTAGATCAACATGGCAGTGAGAGAAGTTTTTATGTAGGAGACTAGGTATTTTCATGGCTACAACCATACAAATAAATTTCCCTTAAAAAAGCTAAGAAGATTAATAAATTATCGCCAAGTACTATGATCCTTACAAGGTGTTGCAGAAGATTGGTACTATAAAGAGCTTCCTACTTCCTGCTTCCTGCTTCTTCTCAAGTGCACCCAATTTTCCATGTTTCATGCTTAAAGAAGGTTATAGGTGATAAGTTTCCAGTTCAAACAATATTGCCAGAACTTGATGATGAAGGAAGAATCATATTGGAACCTAAAGCAGTGACGGAAACAAGAACTCGACAGCTATGAAATCGATCAATTTTGTTGGGTGTGGAGCCTGATTATCTTTTTTACTTTGTATCACAGCATTGGACCCCTATACCTTAAAAGGCGTGGCAATGCCACCCGTAATTAATTATTTCCGTGGGGGGTCCAGGGGGGGCGGCAGCGCTTTTCGGAGCCCCCCCCTGGCAGGGGGTCCAGGGGAAAGTGCCCCCGAAGCTAAAAGAAGATGTAAAATTGCCTTGTAAAAGTATAGTAATTTCTAGTCAATATGGGCCGTTCATAGGCAGATGATCTAACGGTAGAAGTTATGTTTAGTTCAGGGTTTTTTTTTCCCTAGAAGGCAACCCCCTTGTATATATGAGGGTATTGTATTGCGGTTGTGTATTACGTGTGTATTCTCATAGCGAGAAACAGATAGGGAGACTGTGAGAAAGAACAGAGGATATTACGGTGGATCTGATGTAGGTTTTGTCTCTTCAATTTTTGCTGGATAATAGAAAGGACGGACTGGCTGTTCGGGGTGGACGTAGCCCAAACTGGGTGAACCACGTATATCTGTGTCTCTCTGGTTTTATGTGTTTTGTGTGCTTGTATTTTTTGCATATTTTATGTGTTTCATTGCTCCATAATATATGATTTTCTAACAACTGGTATTAGAGCCAAAGGTCTATTTGGCTGATAAACTCACAGGAAAGAAGGGTTCCTGGTTCGAGTGGGAGCAATGGCGAAAGATGGTAAATTTAGGGTCGAAAAATTTAACGGCCAAAACTTCCTGTTGTGAAAGATGCAGATGGAAGATTATCTGTATCAGAAAGATCTGTAACTACCATTGAGTATAAAAACAAAGAAGCTAGTGGCCATGATAGACGTGGAATGGAACATTCTCAATAGAAGGGCACTCGGAATAGTACGGTTGTGCCTTGCGGCATCAGTCACCTTCAATATTTCGAAGGAAACAACAACAGAGGGTTTGATGCAGATGTTGGTGAAACTATATGAAAAACCCTCAGCCTCAAACAAGGTATTTCTTATGAAACTATTATTTAATATGAAGATGTCACAAGGTGGACCTGTTGCAGAACATTTAAATGATTTTAATACAGTTACCAGTCGGTTAATTTTTGTAGGGGTAAACTTTGATGATGAAGTTAGGGCTCTTTTATTTCTGTGCTCATTTCTAGAAAGCTGGAATGGTTTAGTTATGGCCATTAGTAACTCTGTCTCTGGATCTAGTACTTTAAAGTTTGATGATGTTGTCGGTGCTATCCTTAGCGAGGAAATGCGACGGAAAAGCTCTGGTGAGACATCGGGTAATGATTTGAGTGCAGAGTCTAGGGGAAGAAGAATGGAAAGAGGAAAGAGCTCGGGTTATCGCAGTAAATCAAGGAAAGGCAGATCCAAGTCCAGATCGGGGATAGTGTGCTGGAAATGTGGAAAGAGAGGACACCTAAAGAAATATTGTAGATCTTGGAAGGGAAAAGAAGGAGATGCACAACAAGAAAACAATCATGAAGCAAATGTGATAGGTGATGTGTTACAAGATGCTTTGATTCTTTCTTTCGAAAATGTTACTGATTCTTGGGTTGTAGATTCAGGGGTTTCATTCCATGCCACACCTGATAAGAAATATTTTCATGACTATGTTCAAGGAGATTTTGGACAAGTTCGTTTGGGTGATGATAAACCCTGTAAAATTGTTGGAATGGGTAAAGTTCTTGTGAAACAACAGAATGGAAACCAATGGCTACTAAAGGAGGTAAAGCATGTTCCAGATTTGAAGAAAAATATGATTTCAACAGGGCAGTTAGGCAGTGAAGGTTGTGTGACAACTTTCACAGATAAAACTTGGAAGGTCACCAAAGGAGCGCTGGTAATAACAAAAGGTGAACAGGTTGGTACATTGTATATATGCAATGGTATTTCTAACTCTGTTAATGCTTTAACTTCCAAAGGAGCGGATGCAAGATTATGGCATCATAGGCTCAGGCACATGAGTGAGAAGGGAATGAAGATTCTTCACTCAAGAAATTTGTTGCCAGGTTTGAAGAATGTTGATTTGGATTTCTGTGAAAATTGCATTTATGGAAAAAAAAAGAGAGTCAGATTTCTCAGAGTTGGGAAAGAAAAGAAGAGCGAAAAATTGGAGCTTGTGCATACAGATGTATGGGGACCTGCTCAGGTATCATCTCTCGGTGGCTCTCGTTATTATGTTACTTTTATTGATGATGCAACTAGAAAAACATGGATTTATTGTATTCAGAATAAATCTGATGTATTTGATACTTTTAAGAAATGGAAAGATTTGGTTGAGATTGAGACAGGAAAGAAGTTGAAGTGTCTCAGATCAGACAATGGAGGTGAGTATTGCAGCAAAGAGTTTGATAGGTACTGTTCAGAGCATGGTATTCGTAGAGAGAAGACAGTTCCAAGAACACCACAAGAAAATGGTGTGTCAGAAAGGATGAAGAGAACAATCATGGAGCGTGCAAGGTGCATGAGATTGCATGCAGGATTGCCTTTACAATTTTGGGCAGATGTTGTAGATACTTTTGTTTATCTAATAAATAGAGGGCCTTCAAGTTCCTTGGATGGTGGTATTCCAGAGGAAGCATGGACAGGTAAAAAGGTAAACTACTCTTTTTTAAAGCCTTTTGACTGTGAGGCCTTTGTCCATATTAATAAAGAAAATAGAATAAAGGTTGAGGCAAAATCAAAGAAATGTACCTTTATTAAATATGGTGTTAATGATTTTGGATATCGCTTATATGATTATGAAAATCACAAAATCATTGGGAGCAGAGATGTAATATTCAATGAAAAGGTCTTGTATAAGAATCAGTTGCAGGAAAAGAAACAGGGAAAAGAAAGCAAGGAATACATGGTTCTTGATGAGATAACTGAAAAAGTAAAGGTGCCTGAAAATAATAATAATCAACAACCATAGCAGCAACAACCACCACAATATCAACAGGCACCTCAAACACCTGAAAGTGGTGTTACAAGATCTACCAGGATAAGTAGACCCCTTGAACGATACTCTGCTTCATTATATTATTTATTTTTGACTGATTCTGGTGAACCCAAATGTTATGAAGAAGCAATGCAGATTTAAAGCATGAAGAAGTGGGAGCTAGCCATGGAAGAAGAGATGGACTCCTTAATGCATAACTAGACTTGGGACTTAGTCAAGTTGCCTGCAGGTAAAACTGCATTGCAGAATAAATGGGTTTACAGGTTGAAGGAAGAAGATGGAGGAAAACAGAGGCACAAAGCTAGACTTGTGGTGAAGGGGTTTGCAAAAAAGAAAGGTATTGATTTTGATGAAATATTTTCTCCTGTTGTTAAAATAACTTCAATCAGAACTATTTTAAGTCTTGTAGCATCTGAAGATTTACATCTTGAACAATTAGATGTGAAGACAACATTTCTCCATGGAGATTTGGAGGAAGAGATCTATATGGAGCAACTAGAAGGATATGAGGTCAAAGGGAAAGAAAAATTAGTGTGCAGGCTAAAGAAGAGCTTGTATGGCTTAAAACAAGAACAAAGGGAGTGGTATCTAAAATTTGACAAGTTTATGTCTGAACAAGGTTATACCAGATGTCACTCTGATCATTGTGTTTATCTAAAAAAGCAAAATGATGGCAGCTATATTATATTGTTATTGTATGTAGATGACATGCTTGTTGCAGGGTCTAACATGCAGGAAATAAATGTGCTCAAACAAAAATTGGCAAATTCATTTGCAATGAAGGATTTGGGAGCTGCAAAACAGATCCTAGGTATGAGAATAACCAGAGACATGAAAAATCACAAATTAACACTGTCTCAGAATGAGTACATAGAAAAGGTGTTGAAAATATTTAATATGTAGAATGCCAAACCAGTTAGTACACCTTTTGCTAGCCATTTCAAACTTAGTAATGAGATGTGCCCAATGACCCAAGAAGACATGGATTATATGTCTAAAGTTCCATATGCATCAACAGTTGGAAGCTTAATGTATGCAATGGTCTGCACAAGGCCTAATATTGCACATGTAGTGGGAGTTGTAAGCAGGTACATGAATAATCCAGGAAAAGAACATTGGATGGTTGTAAAATGGATTCTCAAATATTCGAGAGGTACCACAAATCAAGTATTATGATTTGGCGGTTCAAACATTTCTCTATAAGGATATGTTGATGCAGATATGGCAGGTGACAGAGATAACAGGAGGAGCACTACAGGATATGTATTTACTGTAGGTGGAATAGCTGTCATTTGGGTTTCAAAAATCCATAGTATTGTTGCACTTTCAACAACAGAAGCAGAGTATATTGCTGCTATAGAGGCTAGTAAAGAAATGATTTGGTTATAAAGTTTTATCTATGAATTGTGTAAGAAGCATGATATGGGCACGCTATACAGTGATAGCCAAAATTCCATTCATCTTGCAAAGAACTCAGCATTTCATTCCAGGACTAAACACATACATCTCAAGTACCATTTCATATGGTCAGTATTGGAAGATGGAGAGTTAAAGCTAGAAAAGATACACACTAGCCAAAATCCTCCAGATATGCTAACAAAAGTTTTAACCAGAGAGAAATTAAGAATGTGCTAAGTTTCAATTGGTCTTCAAGGATAAAGATGAAGATAAGGAACAACCAAGTCCAAAGAGGAGTCATTATCTAGCAAATGAATTAGTAGTGGAGTTGCTACAATCAGTCTCCAAGTGGGAGATTTTTTGGTGTGGAGCCTGATTATCTTGTTTACTTTGTATCACATCATTGGACCCCTGTACCTTAAAAGGGGTGGCAACACTGCCCGTAATTAATCACTGTCGTGGGGGGTCCAGGGGCAGTGACAGTGCTTTTTGGCCCCCCCCTTGGTGGGGGTTTTTGGGGGCAGCGCCCCCGAAGCTGAAAACAGAAGTAAAATTTCCTTGTAAAAGTATAGTAATTTCTAGTCAATCTGGGTCATTCATAGGCGGATGATCTAATGGTAGAAGTTATGTTTAGTTTAGGTTTTTTTTTCCCTAGAAGGCAACCCCCTTGTATATATGAGGGTATTGTATTGCGATTTTGTATTACGCGTGTATTCTAGAGCGAGAAACAGATATGGAGACTGTAAGAGAGAATAGAGGATATTACAGTGGATCTGCTGCAGGTTTTGTCTCTTCAATTTTTGCTGGATAATAGAAAGGAAGGACTCGTTGTTCAGGGTGGACGTAGCCCAAACTAGGTGAACCACATATATCTGTGTCTCTCTGGTTTTATGTGTTTTGTGTGCTTGTATTTTTTTCATATTTTATGTGTTGCTTTGCTCCATAATATATAATTTTCTAGCAAATTTAAGAGTATCTCATCTAGTGGAAGAACTTACCCACTGAATATTCCACATAGAAGGATGAGAATTTTATACAGATGCATCCAGAGCTACTCAAGCATTGAGGAAAATACTTTTTTGAATGAGAGGGGCATGTTAGGTCCCTTTATTACTAGTGTAGTCCCTTATTGTTGTTAGTGTATCCCCCTTATTATTATCGTTGTCTCGATATTGTTATTATTGTGGCCCATAAAACCCCACTATTGTTATTGTTGTGTCCTTACATTAATATTGTTAGGTCGCCTAGGATTATATTGTGACCCCATGGGCTCCTATATATAGAAATAATATTTTTTCATTTGAATCATCCAATTATTGTTCATTTATAGAATGTAAAGAAGGTTTCCCCCTCGTAGTGGCTAATTTCTAATGCTATGATCTCTCTATTCTTCTATTTTTGGAGTTGGTTTCATAACACTAAGTGTTCTTTGTGTTATGTTAATGTTAACATTCACCATATGCAAGCACTAGAGTTAAATAACTAAATACAAGTGCACATCACATGCAATAACTAGAGTTGAACTAAAGATAATTAAGGCTAACTAACTGCATGTACACCAAAAAATAAGTTTGATGATTCTCATGGTGGTTTCGTACATGAGTGCTAGAAATGTTGATCCTCTTGGTCTTATGAAAAGAACAGTCAATGAAAGAAGCTGTGTTGAAGATCCTTTTTTCCAAAATTATGGTAATTGGTGGTTCCATAAGAAGTTTCTTATGTTTGAGTGGGCAACACAGTAAAACTTTACTCTTGTCAAATTGATATACAATACCGGGAGGGGGGGAACATATTGACATTCTAAGGAAACTGTCAATTGCTTTCAAAATCATGAACTCGACACCTAGCTCAGCGTTACTTCAAAACTTCCTATTCTCTTGATTTAGGAGAGTGGCAGACATGTAACAAAATATTGTTTTTTCATGGTTATATTATTAGGAGGTTATATTTCCAAATTATTTTTGAATTTTAATTAATTTGTAAATATATGAAAGGTTTTATAGTAGTTTTGAAATATTAAATTATATATATATATATATATATATTTGAAATTTACAGTTTCATAATAGTTTTGAAATCTTTAATAATTATAAAAACATTTTTTCTATATTCTTTTTAAATGTATTCTAATTTTTTATTGGAAAAAGAAGATGAAATGATTAATTTCATGGGTACTCTTTTCACAACATGTTTTATGGCTAATGTTAATCAAAATATGGATGATAATTTTAAAAACCTGACTTTAATTTCTTTAATTTTCATAATTATAGTGCCCCATTGAGTTGGGAGAAAAAGCAGGTATTTAAGGTGTTGAATCTATTTATATATATAATTTAATTAAAAAATATAAAATATAAAATTTATATTGTAAATATATTTGTTAAAATAAATAAATAAATAAATAAATTCTATTATAACTCCAAGTAACACTTCAATTTTACTATTTACATATATATTATTTGAAAATATAGTCTCTTCATATTTTAGCCATAATATTAAAAATCCGTTCCTTTAATAAATTAGTTGAATTATTAGTTTCTCTAATTACCATATTCATTCACGTTTTTTCAAAATTTATATTTTTCAACAGATAGTTGTCATGAAAACTGAAAACGGGAATGTTCGCTCAGAAAATGGTTATTTTAAAAATCTCTTTTTTCCTATAAAAATGAGTAAAAATGAGTAAATTTGGGAGTGGTTTCCGAACACTTGGAAAAAAAAAAATTAGCATTCTGTTTATCACAAGATGATTTAAAAAATCTTCTTATTTTTTACACACGTGCAATGGTTTCAGAGACTCGAAGGAATCTTTGATACTTAGTTTTTAAGAGTTTCACAATTTATTCTTTCATATTTTACTCATAATAGTAGAAAAAAGAAGATGAGATTTTTAAAACCCCAAGAAGTATTTTTAGAATATAGATTAATTTAAAAAAAACCTCTCTTTGTTTTATAATAGGTGTTACACTTTGAAATATTAGAAGGATTATTTAAAGGTTGGTTTTCAATATTTTTTAATCTTTTTTTAGTAATGTTTTTCGAAAACAATACCCGCACATCTGAGTACAAATTTTAGAAAACTGAAATATATTTTTCTCCATTAAAAAAACTCAATTTTCTAACTTCTACCATGGTTTGGGAGTTTTGAATGGATCATGGGACTCTATTATTCAGGCATTCATGAGAGAAAATCTCATGGAAAATTGGTGACTTGGATGCCACCTCATCGAATTAGATTTGTTGTTCTCTATCTCCATCAATGACTTTAGCAACAACATTATCTTTAGATGTAAATAGGCTTGGAAAGTTTTACATGCATGAACTTGAAGATCTTTTAGATGTCTCAGATTATTGTAATTAATGTAGAGACAATTATTTAGTAAATAGTTTATGTAAACCTCTATAAGATAGTTTGTAAAGAATGAAGAAGGGTTGGGTTTTATTTGATTTTTTTTTGTATTCCAATGTATTTGAGTAGTCTTGAATATATTACAGTTTTTCATGAGAAAATTTATAAGAAATTTATGTGTGGTGATTCTCTCTTGGTTTTTTCTGTGCTATAAAAATTTTCCTTTCATGACTAAAAAAATTAGTATCCAAGATCGGAATTGTTTGTTGCTCCTTTCTTGTATTTATCATCCATTAGTAATTTTTTTCCCTTAATCGGTTATATAGTGTCTCATTTTAGTCATTTTCTTCAAGTTTCTAAAATAGTCAAAGGATTCGTTGCTACTTTGCTTTTTATAGATTGCTCATTAGACCTGTAGTTTTTTTATAGACTGGACTCCATTCTCAATGGTATTTTATATAGACAACCAAACGAATATCACCCTATGAACTAAATATGACCGTATATCTTAAAAGTGAAACCTTCTACCGTAGTTCCCTTTGGGTAGTTGTGTTTTAGGGAGAGATTCATCTCTGAGTTGAAGGGCTAGCTTTCATCCTAAAAGAGGTTTTAGTTTACGTTGGGGTTTTTCCCATAACGAGGGTTTTCACTAAGTGATAACATCTTGGCATCGTTTCCGGTGAGGAAAATTTTCATATCAAATCATCCCTAGGAGGAACAACAACAATTATGTTTGTTTTATTATGGTGAACAGAGATGAGACACAAAGAGATTCAGTACCATTCACCTGATGACTCCAACGTCAATGACATCCAGAAATTGAATCATCCCTAGTGACTCCACACATCAAAGATGACTTCCATGGAGGCTAAAAGATCCGCAAAGTATGCTCGTATGGATCATTCTCACATTCCTCATTTTCTGAATTGCATCCCTCACACATATTGGAAGACTTGTCCGCCAAATTTTAAGGATGAATAAAGGGATGATGTTGGTTTACATTTGGTCAAATATCATTTTCATATTGATAAGTTAGGAGTTTACTTACCTAAATACTACCACATGAAAATGTTTATGGCCACACTAGAAGAAGATGTGGTATCATGGTATGAAATAATAAAACGTTGTAGTTTGTATTCTCTAAAAGATTTCCACATAACGTTCTTTGAGCATTATAGAAAAAATTACCATCCCTTATTGTTGTTTGAATATTGTTGTGAAAACTATGAAAATTTGAATCGGTATCTAGAAGATGTGTATGGTAATGAATATTTAATCCACGAGGAAATGTATGAAACACTATGTGAATATTCATCCCAGCAACAAATGGTAGTTTCCTCCTTCGATGAAAGAGATTAGATCGAGATCTTAAATATGAAAATTATAATTCTTCCTTTGAAGTTGATGAAAATGTTCATATTTTAAATTACCGAGATAAGAATAAAATTTTCCAATTGAAATGTTCTTTATATCATTCATTTTCTGAATTTATGTTGCCAGAAGAAACTCATGAAAAACAAAGTTCTGAAATTGCATGCCTCGAAAGTATAGATAATGAACTAGTTGGTGATAGTTATGAGCTAGATTTTAAAAGAAACCATGAAGAAGAAAAGATTTTCCTAGATTCCTTTGAAAACAAAGATGCCATTTAGGAATGTGGATCTTTTGAAGTAACAAAGTCAGAGATTCCTATTATGAAATATATGGATTTTTCATTTGAAGATCTTCAATAATGTGCAAATATCTTGTTTGATGTGAATGAAATTTTTCGTAATGATCATCGAAACGAAATACTTCTTGACATGGAACAAACGAAAGTGAAAGATAAGGATGTTTTTTGTATTTTTGTTGATCATCAAGGAGGAGTAGATTTTCATGTTTTACAATACTGTTTGGGTTGTCTAATGGAATCACGTGTGATGGTAGAGTTTGTTTTTTTCATCACCAGAGGGATTGGATTCAAATTTCAGTTTTCATTTCCATTTCTGAAATTTGTATTTCTTCTTAAAGAAAATGTGAGCATAAATTAGTTATGTAGTCATTTACTTACATGGTTGCATTTGAGTTCTCAGATCACTTGATTCAGTAGCTCTTACAACACTCAGAGTAGGTAGGTGTGAACAATAATCTTGTTGGGAAAGCATCTCTTTTAGTATGTGAATTTCTGAGTTTCAGTGTACAGTATAATGTATAGTTCTAGCTTTAGTTGCAATTTGCAGTTGTAGAATAGATTGGTTGCAAGTCACATGTCAGTTTGCAGGTTCCATTCTGAGGTTGATAGTCGCCCAATGGATCAGGCCTATGGTCCATGGAGTTCTTAATACCATCATTGGTCGATAGCATCTCCTTCAAAACAATTTTTATCACATTTAAAAAAAAAAACCGTTGACAACGAGAGTGTTAACGCAAAAAAATGGTCAGTTTAAACATATGTTTTTTCATGTAAAAGGAATTAAATTCGGGAGAAGTTTCCAAACATTTAGGAAACAAAATTTTAAAAACTGAACGAGGTTTTACATTTTAACATGATTATTTAAAAGCACATGTTTCATTTTTTACATAGTTGCAATGATATGAGATATTTGAAGGAATCTATTGAACCAAGAAAATCATTTAAATGGAAAATAAGTTAAACTGAATGAGAAACTGAATGAACACACACAACAGGTAAACACATTTATTTACATGGTAAAACCTTGACAGGGTGTCAAGGAAACCTCCATGGGGCAAGGGATTGGAAACTCTATTAATCAAAGTGATTCTTCGTACATATAATCCTCTCAGGCCATCCAATTTATCTTGAGCCTATTTCGTTATCCTAACTTCATTTCGTTACTCAAAAAATTTTAACGGTCAATAAGTAATTTTCCCAAAATTACATTATTTACAATTTGTTGTCATATGTTTAACAAACTCCACCTTGAAAAAAATTTTCCTAATCCCTTGCCCATGCCCATTCAACATCTTTTCTGCAAGCCGAGAGAAGCGAGACACCATCTCAACTTCTCTACTGTAACTGTCTTCGTGAATATATCTGCATGATTTTCCTGTATGCGGACCTTCTTGAGGACTACTTTTCCACCTTCGATTACATGTCTCACAAAGTGATACCTTACATCGATGTGCTTGGTCTTGCTATGATAGGCTAGATTTGTAGCCAAATGAATAGCACTCTGACTATCACAAAACACATTCACTTTCTCCTGCGTCCTTCGAATCTCATCAAGCAGACCTTTTAACTAGATTGCCTCTTTACAGGCATCTGAAGCAGCTATATACTCTGCTTCAGTAGTGGAAAAAGCAGCTGTCTCTTGAAGCTTTGACATCTAGCTGATTACTCCACTTGCAAGAGTAAAAACATAACTTGTAGTAGACCTCTTTTTTTCCAAATCACCTGCATAATCAACATCCACATATCCGCAGACTGAACCTTCATGACCATCAAAGCTGATGTAATGGTCACTTGTGCCTCTCAAATACCAAAGCACCCATTTCACTGCTCGTCAATGTTCTTCCCCTGGATTTGCCATGAACCTGCTAACAACTCCAACCGCATTTGAAATGTCAGGTCTTGTAGATACCATCCCATACATTAAGTTTCCTACCACATTTTCATATGGTGCATGAGACATATAATTCTTTTCTTCATTAGTTCTAGAACGTAAACTTGAAGAAAGCTTAAAATGCAAAGCTAATGGAACATTAACAGGTTTCACACCGTTCATACCGAACTTTTCAAGTACTTTCTCCACATACTTCTGTTGTGATAACCAAAGCTTACCATTCTTTATGTCTCTGTGTATCTCCATACCCAAGATATGTTTTTCCGCTCCAAGATCCTTCATTTCAAATGTCCTAGAGAGCCGAGCCTTTAACTTGTTGATTTCTTCCATGATTTTGCTTGCAATAAGCATATCATCAACATACTACACCAAGATAATGAATATGCCATTGAAAATTTTGAAGTATACACAATGATCATACTCACTTCTGATAAAATTATGGCTCACCATGAAGGAATCAAACTTCTTGTACCATTTCCTGGGTGACTGCCTCAGGCCATACAATGATTTCCTGAGCTTGCAAACTAATCTTCTGTTGTGACCTTGTAAAAAACCTTCTGGCTGATCCATATATATTTCTTCATCCAAATCACCATGAAGAAAGGTTGTTTTAACATCTAACTATTCTAACTCAAGGTCAAGTAAAGTAATTATTGCTAACACAGTACGAATAGAAACAAGTTTATCTACTGGTGAAAAGATCTCATGAAAATCAATACCTTCAATCTGAGAATACCCTTTTGCAACCAGTCTCGCCTTATACCTCTCGATACTTCCATCAACTTTCCTTTTCTACATGAAGATGCATTTGCACCCAACAACACTTCTCCCTTCGAAAATTTCTACAATATCCCAGGTATTTTTCTTGGATAAGGAGTCCATTTCTTCTTCCATAGCCTCTTTCCATATCTTTCTATGTGCATCGTCTACTACTTCCTGATAATAAGAAGTTTCCCCATCTTCAGTAATAAATGCAAATGATGAAGCAGAATCTTCATACCTTTTCGGTGTTTTTATTTCCCTTGTAAACCTTCATAGAGTGACTGGTTGCTGAATTAGTTCTGGAATTTCTCCAGTTTCCTTTGCTTCTCCACCTTTTTCATCAGAAGTCTCTCCTTCCTTTCGACTTTTTAGAAAAGGTTTAGTCTCCAATTGAATCTGCTGACTTGGAGATACCTGTTCATGTTCAGCTTTTTCAACATCTGATTTTAAAAGAGAAGATTCATCAAATGTTACATCTCTACTAATGACTATCTTCCGTGAAGAAGGATCCCACAACCTATATCCCTTCACTGAATAATGATATCCAAAAAAGACACAACATTTCGATTTTGGATCTAACTTTGAACGCTGATTTTTAGGAATAAGAGAATAGGCATCACAACCAAAAATATTCAAATGCGAATAATCACAAGACTAACCCGACCAAACTTCTGCAGGAATTTTACAGTTTATTACAACTGAACGTGATCTGTTAACTAAATAACAAGAAGTGGATACTACTTCTGACCACAACTCCTTTTGCAAGTTAGCATTACTGATCATGCTTCTGGCTCTTTCCATAATATTCTGATTCATCTGTTCAGCAATGCCATTTTGCTGAGGGGTATAAACAATAGTTTTATGTCTAACAATCCCTTCATCCCTACAAAATTGTTCAAATTCTAAAGAAGTAAATTCACCGCCATTGTCAGTTCTTAAACATTTAATTAATTTGTCTGTTTTCTTTTCCACCATTGTTTTAAATTGTTTAAAAACATTGAATACATCAGCTTTCTTTTTCAACATATAGACCCAAAATTTTCGGGAGAAATCATCAATAAACATTAAGAAATATAATGCACCTCCATAAGACACAGTAGGAGATGGTCCCCATAGATCATAATGAATGTAGTATAAAATATTTTTACTATTATGATTTCCAGTCTTGAACCTTTATTTACATTGTTTACCAAACACACAATATTTACAAAAAACCAACTTCAAGGATTTCAAATCAGGAATAAACTTGTGGTTCATCAATACCTGAAGACCATTCTCTCTCACGTGACCCAACCATTAATTCCATAGATGATAAACTTCTTTTTCCTTCTCTGATATGATCGCTGCTTCACTAACTTGAGTTCTTCCTTTGATTCTGTACAAATTTCTGACCTTTTCAGCCTTCATCACAACCAAGGCTCCTTTTGTGACTTTTAGCACTCCATTCTGACCTGTAAATTTATAACCATTCGAATCCAAAACTCCCAAGAAAATCAAGTTTTTCTTTAGATCAGGTACATGCCTAACATCAGATAATGTTTTAACTGTACCATCATACATTTTAATTTTTACATTACCAAACCCAACAGTCTGACAAGATGCATTATTTCCCATGAATACAGAACTACCAATTACAGTTTCATATTAATTAAACCAACTTCAGTGTGGACTCATATGATGAGAAGCACTAGAGTCTAATAGCGAATTTTCAGCATCTTGAGAGACATTATAGACAGGGACAGCTTCAGCAATTAAAACCTCATCAACCTGTTGGTTGATAATAGGTTCCTTTTTAAACTCCTAACTATCTTCATGTTAATTGTCAATCTGGGTAAGTCTTTCTATTTCAAGAGTGTACACAATATGTGGCTGCTATTTACATCAGAGAGTAATGTTTCACAGATTGCAATATATATCTTTTAATACAAGAGTAAATGGATGCAGAAAGTAAATTCCAATTGCAATTAAATGAAAACTCAATCCTCTAATGAAATCAAATCCTACAACAATTTACATAACAACAATATGCAATTCAAGTAACAACAATATCATTTGAGAGTACAACAGTGATAACTCTTCTCTTAGAAACTGATTGAATCTAAATCAAATGCATTCTTAAATAAAACAACAATGTTATTAATCTGAGAGCCTACCAGCAGTATTTAATACTCGTTACAGTTGATCACATTGAGTAGAACAATTATCTAAGAAACTCAATCTGAAAGCGGAAGTAAACTAAATAAATAAAAATATTGTAAATTATATAAAATAGAGCTATTCGGTTAACACAGGAAAATAATGAACATCAATGAGATAAAATCACAGAAAACAATAATACTATAAAACCATCACACTTGCGATAATTGGAAATGTATGACATAGATGAAGCAATGAATTTCAACAGAAGATGAGTCATTAGCCACCAACAGGCACTGCTAGATTACTTCAGATGATGAGAATGAACACAACAACTCCAATTAATCATTAAAATGAGTAGCATTACAATGTAATTGCACTTTCCAACAATGCAATCTGTGATTAAGCTTACAATACGAAAAATAACAAAGGTCCCCTTGTCTTCCTACAATCGTTTCCTTTTATAGTTAGAAAGGGTAAAAATTAAATAGTAACAACAATATCATTTGAGAGTACAGTAGTGATAACTCTTCTCTTCGAAACTGACTGAATCTAAATCAAATGCATTCTTCAATAAAAAAAACAATGTTTTCAATCTGAGAGCCTACCAGTAGTATTTAAAACTCGTTATAGTTGATCACATTGAGTAGAATGATTATCTAAGTAACTCAATCCAAAAGTGGAAGTAAACTAAATAAATAACAATACTGTAAATTATATAAAATAGAGCTATTCAGTTAACACAAGAAAATAATGAATAGCAAGGAGATAAAATCACATAAGACAATAATAATATCAAACCATCACACTTGCGATAATTGGAAATGTATGACACAGATGAAGTAGTGAATTTCACCAGAAGCCGGGTCATTAGCCACCAGCAGGCACTGTTATATTACTTTAGATGATGAGAATGAACACAGCAACTTCAATTAATCCTTAAAATGAGAAGCATTACAATGTAATTGCGCTTTCCAACAACGCAGTCTGCAATTAAGCTTACAATATGTAAAATAACATAGATTCCCCTGTCTTCCTACAATCATTTCCTTTTATAGTCAGAAAGGGTAAAAGGTAAATAGTAAATGTGATCTCGATCCTGAGGGATTCAAAACCAATTTCCATATTTAATACATCTTCCTCTATTTTCCGTTGATCTCATTGATTCATTCATAGCCTTTTCCACAACTTATTTGTTCCTTTCTTTGCTTGTCAGATTTGGCTGCACCAATAGTAGGGAGAAACAATCATTCCTTGTCCATTTTCCTACATGAAGAAGGGTAAACGTTAGTTAAATCACAACTGCAATCACTCCTCATTTCTCACCATAGTTACTTAATAGATTAGCACATTAATACATGAAAAAGATAAGAATTAAGGATAAAAAGGATGAACTTACTAGCAAATACATACCCATTTCACAACCCAACATTCTCCCCTACTTACTATGTTTCATGTCCTCATGAAAAGCAAGTAATTTGTATGTAGAGATGTTAAGGAATAAGCTGCAGAAGGAAGGTCATAAAGCAGTCTAAAGCCATGGTTATTTGCCAAGAGCTCAAAGATGGGCCCTGTCTGTCCTTCAAGAAATTCATATATAGCTTTATAACCTTCGGAAGGATACCAAACGATAGGGCTACGGAACTGAAAACCTAGCCAATAAGTACCTTCTCTTAAGATGAGGTTTTCGTAAGTGACAAAACGTTCTGCAGCCAGCTTGAAATTTTTATAATTAAATGGCTCTCTATCTTGTAAATTACTAGTGGAAACTTTCCACCTAAGCTTGGTTGCAGCTAAGGAGCTTTCCTGAATAGAGAGGAAGTATTCTACTCCCTTTTGTACAATCTCTTTCTGAATAGGTCCCAAAACTTTGATTACTCATTCCCTTTTCATCAAAATTTTGTGATTGGCTACCATCTGTAAAGGGTCTTTGGGTTGACCTCTGACCCACAGATCCAGTCCATGCTCTTTTCTTTGGAACGCGTTATGAGACTTGAACCGTTTCAGTTTATTAACAGCAAATGAGATAAAAGCTTGAAATTTCACATCCCCCTAAAGGGGTTGGGGTTCTTTTCCACTTCTTTCTCTAATACAAAATTATGTATGTAGAATTCACAAAGCAATATTTGACCTTTTACCCCATGTTGTTTACAGCAGTTTATAAAATCCTCAATTGTTCTTAACTCTATCTATTTTCCAGCTCTGACAACTTTGATTTTTAACTGTAAGTACCTTTCTAGCAAAAATAGGGCATAATTATTGGCAGGAGATCTGCATGCCAAGACATCAATGTACAATGAGCGGATAGTATCAGTTTGACTCTTGACCTTTTCAAATTTGAGCTTCATTTTCTCAATCCTCTCTTCTACATTTCTATATTTATCGAAGATCTCTCTTTCTGAGGTGTTCATGACCCAAAGCTGCCTCTGTAATTCTTGGTATTTTTGCTGGGAGACGGTTTCTAGTTTATGTTGTTCTATGGCAAGCCAAGCCTGTGCTAAATCTTTTTGAAGAATCGATATATTAGGGTCATTTCTTGTCATAACATCTTGAGCTTGAATGGTTTTCTGTATATCGCTACTATAAGAAGAGATGCCTATTGTCTGAGTTCCTTTATTATGGGAGGTCCAAGCCTCCATCTGGGTAGTCAGGCTGGAGGAGGGTACCATCTCTGTTTGAATATCTAAGTCATAAGAGGGTACAACTTCTATTTTGGTGGGTACTTCTGCAAGATTTTCATGCCGCTCCTTAACAGGTTGAGTGAGTATTGGCTCTGTTTGAGTCCCTGTAGTTCTTCTTTCATCTACTTCCATTTGAATTGTTGTGTTTATTGTTTCCGGTGTTTTATCTACGACTTTTCCTACTAATAACCCTCTTATTTTTCATTTGATCCTTTTTACTATTTTCCCTAGATTTTGTGGTTCCTTCCCAAGATTTTTGATTTTGGACCTATACTTCTTAGGGGGAGCAACTGTACTATTGATCGTTTCTACTCCTAATGAGCCCGGTTGCTCATCTTGACTCTACTCTAAAAGAATTGTTTCCCTAGATTGGTAGTCATCTTCTTGGGCTATTTCCATTTCTTCTGTTTGGTCTATATTTTCCATATTTAGGCCTACCTGGCTGGGTTCTCCAAGAGGCATATCACGAGATTGGTTCACCACTTCTTGAGTGGCTTCTGTCCTTGTTTCTACTTCACAGCTTACATTTTCTGGTATGCTTCTATCGTGGTGAGAGTTCTCTACAGATTGGGTTGCTACAATGTTAAAATTGAGCGGGCTTTAGGGCTATATGAATTAAGCCATATTGGCTAAGATTATGGACAATAAGATATCATGCAATAAATCTCTTTGGGGAATTTTATTTAGCATTGAGGGGGGTTTTGATTCATTTCTTTACTCATCACCCAGGTGCTTTGTTTCCTCTTCATGTTCTAACCCCGGGTCATCTTGTCCTTCCAACTGTTAATACTTCTCATTTTTTGGACTAGACAATTCTATTGGATAGTTGCTGCTGCCCTGGGGATTTTTAGCTACTCCCAAGTTTTTCCTCATTCTGGCGGAATGTTTGTGCTTTTGGGGAATGTTTGTTGTAGAGGTATTCCTCTTCCTTTTCGGAACAGGGCTAGGTGTAGCCAAAGCTAAACCCCCTTCTATGGAAAATATTAATTCTTCCCAACTTGTTTGTTGCTGGACTAGGTTATAGCTAAATATCAACCTAATTAAAAAATGGTGGCTTACGACGGTTTCTATGTGTCGGGAATTTTTTATCCTTTGAGTAGAATCATGCAGTAGGAAATTCAAATATGCAGGTGAATTCACAGAACATTTTTGTTTCAAGACTACTAAAAGTTTAAGTTGACGCAACCTCACCACGTCTTTCCGCCCATCACATGTAATGAAATTCTAGACGACTCTAGCTAGTTCTCCCCACAGTTCTCCAAGGGACGAT
The DNA here is from genome assembly GCA_034641835.2 of Pinus albicaulis. Taxonomy (NCBI): domain Eukaryota; kingdom Viridiplantae; phylum Streptophyta; class Pinopsida; order Pinales; family Pinaceae; genus Pinus; species Pinus albicaulis. The sequence continues at coordinate 139,822,169 of CM076581.1, forward strand.
GGTAGAACTCCTTTTCCTTTGATGATCAGCTCCTGTCCTTCATCCTTAAAGGCTTTAATGGCATCATGCAGCTTCAATCGTTTGTTAGTCCATATGGGTCCTTCAGCTGGTAACCCAGAAACTTCTGCAATCACAACATCTGATACTGTGATTTGTCTGCCCCTTACCATAGATTGGTCGTTCTACAAATTTTGTAGGAATTTAATGGAAATTGTTTCGTTGGGTTACTGAAATCATGCGAAGTATGCTATCCGCCCAGCTCAGGCTAGAATTTCTCTGGCGGCACAAAAAACAACCAGTATCAGCGGCTCCATGTGCACTGTTCTTCCTCCCATATTGCCTGAATTCTACAAATTGTTAATTAGAAAAAGTAACACAACAATAGACAGATCTAGTGATGGAACAACAAGTTGTTATAATAGTTATATCGGATGATACTTTACAACATAAATACCATTATACAAGACTTGCTGTTATGAAATTTCATATTGTCCTGCATAATCAAATAAAGGGCTGGCACACATGCATAAGTACTTTGGGAGTTGGTCCTCGCCCCCCCTTTGAAATGATAGGTCACCTTCGACCAAATAAATGAATGAAAATCATGCTAGCGGCAAAGTACAGGGATGATGAAGGTGGTAAGGTATGCCTATTTATGAAAGGATTGCAAAAGATATCAGAGTGTTGATATCAATGCATATACGAGAATTATCAACTAGTGAGGAGATGTCGTGACGCAATTTCGAGAAAGGAAAAAGGACATCTGACACAAAAAAGATACTTTACCATCATCATTCCACTTAAAGCTATTATGATTGATTTTTTAAAAATATTTATGAATATAGGTTCAATTGGGTGTTAGGACCATAATCTCTCCATAGCAAAAATTTATAAGTAAAGGGTATTATAATAATTATTTATGTAAAATAAAGCTTCAATACCATCAGAAAAGCTTTTGTTTCCTGCAGGCATCCATAGCCTAGACAGAGTTGCTTTTTAACCCTTGAGAACCATGGTCCTCTATGTATAACTGGGGAAATGCCTTATGATGTTCTATAGCGGAGACCAATGTGCTGGCTTGGTGACTAGGTGAGCACATTTCCATTCACTGGGAAGTAGCGAGAGCGAATAGGCCAGCTCGTGATGCGACCTCCTGTTTCCAAGGAGTTTATTTTTTCATGCATCCATTGGATCATATCCGTGGTGTTTTGGCCATAGTGGGAATGCCATTTCGCTTCTTCCTTATGATCATGGTAGGCTGCCTCGTGATGAGAGCCCCTATCCTCCCCTGTGGAAAATCATAAAATCATTAGTAAATGTATATATATATGTGTGTGTGTGTGTGTGTGTGTGTGTTTTTAATCCCCATTTTATACATAGAGGGTGGCTCATCACTCCTTAAGAGTAGGGATGGTAGAAGAATTTTGACATATCAATATAAAATAAGAATATAACCATACTATTATTAATAATATATAGAGAGAGTTATATAGACTAGGAAGAACTAACATGATACAGATAATCAATCGGTTTAATTTATAATGGAAATGAGGACAATGAAGTGATATAGATGGTTGTGTCCTTTCCTTTTCGATTAATACCAAGAAATATTGTTTAAAGATGATAATATTCAATATTTTCTTGTTCCAGTAAACTTCAGAATTGTATCCTTTCATATATATTTGTACCCTTGTGCCTTATAGAGGATCATAAAAAGTGGGCAAAGGAAAGAAAGGTGTTCTCACACAAATATTCACAAGGTGCTAAAATAGAAAAAGAAAACCTCACACAAACGGTGTTGTTCCTTATAGGGAACAACAAGGAAAAATACACAAAAAAGGTGTTGTTCCATAGAGGGAACAACAGTTGTTACTTAGAGGGAACAACAACTGTCCCTTATAGGGAACAACAGTTGTTCCCTGTAGGGAACAACAGAGAAAATGCATACAAAAATTGTTGTTCCTTAGAGGGAACAACTAGACAAATTACACACCAAAACTGTTGTTCCTTAGAGGGAGCAGCAGAAAGAAGAAAAAAGTTGCACACGCAATTTTTGTTCCTAAGAGGGAACAACGACTGTTCCTTAAAGGTAACAATGGATATTCCTTAAAGGGAACAACAAGAAAATTTGCACATAAATTTTTTTTTCCTTAGAGGGAACAATGGTTGTTCCTTAGAGGGAATGGTAGCTATTCCTTAAAGGGGACAACAAAAAAGAAAATTCATACAAATGTTGTTGTTCCTTAGAGGGAACAACAACTGCTCCTTTAGAGGGAACAACAACTATTCTTTAGAGGGAACAACAATTGTTCCTTAAAGGGAACAGGAAGAAGAAACTTCACACAAAATTTTGTTGTTCCTTAAAGGGAACAACAGTTGTTCCTTAAAGGGAACGACAAAGGATAAATAGAAAAAAACAAGTTATATACAATTTATAAAAGAAAATTCAATCAAACAGAAAGGAAAAATTATGTACAACTTTCAAACAAATAAATAAATTCTTCACTAGACCAATGCTGTGGTCGGGTTGCCCTCCTCAGCAAGAATTTGCATAGTGGAATCTTCCCATAGCTGTTGGCAAAAGGACTCCCTGGTAAGCAGTTTGTGATAGAGGCGTACTCGATGTCCATTCGGCTTAAAAGAGTAGTCAGACCCATCAATGGTGGCCAATGTGAGGGTGCCATTATCATGCATATTTTGTATCTCATAGGGGCCTAACCATCTCGTCTGGAGTTTTCTTGGGAAATCCTAGAACCTAGAATCATACAGAAGTGCCCAATCACCTTCGTGGAATGCCTTCTTCTTGATGAGGGCATCATGCCATTTCTCTCTTTTTTGTTCGATTAGTGGACTATTCTAAAGATATGATAGGTGGATTTCATCCAATTAATTGATTTGATGTAGCCTGTTAATCTGTGCTTCATTCAGATCCAAGCCTAATTCTTGAGCTATCCTCAATGTTTGGATTTCAAATTATATTAGGAAGATAGGCTCTTTTCCGAACACTAGCTGATATGGGGAATATCTCATGGTATTTCTCCATGTCATGTGGTATGCCCATAGGGCTTCTGGCAATCAGGTAGCCCAGTCACGTCTATGTGATGCGACTATTTTTGTGAGTATTTCCTCGATTAATTTATTGGTGCTTTATACCTGGCCATTTTCCTGCGGGTGGTATGGAGTTGTGATTTTGTGCAATATATAGTGATTTTTTTATGTCGCATCAATCTTATGGCCTATAAATTGTGGCCCTCCATCTTTGATTATTTCTCTAGGCAATCCATATCGCACAAAAAGTTGGAAAAGAAAGTGAATTACCGAGTCCTCTGTTGCCCTGGGTAATGCTTCTGCCTCCACCCATTTAGTCACATACTCTCTTGCAACTAATATATATGTATTTTTATTAGATAATGGGTTTATTAGACTAATTAAATCTAACACCCATCACTCAAAAGGCTCAATGACTAACTGTGGATGCAGGGGAATCTCATCAGACTGCCCAGGGCATCCCATTTTTTGGCAACTATCACATGCCTGGAAAAACTTCTTGGCATCTTTAAAAATGTTGGGCCAATAATAGCCTGTATATAAGACTTTGTGACCAGTCCTATGGTTTGCAAAATGTTCACCACAAGGCCCATCATGGCAGGCTTTCAGGATGTCAAAAATTTTGTCTTCCCTGACACATCTTCAAATGTGCATATCGGCCCCTGTATGAAATAAATAACCTCCAATCCAGGATAACCGCGTGCTACGCTGTACTATTTTTCTTCTTTCGTTAGGCATCAGGTGTTTGGGTAACTTACCTACTGCTAAGTAGTTTGTGACATCCACGTACCATGGTGTTTTCAAGGTTACTACAAATAAGTGTTCATCAGGGAACTGGTCTTCTACTACTGCCGAGTCATCTGTCTTTGGCATACGTGAAAGGAAGTCTGCTACTAGATTTTCCTTTCATAGTCGGTCTTTGATTGTTATGTAAAATTCCTGCAAAAGAATCAACCATCTTGTCACTCTTCCATTTGTAACAGGTTTATTAGCTAGACATTTAATAGCAGAGTGATCCGTATACAAAACCACATGGTATCCTGTTATATAATGTCTAAATTTGTTAATAGCATAGATTACAGCTAGAAATTCCTTTTCGGTCACAGTGTAGCTCAATTCAGTGGAAAATATATTTTTGTTGATGTAGTATATCGCATATGGCTTCTTATCTTCCTCCTAGCCGAGAACTGCTCCAATAGTCGTGTTTGATGCGTCGGATGAGATCTGAAATGACAAATCGCAATTTGGGCCCCTTAGCACTGGGCCTGTTGATACAAGTCGTTTTAAATCTTCAAAAGAAATGTCACATTTGTCAGTCCAAATAAAATGAATATGTCTTGTTAATGCATATAAGGGTGCAGCAATTCGAGAAGACATATTTATAAATCTCCTATAATATCAATAAAATCCCAAGAAAATGCATACCTTAGTTTGTGTGGAAGGGTTAGGTATTAAAAGAATTATCTGAATTTTTTCTAGGTCTACCTGGATTCCAGCTGCTGAGATATAATGGCCCAGAATGAGGCCCTCAGTCATCATCATGTGCCATTTTTCATTGCTTCAACAGAGCCTAGTAGCAATGCATCGTTGTATAACTTTCTCTAGCATTTGTAATGCTAGCTCGAAGTCATCTCCGTAAGGTGTAAAATCATCCATGTGCACCTCGAGCCCTTCATTTATCAGATCTGAAAAAATGTTGAGTATAGCCCTATGGAATGTAGCAAGTGCATTGCACAGTCCAAAAGGTAAGACCCTGTAAGCAAAGGTTCCCCATGGGCAGGTGAAAGTAGTTTTATCCTGGTCTTCAGGGGAAATTTGAATTTTGTTGTAGCCGCTGAAGCTGTCTAGGAAAGAGAAGAGTTTTTTCCCTACCAATGTGTCCAAGACCTTATCAATGAATGGAAGGGGAAAGTGATCTTTTTGTGTTGCTTTATTAAGCTCTCTAAAGTCAACACATATATGCCACTTTCCATTATTTTTCGACACTATTACTAATGGGGAGACCCATTTGCTATCAGATATAGGATAGATGAAATTCACATCCAACAGTTTTTGTAGTTCATCTTTCACAATATCTTTAAGATGAGGGTTTAATCTCTGTTGAGGTTGTATAATGGGCCTCATATCCTTCTCTATATAGATGTGGTGCATGCATAGCTCGAGATTAATCCCTTTCAAGTCTAGGTAATCCCAAGGGAAGGCTTCTTTATATTTTCTCAGAAGTTGGACAAGCCTCTATGCCTGGTCCTCAGTCTGGTTTTAATTGATATTTAAGGTTTTCCTTGGCTCAATTTCTACAATTTTTCTATTATAAATAGAATTTGTTGGGATTAATTAGTTGCTAAAGTCTTGTAAGGGATCCTCTTCGATTTCGTTATCCAGGGCTGCTTCGATCATGTGACATTTTGGATGAGATATTGATGCAGGGGCATCCGAACAGATTTGAATTAAGTCTAATCTGAAGCTGGATATGCAAACAGTCATATAAATTTGGGAAAATTTTGTTTGAACTGATACTAAATTTGTAACTGATTGAATGAAATGATCTGCCATGTGCGCAAGTAGAATACTAAGAGTTTTCTTTGAGAAATTCAGAGGGATTTTGTGGATCTCAATTGATTGTTTGAAATTTCTATATAATAGCGAATTTGTAATGTGTGAGGGTGGCGAATGTGATGTAGAGGTTTGAAGAATCTGGATTAAGGCTGAAACACCTTAACTTGTAATTGAGTTTTGTACATAATAGAATTTCTCTGTGTGTTCATTTCTGCTTTAATCACAGTTTGGATTTTCTGTGTTGAGTTATGGGTTTTTATAGTTAATTTTATGAGTTGATTGTTGTAGTATTCTATTTTGTTGATCGATCATCGATCACGGAAGGATCGATAGCGATCCATTCTTATTACAGTGTGTATGAATGCAGAGTGTGGCGGATTTACATAATTGAAGTATGCGTTGTGTGGAAGTTCTATGTATCGATTTGTGCTTTCTCATAGTTCAATTTCATGAGTTAAACGTTGTGATATTAGACTGTGAGGATTGACGGCGATCTAGAGAAATATAGGGTATTGTTGAATAAATATTGTGCGATTATGTGTTGAGTCAAGCCTGTAGTTTTAACATGGAAAAACGGTGGGTTAAAAAAGCCACACAATAGCACAATGAAACCATGGCGACAAGCAAGAAACATGGAAAAACTGTGGTCTGAAACCACATAGAAATGTTTGAAGAAATGGAATTGGGATCCACGTGTATATTTAATACCATGTTGAAGCACAGTAAAAGACAAGGCGAAACTCTATGTAAACAATTCAGAAGTAGAGTTTCTAAGTGAACGGTTTAATGAGATTGAAGATGGTTTTGAAAACCATAACATTTATTTCGCATCGCCTTTGTTTTGAGTCCCGGTTGACAGCGAGATGGAGATGGAACCACCGTCCATTGGTCTAAAGGTTTATGATATTTTTTTCTTGTTTAAATCGTTGTCGATGCAGTTAAAATAACATTTGGGTGTTTAAAGTGTAGTTGCGGATTGAAGATGGGTTTAGTGCTTCCACTAGTACAAAATAGTTAATTAGTTACTAAAAAAATGACTAAAATTTGCATATAAACGACTATTATTTGGTCGGTGACCAATAGTAGCTAATTTACAGTATCTTATAACACGACCAAATTTTAGTCGTTTTTAGCTTAGTCATTAATTGGTCATCTCAATTTTGTTTTCTAATAGTATATTTGGTCATTAATTTAATCACTTATTTGGTCAATGATTTGGTCATTGATTTGGTTATTGATTTAATCATTGATTTGGTCATTAATTGTCACAATTAATAACCAAATATACCACAAAATATATTACTATATAATCACTCGAGAAAACCAATTAATGACCAATATGTTAGTTGTGTTATAAGATATTGTAAATTAGCTACTAATATTCATATATATGCAAATTTTAGTCATCGTTCGAAACTAATTAATGACCAAATAAATATGACTAAATTTTTAGTCGTGTTATAAGATACTGTAAATTAACTACTAATAGTCGTATATATGAAAAATTTAGTCATTATTTGTAATCACAAATTTATCATTTGCAGTGGTCATTTATCTTGTTTGGCAGTTTCATATTCATTATATAAACAACTAATTTAGTAGTTTTAAATTGATTTTATGTGTTCATTATTAATCAACATAAATTAATGTGTATATTTTAAAAAATATTATACAATGTGCATGTTCATCTAATATGAAAACATAAAATTGCATATGTTAATTACAATACTAAACAATATCAAGTGCAATTATAAATAATTTCAGCCACATAAATTATATTATATGAAATGTTAAAGTATTACAATGAGTTTCCAACTTAATATTGATTGGACTAAAATTTACACATGAAATGATGTTTCATCACTTCAAAACATTATCATTGTGTTGTAAAGGCATTGTAGGTGAATTCACCAACTCTGAAGACCCGACCATCAGTATCTATATGTGTGTCTTATGCAGGATATTGGCTCTAAGGGTATCACCAAACCAGTTCTCTTCTCTCTTTTTTTGCATTTGTCACTACAATGTTATTGCTCTCCTCTTTCTTCAATTTTTGCTTCTTACCATCAATACTGAGTTCATTTTTCTGAAAACAAAAGAAGATACAATGTAGAGTGTAAGACATGAACAAAAATAAACACTAGAATATAAAGTGAATTTGACTATAAATAGTTTATACGACATATACCTCAACATCAGCAATGTCAAAGCCATTTTTCCCCATACAAGTAAAAAAATTGAACAAATTTTCTTCAGTTGGGTGACAGTGGCAACTATAAAGTGGCCAGATGACCTGTATAAAGAAATAAAATAAAATGTCACCATATATAGAAAATAACGCCTTAGTAACTCAGTATTCAACCTTCAGGGAAAGCTTAGGAACAATCATGTCAACTAAGTTATATGCTAAAAAGCTCAAGCTGTAGATAACTTGTGAAAACAAATAATATGAGATGTGATGTTTAATCCTTGTTGTTTTATTCGCAAAAAAAATTCATTTTCTAGTGCATGAACTTGGTCAAGTATATAAACAACATGTGTTCAAATAACAACATGAAAGTAAACTTTTCTAATATACATGAAAATATTTTAACACAAAATAGCTATAAGGATTCCAATAAATATCGTGTAATACTAATTTCATCTTCAAGTTTTGGTTGTGGTTTAAATGGACATGATACCAAGTATTTTCAATTTCACAGTTAAACGACAAAACACAATAAAAAAAAGCATCCAAAATACAATCAAACAATAAAGAGAGGATATCATGGAATGGAAACTGCAATTATAAAAAAAATTGTTTACCTGTCCACCGATGTCGTGTCTAGCATTCCTAAAACATTTGCTTTCCCAAAATAACCCTGAGGTGAAATAATTAGAACATTAAAAGACATGAATTCCTACTAGAAAAATTTACAAATTTGATGGCGCATGTGCCTAAAGGATCTCTAAGAACAAATTAATCATATCCAAGACGTGTTATGCATTGTCTCCCCATCCTGTTTCCAATCACAGTTCATGTAACTTGCCCACAACAGAGTCAAGTAACAATCAAACAAAGACATTTACATTTGTTTTTATCTTTTATATCTATAAAAATTGAATCTAATTTGTTTCATGAACATATTAATTCATATTTAAATCCTTCCTGACATATGAGAAGGTATCAATCATGTAGGATATCAGAAAAATCTACCTCAATGAGGTCCTCAAACAATTTTTACAATATCAATATTTTTCTTGTTGTGACACCTTGGGTAAAAAAAAGAACATATCTGCAAAAGAAAAATGCATATATTACTTATGTTCAAACTTTGTATACGGTGTATTCTTAGGCAGCTTTTTAAGATGTTCCTCCGTCTTTACCAAAGCGAATTGTAGCTTGGTTAAACTATGTATCCTTTGATTCAACATCAATTTCTGTAAGATAATGTCGCATTATTCTTTCCCATTTCTTAACACGTTACGTATGATAAATTGAAAGACACATAAAACCAAGAGAAACCCCTCTTCTAACCAAAATAAACAAACAAATAGTCCCTCTAATAAAAGTTCATTATAATATTAGAAAATGAAAAGAGAGTGGATATTTTGTTGTTTGAATTTTCCAATTTTTGTTATGAAAATGCTCGAGCTTCACGAACAAACAAATGTGAGGGAAGTTGTAAATGTGAAAAAAATTATGTTGACCTAATTTGTAGACTTCTTCAAATTTATGTGAATGAAGCCATTTTCGTATGTGGTAAATCTCATAATAAGAAATGGCCACATTGGATGCAGATATTAAATATAAAAACTTGTGGACATGGCATGTATTCTAGTCAATTACATTACAATGACGACCATGGGCCTCCATAGGTTATAGGTCCTCAGTATGTTAGTATTGATGATAAAATAGAGATGGCAATGATAAGTATGGGTGGTCCTAGTTTGTATGGTGGATATCCTCAAACCAAGGTCATCATCTCAATGAAGTTCTGACATGGTAAACCTAGATTTGGTTCTCACCCAATTTCATTCCATCATACTTTGTCAAGACTCAAGAGGACATAATGGTCCTTCAACTTATAATAGGGTTGCTTTTGAGGTTAGAGATAAAGCATATCCAAAGAAAATGGATTTTTGGGCTCCGAGATTTATGGATATTTTAAATGATAAGAATTATATGTTTATTTCCCAAGATTCAAATGCAGGGATACATTTTGGGGATTTTACTAATATATAGAATGAAAGAAATAATCCATGAGGAGAATCTACAAGTCATTGTGATTAGGGAAATACTTGGATATAATAATACTATTTAGGTTCAAATCAAAGATAGTGTTGATTCTTGTAGCTCCTCAGTTGCTGGTAGTTTTTAAGGTAGGAATTTATGTTCTTCAAGGGTAGGGTCCTTCAGCTTAATTGCATCTACCTTGGCCCTATCACCCTTGGTATATACTGCATCTACGCATCCCGGGCTGGCGCAACACATTATCGCCTAGAAAAGGACTCATCAAAGACCAGAGCACGTATATCTTGCAGGGCTTCATCGAGTTTCTTAGTTCCTCCTACTAAACCAAACTTCATCATGAAATCTTTGGCCATTGTACCCCAGTGTCGAGTGCACTGGTGTAGATCTGCATCCAAATACTAGGTGGTGGGGATTGGTCCTAAGGCATGAATAAACATATGGACCCATTCATTCCAAGTTTTTTCATTCCATACTTCATTCCAGATATGCAAGTGCTTGCGCGGATCCCCTCGACTCGAGGAGAGTTCCATGGGTGGATTGATTGGAGGATAAAATCGTAGGATCATCATTTTTTAGCATTCCTCCCAGTCCTGAAAAAATCTTCCTTATGAGTTTCCCACCACCGCGCAGGGGTCGCACACATAGCCAAGTCAAGGGCCCACAACCTCCGTTCTTCGGGGACATCCACTTCAAATGCTTTAAGAAAGTCCTTAATACTACCAGAACCATCAAAGTAGGGTAGTTCTCTTACCTTTGAGGAGATGCATTGGAAGCTCTTTGTGATCTTAAGGCACCGCATCGCAGATACATCATGCAACCGGTTCTACCAATTTTATATCTCTCCATCTGAGTCTGAGAGGCATTCGTTGTATTTTTCCCAACATAGCATGCCATCAACCATGGGGTTGATCCAATCATCATCTCGGGTAGTTAGTTTGTAAATGCGGTCAACATCCTCCTCTTCACGCACTGGTTCGGTATTTCGTTCACCTTCTACTGGATCCAAGGGGACTATTACCCACGTACCCTCGTTTTCAAAGATCATACTTCTCCTTTTCAAATTGATGATACCTCCCATGTCAATAGCCCAGTCAAGGCCTAAGAGTGTAGGGTAAGGGTTCGCATCATCCACAATCTAGATTACTTCAAAACCCGCATAGACTTTAACTCTCGCAATGTCCACCATAAACTTCAGCAATCATCCTAGTGGAATAATATTTTGTTGATTATTCATCCACAACTGAATAGTGGACCATTCCAGCTTAGGTTCTCCAATCCTTTATCGATCGGCTACAGTGCCCCCTATGCACCATTTTTCTTCACTATTTCCGACTGTCTGGACCCTCGCCAAAGTCTACGAAGTTTATGCATTTCTTCTCCTGGTGCCCACGAACCAAAAAGAAAAGTGATTGATCTTTCACCAAAATAATTTTCCGTTAAAAAGCTCAAAATAAGAAGGTCAGGTGGCTCTAAGCCAGCGCATAAATGGGAAGGTCCCAGGTTCGATTCTTCAGACGTCCATGGTATTCCGCTGAAAGAGGGAGGGGGATCTCGAAATCCGGAAAATTTTGAAAGTGTTGAGTTGTAAATTTATGTAGATGTTATATGCTTGATGCAACTTTACTTTCTCTTTAATACTAGACAGCAATCATGTAAATCATTAAGTAATATGTTGATAGAACATACCAGAGGATCAACAGAAGACAAGCCAAAAAATATATATTTGTTGGTGCGTTACGGCGATCAGCAGGATGCTTCAACCAGCAAAGTCTCCTTGGTCATCCAGCCCAGAATGTGTCACAACAACCCTCAATACAGCCAAATGATCAACTCAAATTCAATCCTAGAAAAGTCAACGCTACGCAGAAAAGCAGAACAATAGCAAGTAAAATTCAACGTAGCACAGTCTATGGTCAACCTTTGACCTCGATTCTTGTGCCAAAAACTAAGGACTGCATAAATCGAAGTCTATGCCAAAATTCAACTCATTTAGACCATGCGTTGAGCAAAGTCAACATTGGTCAAACCTGCAGTAGAAACCTTAGCTGCAGCATAAATATTTTCGTCCTTCTCCCATGTGTGAACCGCAGATTTTCCTCCAAGTAGCTCGAACCAATCAGAAGTGGAGAGAAAAATATGTGTGATGAGGAAATGAGTGAAATGTCCTCCAACATTGACTTTATTTATATCCATCACTGAGGCTGCGTGACACATTTGCTGGGGGTGTAAAACCTTTAGGCCGACCTGCACCTATTTTGAAAGTATTGAAAATAAATTCAAAATAAATGTTCTGCTCATTGGATCAAAACGATCTTTAGATCAATCTTGCACCTCTCTAAAAGAGGAAACCAATAAAAATATTGGTGTCTTCATTTGAGCATCACAACATGTAGTTTGGACCTAGTTGTCCAATTTAACATGAGTTCAATTCCCGGAGCCATAAATAAGTGTTGTGAATGTGTGGCTCTGTTGTTTATGAGGCTGTTGTCAACATCGCTCTTTCGGACAGCTGGCAGGCATTTCGTATGTGATATTGTCACGTTGTACGGCTGCATAGTGTCGAAGGGTTTGGTGCCACTGAATGCTCGGGGGCGGAGAGGTTGACTTGAGCAGATTTACTTTCAGCGTCATCTATTGAGGAAAATAAATTTGAAACTTGGATCCTCAAGTTGCACTATTATAAAATTCCATTGTTTATAACACCCAAAAATTCCTTTTGGGCATGGCTTGGAAGGAGAGAGTTCAAAATCTGTGTAGAATTTAAATGAAAGGAATGATAAAAATGTTCCTGGAATATCTTCCGAGTTGGACTGATATGGTGATTGTGTTATAATGTCGGTACCAACCATGAGGAGATCAAAAAGAGAGAATGTGGCCAGGAACCATTCTCCTGGTATTACATATGCAGGGAATGGGAAGACATGGATCTCTGAAAAACCTGCAAGGTTCCTCCAATAGAATAATTTGCAAAAGTAAATATTACTAAGACAATAGACACGGTGGTGGATGGTGACCAAAATAATTTCTCTGCATCAAAAAGATTAGATGTGTTGGACATTGGGTTCAACGCTCCCCGTGTGTTTCGCGACATGGACTAATCGCCTCTCGTGGATCCTAACTCTAGCAATTTTAGTGGAGACTAATGCCTGCGGGTTTTGGTCTAATGGCAATTGTGATTCCAACAAGTGGCATCAGAGCGAAAGGTCTCGAGTTCGAAACTCACCCGGCTCGCGTTGGGGGGGAGATTGTTGGACATTGGGTTCAACGCTCCTCGTGTGTTTCGCGACATGGACTAACCGACTCTCGTGGATCCTAACTCTCACGATTGTAGCGGAGACTAATGCCTGTGGGTTTTGGTCTAACGGCAATCGTGATTCCAATAAGATGCACGTAGGTACAGACAATATATGTTAGCAAAGTTTAAGGTTATCATAAGGGAACCACAAGAAGGAGAAATCACAAAGAATTAATTAAGTGATGCTTCCACTGCCATTGATAGAAGTGCAATAAGAAATAAGAATAGGAAAATGGGGGAGCATGTGACACTACAGCTAGAGTCGCTGGACAATGATGGAAGATTGCAAGATTTGGAACAAAACACGGAAAATGGGCTAGGTGTTTCAGGACAAGATGGTGTAGATAATTGTTTGACTCTGTTTGAGAAAAGTAGCGAATAGAGGGAATTCACTCAAATAAATAGAAAGAGAAAGCATCAAATTGAATTGCAGCAGGATTATGTTCCTACTCAAACAGTTGTTAAATCCCCAGCTAAAGTTGTTGGTGCTCACAATCAAACTTCAAGGCTTAACGTCACTAAATTAGAAGGTTTGGAGGACCAAGAAGAGGTTGAGAATGGTCAACATAAAAAAGAGCAAGTTCACAGAAGTAGTAGGATTCATAACAAGAAAGATATACAACAAAATTTAGTTAAAGAGAGTTACTCAGCATCTGAGAGAAGATCTGGGAAAATGCACAAGTTTAAAGTTTTGGAGGACACAAATGGTACTAGCACAGATGATGATGTTGAAACTAGAGGTTTCACAGATGCTATTAGAGACCATGAAATAAATTTGACAGGTCTAAAGGTTTCAAGAAAAGGACAACATGATGTTGTACAGAATCAGGTTAAAGGATGTATCTAGTATATAACTAGTAGTCAAGAAGGTGGTTCACGTGAATTTCTTGAAGAAACATCTGGAGAAAAGAGTTATTAAAAGAAGAGAAAAAGGAGCATATGCAAGAAAGGAGATGTCGACATGGACAAGAAAGAAGGAAATCTGCTTGATGATTATGGCATGGATGTTGTTGTTTCTGTTCCTATTGGGGACAAAGGTGAAATGCAACAACATGGGATGAGTGAGGATCAACATACCAGGGAATGGGAGCAATGTATCAACTGCAAAAAGTGGAAGAGGATAGAGAATATTCAAGTATGTAGGCAGTCTTGGTGTTGTGATGACAGTGCATGTCATGCCTTGAATGCTACTTGTGTTGCTTCACAGGAGGAAAATGAACAAGGTATTTCTAATTCTTGCGTGCACATTGAACCAAATACAAATGCTAATGACCATGTGGAATCACGTGCTTGTTTTCAAAGAAATGAATCTTCTGCTGATATATGTGGAAATGTAGGAGCGGGGCAAGAATCTGCTAATGGAGATTATGAGTCAGATGAGAATAACATAAGCAATGATTCTGAACCAAAGACGATTATTTGGGCTGATATAGAAAAGGGTAGATGGTGGCCTACTTTCATTGTGCTAAAGTCTGGTTAACGTATCTTGATTTCAAATTGACATATGTTTCTAGAAATGAAAACTTGAAGTCTTTATCTCAAGACATGTTAACCCGTGCATGTGACATATCTGAGATTGATAATACACCAGAGAATGGTATTATTGCAAAAGTACCATGGGAAGGAAGGTATGGAAAAGGTGTCCCACTGCTTAGTGAGTCAGACAACCAATCGACAGCAGAGAAGATACCTACCAATATTTTCTGGAAAAATTTACTAAAAGGAAGGTGTATAAAAAAAATGCTACTACTGGACAAATGTAGAGACCAAGAAGAAAGGTGCAGTACTATGGAGGATCACCCATTAAATTTTTGTATGATTTTGATGATGTAGAATCAAAGAAGAAGAAAATACATGTATGTGGAACACTTGATCCAATCTGAATATCCTCCTGGCTTAAGGATGCAAAAAATTCCTTGGCTATTGAAAAGGAAATAACTGAAAAACAACATTTAGTTGCATGCAGATGGTGGCAAACAAACATCCAATGAATATGTAAAAGATGATTGTGGAAATTTTTCCCATCCCAGAAGAAGAACGATCTGAGGCAGGATATTATCACAATTCCCAGGAAAACAAAACCCTCAGACTGGTTATTTATGTAATTATTCTTAGGCAAATTAATCTAAATTTTCTTACAATCAAAAGAGGCTAATCCCAGCCAACCCCCTTCCTCAGGCCACTCGGATAATATTTGTGCTCTGCAATAGGTCTTAACTTCAGAAGAAATTTCCTACTCCTAGATAAATCTTGGAGTGGCTATCTGAGGCAAGTATAGAGGAATTGATTTGGGACCTAAGCAGATCCAAGACTCTCTAATACGATGCAGTGGTATTGGATAGATTCTCAGAGAATTTTCTGAAGGAAGTCCAAGGAAGAAGAAGAGTTTTATCCTCCATCTTAACCCCTGAAACCATTTGGATACTAGCCATGATCAGAATTCGCAAAGGTTTATTCAGGTCTACAAATTTCTAGTTAGAATACAACTTTGTCCAATACGAAATTATATTGCAACTGTTTGAAACTATACTAAACTATTAAATCTGGAGAATATAGTGGTACTATGAAATTTTGTTGCATGGTTTAACTATCGTGTTGTTTACTGTAATGTTAAGATAGCAATGTTATTTACTGAAGACTTCATTCATTTGTATTGGATGAATCTTGGTGTCATTGTCTGAAAAATAATTTGTTGAAATCCTAGGGTGAAAATTTCCCTAGGATCTTAGACAAACAAGCAAATCAAATTTACCAAATAAATAATAAAGATCAGGATTTTCAATAGCTATAGTAAAGCTTGAACCTACCAATTATTCTTAAATCTTAGAGTACTGAGCATGTGATGCCAACTTCATCCCATAAAAGTCCTCCTTCAATTTGCATGCATGGATCTCTCATCCATGCACCTAAAACCCTCTCAACTGATTTGATGTATATTGCCTCCTCGATTAGAACATTAAGAAACAATGTTTTTAGATCCATTTGATATAAATTCCAACCAAAAATTGATGCTAAAGATATGACAAACCTTATGCAAGTACAGTAGCAACTAGAGTAAATCCTAAAGGTGTCCTCATAATCAAATCCTCTCTAGAGAATAGTCTCACTGTGAACTGAACCTTAGTACATTTTTATGGTATCTACTATAAGCTTCACCTCAAACGGCCCCCTAGAATAAATCAGAAACTTCCCCACTTGTGTTGGCACAATCTCCCAAACAACATTCTTCATTGTAGAGTTGTGATTGATCTATATTTCCTCCTTGAAGAAACAATGTTCTTACATCCATTTGATATCAATGCCAACCAAGAATTGATGCTAAAGACATTAACGAACCTGATGCAAGTACACTAGAAACTAGAGTAAATGTGTCCTTATAGTCAACTCCTCTCTAGAGAATACTCTCACTAGGAACAGAACCTTTGTACTTTTTTATCTGTTGCAAGCTTCACCTCAAACATCCACCTAGAATAAATCACAAACTGCCCCACTTGTGTTGGCACAATCTACCAAACATCATTATTCAGTATAGAGTTTTCCATGTCCACCACAAAATTATGTCATACATGCTAACCAACTACCTCCCCATAACTAAAAGGCTCTACAAAAATGATGGAAGACATCGGTGCAACATAATTCAAAAACTTTTTAGAAAGATAACTCGCTACAAAGGATGGCTTCAGAGATCCAACATGCTCCAATGCATCCTACTATGTTTAGTACCACCTAGGCTGCCTTGTTGAACCAAAAAATACTAAAGCATCACTTCCACCTCCAAAACCTTGCTAATCATCTTTAGGACAGAAAAGGTGTCTCCCTCCTAAACCTCTACTGAAAGGCTCCTGAGACCTCGAGGGACCATGCATCATCACAAGGTTCACATCTCAGTCCACTATTATTTTCCATTGTGACAGAATGTAGACTCCATAGGCCTTGCAGGACTCATTATATCCAACAAAAACACCCTTCAAATTGGAGTGTTTCAATTTAGCTCATTTCTCCTAAAAAATATGAATATATACAGGACAACAACACGAAAAGTGTGATACCTAGCATTTCTCACCAATGAAAGCTTCCTTCGGTGGTTTGTCCTTCAATACCTAGAGAGGAAACTTGTTTAGGATGTAGACAATTGTACCACATGCCTCTACCCAAAGGAACATAAGGAAATCTAGGTCATGAACCATAGCCTCAGTTGTCTCAATCTGAAGCATTTGTTTTTGGAAAAAAGTAATGCTGGATCACAATCATCCTTAAAAAACAAAAAAGTATTGGTATATCCACTGTTTTGACAGGGTTTGAAACTAAAGACATCAATTAAAACACTTATTGTTGGGAAAAATACTGAGAGGGGGGGTGAATCAGTATTTACTGCATATTCAAATCTTTTTACTTTTTCACTCTCTAAAACCCATACGCTACTTTCCTTTAGTAAACTCGCGTATACACGTGGATATCCTTCATACAACTCGCGTATTAGCAGAGATCTAAACATGCAGATATTTATTAACTTAGTTCTTAGAAATATTCATTCATCTGATGTTAGGTTAACAGTAAACATGTGTAGTAACAACAGAATAACCATCACACAAAGCATCACACATGAACACCAGGATTTTTAGGTGGAAACCCAAGTCGGGAGAAAACCACCGCTGCAATTGCTCAGCCTTCAATATTTTATTATAGAGAAACATCTATTGCATATGTGTTGTGCAGCATTTCTTACCAAGATGCGTGTGCACCCAATTGCCATTGCTGGTCAAATCCTCTCCGGAAGGGAGCTCCAACCGACTCGTTACCGTCTTCCGGAAGGGAGTTACGACCGTTTCCGTTTACCACCACCTTAGCTGGAGCTACACTTCCCATCGACACAGCAACCCTCAGCACCTCTATGGACCACGTTTCATCAATTTTCACACTGGATTCAAAGCTTCCTTTAGGACACCACTTGCAGGCCACGTTTCATCATACATTCAGATTAGACCCTTTCCATACTTTTAAGCATAGTCAACCATGAAACAGATACATATAACTCACTGACAGATATCAGAAAACCAGTAGAACAGATCATACATTTCATACCACAGACTTCAGCAAACCCTAGTTTGAATACGTGCTTCTTCTTTCCGATGTCGCAACATACGCGGTTCGTTCACATAAAAATGTTGTATACGCTCGCACATATTACGCAGCTACATTTTATTATGCGCATACGCGGTTTTTTCAATGAAGCCGTTGTATATACGCGTTTTCCTCTTCGGTGAACTAGCGATGGTTCTTCGTTATTTTTGTCAGCTGCAATTCTTCACAATGTATACATCACTTCAGAAGTGTCTAGTGGAAAACCCAAGTTTCCGGAGAAAATCCACTGCCGCAATTGCTCACTAATATTTTGTTATATATAAAAACATCTACAAATATATGTGTCATGCGTACCCTACCAAAGATGTGTGCACCCACCGCGTCAGTTATCAAATTTCTCCCCGGAAGGGAGCTCCAACCCCCCGACTCGTTTACCACTGAAGCGTGAGCCACGACCCTCGCTCTCGTTTACCACCACCGGAAGGGAACTACGCTCGAATCGAAGGCTACAACCCTCAGCACCTCTATGGACCACGTTTCATCAATTTTCACACTGGATTCAAAGCTTCCTTTAGGACACCACTTGCAGGCCACGTTTCATCATACATTCAGATTAGACCCTTTCCATACTTTTAAGCATAGTCAACCATGAAACAGATACATATAACTCACTGACAGATATCAGAAAACCAGTAGAACAGATCATACATTTCATACCACAGACTTCAGCAAACCCTAGTTTGAATACGTGCTTTCCTTTCTCTGATGTCGCAAATATACGCGGTTCCGTTCACATAAAACAGTGTATACTTCTGTACATATTACAGAGCTAATTTTATTGCGCATACGCGGTTTTTCTTCAGCGAAGCTGCGTATATACGCGCTTCCTCTTCGGTGAACTAGCGTATGGTTCTTCATATTTTTGTCATTGCAATTCTTCACAACAGATACATCACTTCAGATTTTACCTTGTAATTTTCGTATAGATATTCGCTCTACTCGCGCATCTAATCATTCCATAAACGATGTAGCAAATACAAGTAATATATCAGATTCAGATCCCCTTCTTCATCATTGGTGCTTCATACATTCAGATTTATCTTCAAGTGTAACCCTTTCCATTTAGATCTACTTCAGAGAGAAGTATTCATTCAAGCTCAGACATCTTGCACCCACACTCATGATTTGCACAATGAATTTCTTCTCCTTATATAGGTTTATCCTTTTTCAATACCATGAGCCAAAACAATACCATGAGCCCAAAACTACATTACTTCCAATGGTATTCCTGTACGGGGTCATTTAGACGAATCATTACCTAATACAATGGGTCAATACCATGGTGGTTACCCCTGGTTTTGCACTTTATGAGCGCTTTTTGCCCATACGCGACTTGGCACGTTGTTTCCCGCGTGCATACGCGACTTCTCCTAGACATATCCGCGTATGCCTTGAGACATACTCTTTTCACCATAGAATTAGCACATGTTGAATTCCTTTCTTCATTACCTTCTGTACTCACTGTAGATACATCAGATTTAGTTCATCAAGACATATTCTATTAAGCACAACTTCATCAAGTAAGTTTCCATCATCTTCATCAAGTGGGTTGCCATTCGAGGACAACACTCAGCATCATATTGCTAACAAACATCATTTCATATTAGATTTACATCATTTACCAAGTCCATCAGGTCAAGAATAACTTCATCAGGTGGATTTCCATCAAGGACAACACATGCCAACAATATCATGTCTTCATCTTCATTAAGTGGGTTGCCATCAAGGACAACACTCTGCATCATATTGCCAACAATCTCCCCCTTTGGACTTGATGGCAACCATGATGGTGTTTGATTATCACAATAGATAGGTATATTAAGAATACAATGACACCATGTCACTCTCCCCATTTTGACACCATTCTTTCTCTTCATTCAAACACCATGTCACTCTCCCCCTTTGACATCAAGGGCAAAGGGCGGATCAAAACCAACATACTCTCCCCCTTTTCTCCTCATGTAGAAGAAGCATTCTGCAGATCTGATGTATACCGAAGTGACCAAGCTCCCCCTGAGTTCATGCTGAATCGTCAAACATATTTTTTTTAAAGAAGTACATGACTCTATGAACTTCCTATCACAAAAGACTCATGCTTACATCAAATATCCAACCAAGTGGATTTACATATGAGACCCAAATACCCAACCAAGTGGGTTTACACATCTCAACTCAACTACCCAACCAAGTGGGTTTAAAAAATTTGACTCAGCTACCCAACCAAGTGGGTTTACAAATTTGACAAGTCCTTACATGACTGAATATTACAATTTTACATCATGGGTCTCAACAAGACCTTTTCATCAAACTACAAATATAACTTTACATGACCAACACTAGAAAGTCCTCAAGAAGGAGAACATATTTCAGAACCATCATAATGCCAACAATGCGTTATACTTAGCAAAGCTAATGCTCCCCCTGAATCTGTGCATCCAAGCATCCTTTCCATATGACTAAGGCTCCCCCTTAGTTTGTGCATCCTGAACACTTTCACCAACAAATCATCAAGGCATCTTTATCAACACATTAGAAATAGAATTATGAGAACTGAAACACCACCAGAGATACCAAACAGTATCAGAGATACCAAACAGCACTGCAGCTATGCTGAAGAGAGCTGACTCCAAACAGAAAAATGTCAGCAATCACACATACGCGGTTTTCTGCGCATGAACTCACGTATATACGCGACTGTGTTTCAGGAAATCCGCGTATCCAATGCCATCTTCTAAATTTATGTAGATTTGTTCTTTTGACTGGAAAAGAACACTCACAGCTTCTGTCTTAGATACTCGAACGCTTCCCTGGGCAGAGGTTTGGTAAAGATATCAGCAACTTGTTCTTTGGAGGGAACATACTCCAACTTCACCTTTTGCTCAAGCACTTGTTCACGTAAGAAGTGATACTTGATGGAAATGTGCTTGGTCTTCAAATGCATAACAGGATTCTTTGAAATACTGATGGCACTTGTATTGTCACACTTAATGGGGACAAGAGGTGTACATTTGATTTGAAAATCTTGTAAGGTTTGCATCATCCAAAGGAGTTCAGTGCAACAAGATGCGGCAGCCACATATTCTTCTTCTGCTGTAGATAAGGCAATAGAATTTTGCTTCTTGCTGAACCAAGATACTAACCGGGGTCCCATATAGAATGCACCACCACTAATGCTTTTCCGATCATCAACACTTCCAGCCCAATCTGCGTCAGTGTAAGCATGAAGAGTAAGATCAGCATTCTTTGGATACCATAGACCAAAGTCTTGAGTTCCTTGTAGATAATTGAATATTATTTTAACAGCCTGAAGGTGAGACTCTTTTGGATTAGCTTGGAATCGTCCAACAATCCCAACTACATGCATAATATCTGGTCTAGTCCCAGTGAGATAAAGTAGACTTCCGATCATTGATCTGTATTTTGGTTGATTCACCGGGGGAGAATCATCATGAGAACTAAGATTACATTCGGTTATCATTGGTGTACTTACAGGTTTGCATTCTTCCATGCCATACTTCTTCAGAATTTGCTTAAGATATTTTTCTTGTTATAGGAATATACCATCTGCAATTTGATTCACTTGCAAGCCAAGAAAGAATGTTAGTTCCCCAAGTAAGGAAATTTCAAATTCTTGCTGCATGATCGAAGCAAATTTTTGACTCATAGATTCTTCGTTACTCCCAAAAATGATATCATCAACATATACAACCACAATCAATAGTTTATCATTTTCAACTTTTGTGTATAAGTTGCTATCAGCAGACCCCTTTGAAAATCCTTGTTGATGAAGATATTTGTCAAGACGATAATACTAAGCCCTTGGAGCTTGTTTGAGACCATATAGAGCCTTTTTAAGTCTACAAACAAGATTTGCATCATTTCCCAAAATGAATCCTTTCAGTTGTTCTATATATACTTCTTCTTCTAGATCACCATTAAGAAAATCAGATTTAACATCCATTTGATAAACTTTGATTTGTTGATAACTTGAAAAAGCAAGAAACATTCTTATGGCTTCAAGTCTAGCTATAGGAGCAAAAGTTTCTTCAAAGTCTATACCTTCTTGTTGAGTATACCCTTTGCAAACCAGTCTAGCTTTGTTTCTTACAATATCCCCATTCTCATTTAACTTGTTCTTGAAGATCCATTTAGTTCCAATGACATTTTATCATGTGGTCTGGGTACCAAATCCCAAGTGTCATTCTTTTCAATTTGATCAATCTCTTCATTCATGGCTTGGTTCCAGAATTCATCTTGGCTAGCTTCATTGACATTGTGCGGTTCAATTGTGGATAGAAGTGCCAGATTACTAGAAGATCCTACAAGAGTTCTCCTTGTTCGTACACCTGATTCCTTGTCTCCCAAGATTTGAGATTCAGGATGATTCTTTTGAACATATCTGGATGGAGCTTTTTCAGATAGATCATCTTCAGGTTCTTCATTGGATCCACTGTCTATATCATTTCTATTTGATGTAGAAGGACATAGGTCACCATCATCTTCTTTTGTTGTTTGTTTTTCTTCTTTAGGAGCTGCAAGAGACTCATCAATAACAACATCAATACATTCAACAATCTTTCGAAGCCTTTTATTGTAACATTTGTATGCTTTGCTTGTAGATGAGTAACCAAGAAATATCCCTTCATCCGATCTAGGTTCAAACTTGCCAAGCTTTTCATCATTATTTTTGATAAAGCATTTACTTCCAAAAACTCTAAAATGCTTCACAGATGGAGAATTACCATACCAGAGTTCATATGGAGTTTTGTCACTATTTACCCGAACATGAGCCTTGTTGAGAATGTTAGCCGCTGTATGTGCTCCTTCTCCCCAGAACATGTCAGGAGTTCCAGAATCATCGAGCATAGCTCTAGCCATTTTTTGAATTGTTCTATTCATTCTTTCTGCTACGCCATTTTGTTGTGGAGTACCTGCTACAGAGAATTGTCTTTTTATGCCATGTTGTTCACAAAATTCAAAGAATTCATTTGATGTATATTCTCCTCCTCGATCAGATCTAAGACACTTGATTTTTAGATCTAATTCATTTTCAACTAATGCTTTGAAGATCTGAAAATTTTCAAATGATTCATCTTTTTGTTTAATGAGCCCGATCCAACACATTCTAGAGTAATCATCAATAAATAAGATATAGTATTCTTCCCCACGTGGTGAATTTTTCCTCATAGGTCCACATATGTCAGTATGAATGAGTTCAAGAGGCTCACTTGATGTTCCTTCTTTGGCATTAAATCGTACTCTGGTCTGCTTACCGAATTGACAAGATTTGCATATGATACTTTCTGGTAGATTAATATTGGGAAGACCACGAACAGCTTGAAGTCTGCTTGCTTTGTTGATTTGAGAGAAGCTTAGATGCCCCAGCCTTCTATGCCATAGGCAATTTTCTGAAGACTTGCTCAAGTAACATTGATCTATGCCGTTCAGTACATACAGGTTGCTAGGATTTCTTTTTCCTTTTATAATGATTTTACCTGTATCAAGATCACGAACCACACATTCTTTTGAACTAAAGACCACTTCTGTTCCTTGATCACACATTTGACTTACACTTAACAAGTTATGCCTTAATCCATCCACATACATGACATCATTAGCCTTCACCTTTTCTTTTAGAAATACTGACCCTTTTCCTTTAATTACAGCAAGAGTATCATTTCCAAATGTAACTTTCTTTTCCTTTTCTAGAGCATTATATGTAAGGAGTTTGCTTTTGTCACCTGTCATGTGTCTTGAGCACCCACTATCAATGTACCATTGATTTTCTTCACCTTCTGCAAATAATGCTATCCCACAATTTTCAACCGGCGGTTCTTTCTTCTTCCACACTTTAGAGCTTGAGGGAACATGTTCTTTACGCTGGATCTTGTTCCTGCATTCAGATTCTTCATGGCCAAAGTTATTGCAATAAGTACATTCAACTTCGTTTTGAAGAGGAGAAAAGTTGTTATAGGTGTTCTTCTTCGGTTCAATATTCATCCTTTTCTTTCTTGCTTCTCTTGTCATGATGGTTTTATATGCAACACATTGAACAGCTTTATGACCAAAATTGTGACATGAGAAACATTGTCCATTGAAGTAGAAATTTCTGCGATCATGAAATCTTTTATTTGAATTTACCTGTTGGTTGTTGCTTCTTTGAGAGATCTCCCTGTTAGTGTTCCTTGATTTGAGATGATCATGCTTTATCTGTAAAGATCCTTTGTTCCCTTGCTGAGTGGCTGAATGTGGAGAACTAGTTGTGGCTGCTTTCAGATAATTTGGTGCTGAAGTCTGGGAAGATTCCCCAGTATATCCAAGACCTATTTTTATAAGAGGAGACCGTTGTATCTTGATAATCTCATCTAAGGTTTATGAACCTTTAGCAAATCTAAGATTGAGAGTCTTCACTTTCTCATTATCTTTCCTTAGACTTACTACTTCACACTCCAATTCCTCAATGCGTTTTTCCTTTGCTTCAAGCTGATTTTCAAGAGTCTCTATGATTATGTTCTTTTCTTCTAGTCTTACTTTGAGTTGATTGTTTTCTTCAAGAAAATCATTGTCCTCTAGAGCATCCACAAAAGTATCTTTTTCTTCTCTTTGTTCAAATGCCATGAGAAGTCTAAAATCTTCTTCACATTCTTCCTCACTATCAGATGACCCATCACTGTCTTTATTAGTATAATAACTTTTTCTTGTGCTAGATTGATTCTTATTCCTTCTTGCTACTTCTTTTCCTTTAGCCGAATTTTCTTTATAAGGACACTTTGCAGCATAATGACCAACTCTTCCACAATTAAAACATTTGAAAGGAAGCTTACCTTTGAACTTTCTGGTACCTAGTTGAAGTCTTCTCACAAAATTTGCTTCTTCTTCTTCTTCAGATATATAGCTGGATTCTTTGACAACTTCCTTTTCTTTTCCTTTTGCATACGCCTTAAAAACAACTTCTTTGATTTGAGAAGGACCTCCTTGTCTCATTTCAAAAGCAGTCAGAATACCATGTAATTGAACAATAGTAAGAGTTTGCAGATCTTGCCTTTCTTCAATAGCTGAAACTTTAGAGTCAAATTTTGAAGTCAATGATCTTAAGAATTTTTCGACCAGAGTAGTATCAGTTATGGTTTCACCCAAATTTCTCATTCGATTTACAATATCATCCAGACGTAAGAAGAAATGAGCAATACTCTCATCACTATGCATCTTCAAATTTTCATATTCGATTCTAAGAGTTTGGAGTTTTGCACTTTTTACCTTTGTATCTCCTTCATAGCTCAGAATGATTTTGTCCCATATTTCTTTTGCTGAATGTAGCTGCATCACTTTAGCAAATTCTGATTCAGACATGCTTCCTAATAATACATTTACTGATTTGGCATTGATTTCATACTTCTTCCTTTTAGTTGCATCAGTAGGAATACTTGCCGGGTATTAATAACCTTCTTCCACGATTGCCCATACATCTGCACCAAGACTTTGCAGATATGCTTTTGTTCGTACCTTCCAGAATATCAGATTGCTTCCATTGAATAGAGGTGGCTTTATAGACATTACTCCTTCTTGACTTCCCATTGCGACGGATCTCCTTCAAGCGATCAAGCTTCTGCAGAAGGACCTGCTCCGATAGCAATTGTTGGGAAAAATAATGAGAGGGGGGGGTGAATCAGTATTTACTGCATATTCAAAACTTTTTACTTTTTCACTCTCTAAAACCCATACGCTACTTTCCTTTAGTAAACTCGCGTATACACGCGGATATCCTTCATACAACTCGCGTATTAGCAGAGATCTAAATATGCAGATAATTATTAACTTAGTTCTTTGCCATATTCATTCATCTGAAGTTAAGTTAACAGTAAACATGTGTAGTAACAACAGAATAACCATCACACAAAGCATCACACATGAACACCAGGATTTTTAGGTGGAAACCCAAATCGGGAGAAAACCACCGCTGCAGTTGCTCAGCCTTCAATATTTTATTATAGAGAAAATCTTACAACATATGTGCTGGTGCGGACTCCTACGCTGGTGCGGACTCCTACTAGCATGCGGTACCTACTGCGCTTCGTTCTACAGTCACTACGGAAGGGAGCTCCAACCCACGACTCGTTTACCGGCCTCTCTGGAAGGGCTACGACTGATATCGTTTACCGACCTCACCGGAAGGGCTACAACCTGGCCAGAGGCTACAACCCTCGGCACCTCATGGACCACGTTTCATCCAATTTCTGCCCGGATCCAAAGCTTCCTTTTAGGACACCACTTGCGAGCCACGTTTCATCATACTTTGTTGGACCCTTTCCATGCACCAATCTGAGTCAACCATGGAGCAGAGATACATATAACTCACTGACAGATATCAGTAAACCAACAGAACAGATCAGACATTTCTTACCACAGACTTCAGCAAACCCTAGTTTGGATACGTGCTTTCCTTTCTCTGATGTCGCGTATATACGCGCTTCCGTTCACATAAACCGGCGTATACTTCTGTACATATTACAGAGCTTATTTTATTGCGCATACGCGCTTTCTCTTCAGTGAAGCCGCATATATACGCGCTTCCTCTTCGGCGAACTAGCGTATGGTTCTTTAGACTTTTATGTCATTGCAATTCTTCACAACAGATACATCAATTCAGATTTTACCCTTTACCTCAGACAGATGTTCGCCTCATCACGGATCTAATCATTCCATAAACAGATCTAGCAAATACAAGTACATTTCAGATCTAGATCCCTTTCTTCATCATTGGTGCATCATACATTCAAATCTATCATTCAATTGTAACCCTTTCCATTCAGATCTACTTCAGAGAGAAGTATTCATTCAAGCTCAGACATCTTGCTCCCACACTCATGATTTGCACAATGAATTTCTTTTCTTTATATAGGTTTACCCTTTTTCAATACCATGAGCCCCTTTTTCAATACCATGAGCCAAAACTACATTACTTTCGATGGTATTCCTGGATGGGGTCATTTAGACGAATCATTACTCAATACAATGGGTCAATACCATGGTGGTTACCCCTGGTTTTGCACATAATGAGCGCTTTTTGCCCATACGCGACTTGGCACGTTGTTTCCCGCGTGCATACGCGACTTCTCCAAGACATATCCGCGTATG
Source organism: Pinus albicaulis (assembly GCA_034641835.2). Classification (NCBI taxonomy): domain Eukaryota; kingdom Viridiplantae; phylum Streptophyta; class Pinopsida; order Pinales; family Pinaceae; genus Pinus; species Pinus albicaulis. The sequence goes on from CM076581.1 coordinate 139,849,579, forward strand.
CCTTGAGACATACTCTTTTCACCATAGAATTAGCACATGCTGAATTCCTTTCTTCATTACCTTCTGTACTCACTGTAGATACATCAGATTTAGTTCATCAAGACATATTCTATTAAGCACAACTTCATCAAGTAAGTTGCCATCATCTTCATCAAGTGGGTTGCCATTCGAGGACAACACTCAGCATCATATTGCTAACAAACATCATTTCATATTATATTTACATCATTTACCAAGTCCATCAGGTCAAGAATAACTTCATCAGGTGGATTTCCATCAAGGACAACACATGCCAACAATCTCATGTCTTCATCTTCATTAAGTGGGTTGCCATCAAGGACAACACTCTGCATCATATTGCCAACAAAGCCTGCTCAAAATAGGGTGATGTTGGACCCTTTGTATTTTCGCAAAAGTCAAAACATCCTACATGTTTGAAACATGTCACTTTCATGGGATATTCAATGATTTCTCTGGTGTTTTTAGGTTCAATTTTGAGGATCTTCCCTCCTTTGTGTTGCCTCCTCCCTTCCCTTTCTTCTTCCTCACTAAATTCTTTGTTTTCTTCTTCCATAGTTTCTTGGCTAGAAACCCTAGGGAGATGAATTGGGAGTGAAATGTAGGTTTAGGTAGTGGGGATTGGGATGGAAATAATTAGGGAGATGGGGGAAGGGATTTTTGAATTGAGGGAGGTGATAAGGAGTGGAAATATTTTGGGATTTGGGAATAGGAATTTTATTACAGGTATGGGGATTTTGGGAGCCTAGGAATTTGAAGTACCTAGGTCTTAGGGTTTATGGGATAAAGGGGTTTCGGATAAGTATTTGATGATATATATATGTAGGGATAGGATATTGTGACGTAGGAAGGGTATAATGGGCTTTCAAGAATCAAATTTTTGGATTAGGAAGTAAAACTAGGGTTTGTAGCCTAGAACTCTTCAAATTTTTCATAAAAAATTAAACACCATGAAATTTTCACTTGAGTAATGGAAGGAGTGTGTAATGTTGACTTACTTACTTGAAAAGAGGGAGTGACAACCTTTGCTGAAGTTTTGGAGTGTTGACACAAAGTTTAAGAGCTTGCAAGTGAATTTTTCCAGGTGTGCAGCACCTCTGGCTCTATGCGCAATGTTGGTACCATTTCATGGCTCATCCTTTCACCTAAAAACTTCATTTTATCCATCATATTTTCTCATTTAACCTTCATAATTCCCTCATATTCCTTTTAAACTGATTAATGTAATACCATTATTATTATTTTTACATTGGAATTGATTTTAGGAATTTTTGTGTTAAAATTAGGATTTTTCAAAAAATTACAGGTTTTCGTAACTTCCTATAATGGCTTCACGTTTTGACACGTTGCATGACAGGTTGGCCAAATCTAGGATTGAGGTTATATTCCTGAATGTACAAGGATGGTGAAATATCTATTCACTTCCAGATTCGAAGTCCACAGGTGGCTGGTCAACGTTGGTCAACTTCAGCTATTTCAGCAGAAAATTCTAAGCAATTAATGAATAGATTTGATATTTTGCTTGTAAAAAGGGATCTGAACTAATTCGAATCCTTTGGGAAGTTAATTAGGATTTTGAGGAACACAAATAGCCTCTTTTTTTATGTAATTAGATGATAAATAGTTACAAGGAAAACATTAAAGGCTAGACATGAGACTTTACGTGAAAAGCTTCAAGACTCAATTTATGTAATTAGCTTTCAGACTTTAATATAGAGATTCAGTTATTCATGCTGTTATAGTCTGTAATATTCTTCATCTGAGTTATCTTAAGGTGTGCTTGCAACGTGTGGAGGGCCCCCACTACAGAGATGGTACACTTTCTTGTGTTTTTCATTTACAATTGCATAATTAAATTTGATAGACATTTCCATTTGATTCCTACGCTGCAGGTTTATGAATCAGAATTGTTAATAGAAGCCAGTGTCTTTTGTGAAAGGTATTTGTAAGAAGATTCAATTGACATCAGTATTTGAATTTAAATTTGTGTTTACTATTTCATTTATCATTTTTTCTTAATGATCATGGTTGTAATTGAAGAGCTCAACTTGTAGTCTAATGACTGAACCTTGTAAAAGGACTTAGCTATTAGCTGATTTCAATATTATTACCTTTCTTTATGTTTTGAATGAATGTGATTGATAAGTGTGTTGATTTAAGATTTGGAGGAGATAATTGATTTTAGTGTGTTGATTTAAGAACTTGGAAGAGGTTCTATGAATTGAGTCCTTGTAAAATAACTAGAGAATCTTAGACAAACTATAAGAACTCTATTTTTAGGAGATTAGATTTGTTTTTTTTAAGAAGGTGTTCAAGTGTGGAAGGAGACAAAGAACAACCTCTTGTAAAAGAGTGTTGAATCCTATTACACTAAACCCTCATTTAGGAGACCAAATCATTCTAGATCTATATATTTTAGATAAGTACCTCTAAGTGTACCTACTTGGATTGATAAGAAATTGAAGCCTAATCTCCATTAGTAGATTGGACCAAAAATTTAGGCGCCATTGCCGGGGAGGTGCAACTAGAAGTATTTTTCTTTAAAAAAAAAACAAAACAAATCTAAAAAAACAAAAACATAGATTTAGTTTTAATTCTTCATTTTGTTAAGCCATGATTCCTTATGTCTAGAATTAGGGATGAAAAAGGAAGATTTCTAAAAAACCCCATCCAATAACTAACCCACCATTGGGAGAAAAAACTTTAGAGAAGGTTGAATTTAAAACACCAACTGGAAAATTTACCGTAGAAGAACTTGAGGAAAAACAAAAATCAGGCCAGAGACTTACTCTTATTGAAAGACAAGTCCTTTTAGTTTATGAAGCAAAGAGAAAACATATACCTGAATCTTCTATAGTAAGAGAGAGTGGTAAAAGAACCTAACAACCTCTTCTTGAACAAATTGACCCTGAAAAGCCTCAAGAGGAAGATAAATTAGAAGAACAACATACCAAAATGGTTGAGGAAGGAGGAGAATTAGCAAGAGGACCTACTGTAGAACAAATGAGAGAATATGAGAGACAACAAGAAGAAAGGAGAAGACAAAGAGAACTTGAAAAAAAAAATGATGTAAATCGAAACTCAAGAGAGGAAGAGGAGTCAAATTTTAAATTTCCCATTCAAGAAGAAAACAATGATGAAGAAATTAAAATGAAAAAATATACCCCCTTCTGTATTGCCAATTTTTTATGGCATGGCATCTGAAGACCCTGATTCATTTTTATTTGAATTTGATATAGTATGTTGAACCTATGGGTATACAGATGATGCACACATACTTAGACTCTTTCCTGCCACATTAAAAGCATCATCACTTAGGTGGTTTATGGGATTAGGTGAACATGTAGTGACTGATTGGAATAGTATGAGGCAAATATTCTTGAAAAAGTATCAACCTTACTGCTGATCAAAAGATTCCAAAGATGAAATTTTTAGAATGAATCAACAAGAAGATGAAACCTTAGAAGAATACTTGGAAATATTTGTATATAATCTGCAAAAATCAAAGCATAGAACCATGTCTATTGACATTATTCGAACAATATTCCTAAAAGGCATCTGAGAAGAATATTTAGATGACCTTAACCTAATGGGTAAAGCTGATATCTCTAATTTACCCTTTGATGAGATTGCAGACTTGTGTGAAAATTATTCTAGAAGTAAAGCAAGAAGTGGAAAAAGAACTATGACATCTAAAGCCACTAAATCTACCACATCAAGTGTTACAAGAGTTGAAATAGGAAACCTATTTGAAGAATTTAAAACAGACCTATTAAGCACCTTGGGAAATCAAATAGATATGATAAAAAAAAATAAGAGACAAGAAGAAGAAGACCAATTTATGGCTGTGTTCTATCCAAAATGAAAAAAAAAAAATGTTTGAAAGGAATGTCCTTTAGAAAATGTTCAGGTTTGTGCATTTTGTACAGAAAATCATGATATTTTTAATTGTTCTAAGATGAAGGGTTTGTAGAATTACAATTTGGAAGCTAATGCAGAAATGGAGAAATTATATCCCATGGGAGCTAGAATACCATGGCAAATGAGACCTCCAGGTATGTTTCAAACTCCAAATTTACAATTTCCTACACATTATCAAATGCCTATTCAAAATTCTTGGAACATTCCTATGCCTTGGAAAAATTGGTCTAATCAGCAGCAACAACCTTATCCACAACAAGTATGGAGAGGATATTCATATCCTCAACAACAAATTCCTTCATAATATCCCCAGCCATATCAACAATACCCTCAATAGCCAGTTGTTTATCAACGACAAAATCCTCAACAAACAATAACTGCTCCTCCACCAATAAATTCACCACCATTACAACTACCTTCTAACCAGCCTTCAAGACCTACTCAAATACCTACTCAACCTATAGCTAACCCAAATAATAGAGTAGACATACCAACATATAGTGTAGATGAGGGAACATCTTACCCGATTCTACCTTTGCAAAAAATTGAGCTTAGGTCTGGTCGAACTCTCTAAACAGAACCTCGAGCAGCTACAAAGAAAAAAGAAAACAAGAATGATGAACTTCCAAGAAAACAAAATGATGAAATACAAAACAAACAAATGCAAACCATGAATCCACCTCATTTTCCTGAGAGATTAATCCAAGCAAAATTACCAATGCATTTGCCTCAATTTGATGTTCTAGATGAATTAAGGAATGTCTATGTGAAAATTCCATTACTTCAGGCAATACAAGACATTCCAATTTACACCAAAGCCATTAAAGAATTATGTCTTAAAAATCCTACAAAGAAAAGATTTGATTCACAAACCATTCATGTCATGGGAAATTTAGTTGGCCTCATGTCAAATGTTATTTCAATGGAGAAGTATGTTGACCCTGGTATCCCTAGAGTTACCACAATCATTAACAACATTCCCATTCCAAATACCTTGATTGATCTTGGAGTTTCCATCAATGTTATGACACTAGAAACAATGAAAACATTATAGCTCACAGACTTACAATTAACACCAATTATCCTGGAATTATCTGATAGATCCAAAGTCATTCCTGAAGGGATATTGGAAGACATAATTGTCTCAGTAGACTCTTGGGAGTATCCAGTAGATTTTATAGTACTCCAGCCAAATTCCAATTTAGGAGGACATCCTATCATACTTGGCAGGCCATGGTTGGCAACTGCTGATGCATTTATTGGGTGTAGATCAGGCAACATGACCATTTCTAGAGGGACAGAAAGAAAACAACTTACCTTATACCCATCAACACAATCTCCAGCAATAGCTCATAACCTATGGCTTAATGACAGATATAATTACAAAGAAGAAATTCACTCTGTTTTTAACATTAACCAAATCTATGATTTTGAAGAATATAACAATGAAGATTTGGTGAAATTGTTTATTTCTCAACTTGTACCATCCATTCTCTACAAACATTGTTTGAAGACATTTTTCCTATTCATTCTATGAAAAACACACAAAGCAAAACCATAGAGATTAGTCCAGGAAGAACATTAAATATTGGAACACTCATAGACTCATCTCAGGAACAAAAGTTGATTGAATTATTGAAAAAATAACAAAAGGAATTTGCTTGGGACTATACTGATATGCAGGGAATCCACCCAGAAATTTGACTCACCACATTTACACAGACACTAATATAATACCAGTGAGGCAACCACAAAGAAG